>JAJEKB010020160.1:267369-406855 GCA_022393335.1 Macrotrachela quadricornifera
AGATTTGAGATACCTTAATAGATTCTCAAACAACTCAATTCTTGAGGAAAAATAAATCTTTATTAGACATTTTATGTAATAGAGCATATACAGTAAAAGAATTGTGCATATTAGGATAGTGTTATTTGCTTATTGTAGCATAAGCAGAAATAGATATGTAGTCGTGTCGTCCTAAACTTTAACAAGCTGTATAGAGTACTCTAGTTTGGAAAAAGATATTTTTTTATGGACTTGTGGCTTAAAGAGATCGCCACCTGGTCATGCTACTGAATTTGATGAATTGAACATCTGAATCGTATTCAATTCTGTTTTCTTGAAGAAACAGTCGTATAGCGATAAATATTGTGCTTAAAAAGACATGAATGTTTGTCTTTTCGTTTTGTTCAAATAAGTCAGAGTTCAGGATTAGAAGATATGACGTCCCAAACTACTGAATATGGTCAGATATCTGTGTTAGACTTGATCATACTCAATCGAAGATAAAGAACTCAAACTTGAGATTTGTTTGTCATTTATATATGAATCTATATAGGGATATTTCTAAAAAAACGTCATCGCTAGAGTAGATGTTTGTTTTGCAGCTTTCATACAATCAAGGAGACTGAGATGTAAGATAATCCAAATAAAAATTACTTTGAATAATAATCCTACTATCTTCGACGAACTTGTTTTATTCATTCTTGATTGTGCACAGATCTCAAGATGTGTCTGTAGTGCATGATTTTCTTGTTCAAGAAAAGCGTTTCAGTGTTTATATAAGTTATAAGAAAATGCAACTCTGAATTTTTCTTAAAAGTCGAGTCTATATTGAACGTAAAATTATAGGAAAATCCAAAAAGTTCTTTAATAACAGAAACGCTTGTATAAAAATTCAAGTGCATGAGCAAGAATTTCAAGTGATAGGACAAGAAGTTGAAGAACTTAAACATATCGAAAGATCACATATCTTACCTCAAGATATGTTCATAGTGCATGACATTCTTGCTCAAGATATTCATGTTTTTCATACGCATCCAACAAGAAGTTCGACTAAGGTAAAGTCTTTTTCAGAAAAGGGTCAGCGAATCCGTAGGATTCGCGTTACTTGTTTTTCATAAATAATATAATGTTTCAATAGTGCATGTTAATGAAAATTAATAATGAACTAATCAATCAAGGATGGAATATTCCGAATGTCCAGTATTATTAAGATTCTTATCCAAGTTTTTCTAATCAAAATCAAACTATACAAGAATCACAAAAATATTCCGAACAGCAAGAACAAGTTAAACAAAAGAAGAAAAGTTATGGAAATTGCAAGCTTCAGCATTATCGTCGGAAACTTCGAAATCAAGCTATGGATCCACAAATGATTGCTGATTCGATAAGCTCATGAATCGATACAGGGTGTCTCATAAATTTTGAGGCGCAACAAAGTTGGCTTCTATTTATATCAAGGAAAATGTCTAACCCATATGTTTTTGCATCAAATTAAAGTACTCGTGACGCCCTATCCAATGATGTATAATTCAACGATATTTAATCTAAGAATGATAAAAATATGAGCACAAACATTTAAAGATCTGGTTTTCGAAATTGATCAATATGAGTTTTTCTAAAGATTATCCCATGAAATGTTAAAGATATTTTAGGAAAGAAATAAGATAATACATGAAAATATTAGTTTTAGTAAGCATTTATATAATATTCATTATGTATCACTAATCACGTGTGAAGCCAAGTTGTATACGCAATGAACGAAATGAATTTGAGAAAATAAATGATTTTGTCACGTGTGTAACTACGAACCAATTGCAATGCGCAGAACAAAAAAATGTTTGTTTTACCTAGGACATTCGTTCTCTTTGTCGTTTTTAACGTTCGTTAGTAATCTGAACGATAATCTAAAACGTACTTTTCGGTCAAATAAATCGACCAGCAGAAAAGTACATATTCATTTATTTTATTTTTTACTTTTATTTTTTTTAATCTAGCCTGATCTTACCAATTTTTTGTAATTGATACCTATTTCGATATTTTCGATATAATCTGGTTTCATGTCTTCTCAATCAGCATGTAAACAAGAAAAATTATCATTTCGAACATTTTTATTATTATTGAAAAGACAAAATCCTAGTTGGACTGCTTCGAACATTTTCGATTTCCTTGAACGATCGGAAAATCTACCAAATTTAAATCGACATAGTTTAATGAACAAAATCCATTATTTATTAAAAAGAGGATCAATCTATGACAGAAAAAGATCTGGTAGACCACGAACTACTACCACCAGAGATTATCGAAATACAGTCTTACAAGAAATTCAAATGAAAACTAAAGCTAGTATTAGAAGTGTATCGACAAAACTGAGACAAAACGGTTCGACAACATCACGTTCTTCGGTTCATAGAACGGCAAAATCATTAGGATTAAAATGGCTTAAGAAGAAAAGAGTACAAAAACTAACAATTAAAAATAAAATGCAAAGTGTTAGGTGTGCAAAGATTTTACGGAAAACTTTTGGTGCCACCAAAAGATCAAAAGCTTGGCGATGGGATAAAGTGGTCAATACAGATTTCTCTGGAAAATTCATTTTAGATTCCTCATCGAATCCACATAATGACGGTGTTTGGGCAACAGCTGTTGAAGAAATACCACCAGCAATTTATTATCGATCGAAAAGTAAATTCGCAAGTGGTCTTATTTTTTGGGGTGGCATCTCCATACGAAGGGTTGATTCCAAAGAATGGCCCATTTGATGTCACCTCATGGCTGAAGAACCAGACCAAAGAAAAACCACGACAAAAAAATTATATGAATAGTCGATTGTATGCGAAATTTATTAAGGAAGTCGGTCATATATTGATCAATTTCGAAAACCTGATCTTTAAATGTTTGTGCTCATATTTTTATCATTCTTAGATTAAATATCGTTGAATTATACATCATTGGATAGGGCGTCACGAGTACTTTAATTTGATGTAAAAACATATGGGTTAGACATTTTCCTTGATATAAATAGAAGCTAACTTTGTTGCGCCTAAAAATTTATGAGACACCCTGTATAGGTCAATCAACAACTGTTGAGGTGACTCAACAAATGGAAGAAACAACTAGATTAACTACGGATGAAACTATTTTGCATTCATCGAAACTAATAAAGAAACAGATCAAGAATATAAGAGCAAAATCAATGAAAAACAAACTATTATTAATAAAAAGAAAAACAAGGCAAGCGAGCCTGTCTCAATGAGAAAAATTAATGTACTAGCAACAATAAATGATTCATTTGATTATATTAATATTCGTAATGAAATCTTTTCTCTAATGCTATCTGCAGCTCTCGATGGACTAGAAAAACTTAACAGCTTTTTGAATGAAGATGAGAAGATTAAATTTATTTGTCATTATACAAGTTTGATCAATTGATTATCTTGTGTAAAATTACAAGAATTCCAATATAAATACTACCTCCGTATTGGTGTAACACATAATATTTGGAAGTGTAGTATGTTAAAACATTTGGCTGAGAAGTATTCAGTCTGTTATACATATAGTAAATCGAAAACTGTCGCTCATCAACATCTAACTCAAATTGAACAACATTTACACCAAGCACAAAATACAATTACCCAGTTTGAATAAGAGATATTATCGAAATGTGCACATAATGATGACTGTTTATCCGCAATGAAGAAATCATCTTCAATTATTTAGCAATTTGTACAAGAAAAGCAACGACCGTTACAACATGAATTCGAATATAAAAGAGAGATATTAATCTTCAATGTAAGTGATCATCAATTAGTTCAAAAGTTCTTCGATGTCGAACCGAACAAATCACATGTAAGAAAATATTCTATCATATATGTTGCTACATTTTATACCTTTCTAAATTTCAGTTTATTTTAAATTATCTTGGCAAGATATATATGACAAGCAACAGTGCAACAAATGATGATCGAAGAAGATATTGTTTTGTTAGAACATCGTCTTATATCAACACAATCACGATAGGCATCTAATCTCATTCATCGCATCATAGAAGATATCGCTATCATTCTTAAAAACTCAAATGAAACTGTCGACGAAATATCTCCAACCAGTTGCTCCTTATCGAATGAACTAAAAGGATTGCACGCCTTGAAGAACGATATAATTCATCAGGCTATCCTTACTAGTCACGGAATGGCATAGAGATTGAATGCAATCATACACATTGAACAGATATATGGAGTCAACATCGAAAAGGCAAAGTATGGTGCTTTATGTTATTGAGATCGACTGATTACACATAATGAAACATGTAAATTTTATCATAAAACACAAATTCGCAACATGATTCAACACAAGCAATGATCTCAAAAATAAAAAAGATTCTAGTGCATGTTTTGAAAAACAAAAGATAAATACTTCTTTCACTTCACAAATTTCTCAACAACTGTTTCTTTTGAATATTCCTTCCAAGTAAAAACAATTGTCTTTTAGTTTAATCGAAATTCTTCAGTCATTTCTTTGTTTACAGTATATAATGAAAAATCATCCAATCTATTCCTTTCTTATTCTACATATTTCATCACTACCATATAAACTAAATAAGCCACAAAGACAAGAGAGCAACCCATTCGGATACATTTTCAAGTTAAGTTCAGGTTTGAATTTTTATATGCAGATTCTTCATATGATCTGATTATTCACACCCATAATTACGATGAATTCCAGATTGTGGTAGTTATCATTGATACTCACTCTTATTTTGTATTGCTTTGGGAGATACATTTATGCAATAGCATATTTGCAATATCTTCAGTAGATATTTTTATTTTTTATGTGATAAAAATATTCTAGAAAGGAGTAGTAATATCATTAACTGCATTATCAGATAGTTATATATCTATCTCTATAATCTGATGATAGAACGTATATTCATGTATATATACGAATAAAAATGCTATGTAACGTTCGATATTCACCATTAATATAGATTTCCCCCACTATATACGAACACGTAATACATTTCAAAGTCCATTTTCTTTCTTTGTATCAATACGTACTTTTTTCCTTTTTATTCTTCATTTCCACAAAAACAATATATCAGATAAGTAAAAATACAAATTCTTTTTAGGTGATTATCTCCATATAAATTAAAATGATTTCGCTATTCACTATAAAACTAGATATAACCCAAAGCCGAACTGTTTGGGTTTCGATAATAAGTTTAGCCTAATGAATTTGTGCTAAGATCCTTTACTAATTATCACCTGCGAATGCAAAAGCTCATGTCTACTGAATCCACATCGAAGAAGAGAAAGCTTTGCGCACTTCATATCCGCATGTAACTAAGAGGAAATGAAACATGACTCTTCAATAGAATTTAGACAATTCACCCAAAGCTTCCAAACAATTTGCGTATGGGTTTCGTGCATGCCTAACTTTAACACATCGAGTAAATCTAATAAACTTATATATTTTACTACAATGACAATATTTAAAGAAAAATATACAAACAAATTCATAACATTCTATCTCAATGGAATAATCTCCTTATAATGATCATTGAATTTTCAATATTATGGTCGAAGTTAAAAATGTAACATTCAATCTTACACAAAAAACTTTTAATTTTTTATCGTACCCTCAAATGTTCTCTTAATCTTTTTCAATAAAGCCATCACTTCTACCAATTTTCTAAAAACCTATACTTACTGTTCCGTTCCACTTCTTCTTTCATAATTTTAGCGAGTCACTTTAACACACTATTCATCCTCGACTTTATAATATATCTAAATTCATATTAAACAATTCTATTATTCTCCCATATTGATTGAAACTAATTTTTCTATACAGCTTATAACACAACTTAAGTACCCTCTCTTTAATTTCCATCCAAATCGAGATAGTGATACCTATTTGTTTCACTTCATATCCTCTCGCACACTCGCAATTTTTATTACAGGATGGCGAATGAAAACTTCACGAAAACACACAGAACACTGCCAAATCGAAAAAAAAAATTACAAATAACATAAAACTGTCAATGTCTCACACACACACATTGGTGATACTACAGTTCACCAATTTTTCTTCTTTCAAACCAAACACTCCCATTCACTCGCATCATCGAAGATAACATTGCAAGCGGATATTACCTACCACATTTCTGTTCACTTCTTTTGCTAACTTTCTACCAAAACATTTTCACTTACTATCATCCTCGAATATCATATCCCAAACACACATTCATCAAAATATTTCAGTACGCATCTATTCTTCACATCAAACCAAACTTTGCCCCTCAATCTCAATATCGAACTTCACATCGCAAACGAATATTATTCAAAAGATATCTGCTCAATGTCTTTTTCTCGCTTCGACCAAACATTGCCACTAACTCTCATCATCAAATATCACACCACAAAAGAGCATTCCTCATAAGACTTCTGTTAACCTTTACTCTTCACTTCGAACCGAACATTTCCATTCATTCTCATCATCGAACATCACATCACAAACGAACATTCCTTACCATACTTCTGTTCACCTCTTTTCCTCATTTCGAACCAAACATTGTCCCTCGCTCCTATTATCGCACTTCACATCACAAACGAACACTACTTACAAAACTTCTGTTAGCCTCTTTTCCTCACTTCGAACTGAACGTTCCCACCCACTCTTCTCATCAAACATCGCACCACAAACGAACATTACTTACCATACTTCTGTTCATCTCATTTGTTCACTTCGAACCGAACATTCCGGTTGATCCTCACCATCGAACATCACATCACAAACGAAAATTAGTTATCATACTCCTGTTCACCTCTTTTCTTTACTTCGAACTAAAGGTTCCACCCATTCTCATCAGCGAACATTGCATCACAAACGCACATTATTCAAAAGACTTCTGTTCAGTTTTTTTTCACTTCTAACCAAACGTTGTCACCTAATCTCATCATCAAACATTACATCACAAAAGAACATTCCTCATGAGCCTTGTATTCAGCTTTTTCTGTACTTCAAAACAAACGTTGCCAATAACTTTCATCCTCGAACATCACATCGCAAACCAACCTTACTTAACATACTTCTGTTCACGTGTTTTCCAAACTTCGAATCAAACGTTGTCGCCTACTTTCATCATAGAACATCACACTGCAAACGAACATTACTTATCATACTTCTTTTCAACTCGTTTCCACACTTCGAACCAAACATTGCCACTTACTCTCATTATCGAATTTTACATCACCAACGAACACTACTTATAATGCTTCTGTTCACCTCTTTTTCTTACTTCGAATCAAACGTTGTCACTCATTCTCATCATCGAAAATCATATCACAACCGAATATCACCCAAAAGATTTCTCCTCATCTCTTTTCTTCAATTCGAACCAAACATAGCCGCTCATTCTCAACATCAAACATCACACACTAAACGAACATTCTTCATAAGACTTCTGTTCACCTTTTATCTTCACTTCGAACCGAACATTGCCAGTCATTCTCGTCATCGATCATCACATCACAAACGAACATTACTTAGCATACTCCTATTCACCTCTTTTGTTCACTCCGAATCAAACGTTGTCACTCACTCTCATCAACAAATATAGCATCACCAAAGAATATCATTCAAAAAACTTCTCTTCACCTCTTTTGTTTATTTCGAACCAAACATTAGAGCTCATCCTCAACATCAAACATCACACCACAAAAGAACATTCCTCATAAGGCTTCTCTTCACCTTTTTTCTTTACTTCGAACCCAACATTGCCACTCAGTCTCATCCTCAAACATGATATCACAAACGAACATTAATTATCATACTCCTGTTCACCTCTTCTGCTCACTTCAAATCAAATGTTGGCATCAATTCTCATCATCAAACACCACACCACAAACGAACATTACTTATCATACTCCTGTTTAACTGTTCTGCTCACTTCGAACCAAGCATAGTCACTCACTCTCCTCCTCAAACATAATATCACAAATGAACATTGATTATCATACTCCTATTCACCTCTTTTGCTCACTTTGAATCAAACGTTGGCATCAACTCTCATCATCAAACACGACACCACAAACGAACATTACCAATCATACTCCTGTTCAACTCTTTTGCTCACTTCGAAGCAAACATTGCCACTCACTCTCATCATCAAACTTCACATCACAAGGGAACACTACTTACGATACTTCTGTTCATCTCTGTTGCTAACTTCGAATCAAACATTGCCGTTGATCCTCAATATCAAACATCACAACACAAGCGAACATCACTCAAAAGACTTCTGTTCACCTCTTTCAGTAACTTCGAACCAAAGGTTGCCACTCACTCTCATCATCAAACTTTACAATCACAAACGAACATTACTTACCATACTTTTGTTCAACTTTTTGCCTCACTTCGAAGCAAACATTGCCACACATTCTCAATATCAAAGTTCACATCACAAACGAACACTACTTACAATACTTCTGTTCACCTTTTTTCCTCACTTCGAATCAAATGTTGTCACTCACTCTCGTTATCGAACTTCACATCACAAACGAATATTAATTATCATACTCTTGTTCACGCCTTTTGTTCACTTCAATCAAACGTTGGCATCAACTCTCATCATCAAACACGACACCACAAACGAACATTACTAATCATACTCCTGTTTACCTCTTTTGCTAACTTCGAACCAGACATTGCCGCTCATCTTCAACATCGAACATCACATCACAAACGAATATTACTTACCAGACTTCTGTTCAACTCTTTTGTTCAATTCAAACCGAACACTGCCACTCAGTCTTATCATCGAACATCACATCAGAAACGAATATTACTTACCATACTTCTGTTTAACTGTTTTCCTCACTTCGAATCAAAAGTTGTCACTCACTCTCATCATCAAATATAGCATCACAAAAGAACTTTACTTAATATACTTCTGTTCAACTCTTTTCCTCACCTCGAATCAAATATTGTCACTCACTCTCATCATCGAACATCACTTCACAAAAGAACGTTATTTAGCATACTTTTGTTCACGTCTTTTGTTCACTTCAAACCAAATATTCCCGTTCACTCTTATTTTGAAACGTGACATCACAAACGAATATTACTTATCATACTTCTGTTCACCTGTTTTTTTCATTTCGAACCAAATATTACCGCTCATTCTTAACATCCAACCTGAAATCATAAACGATCACTACTAACCATACTTCTGTTCAACTCTTTTCCTCACTTCGAACCAAATATTGGCACTCACTTTCATTATCGAACTTCACATCACAAACGAACACTACTTACGATACTTCATTTCCCCTCTTTTCCTCATTTCCAATCAAACGTTGCCACTCACTCTCATCATCGAACTTCACATCACAAACGAACACTACTTACGATACTTCATTTCCCCTCTTTTCCTCATTTCCAATCAAACGTTGCCACTCACTCTCATCATCGAACTTCACACAACAAACGAACATTACTTAGCATACTTCTGTTCAACTCTTTTTTTCACTCCGAACCAATCATTGTCACTCACTCTGATCATCAAATATGCCATGACAAGAGAACATTACATACGATTCTTCTGTTCACCTCTTTTGTGAACTTCGAACCAAACATTGCCGCTCATCCTCAACATCGAACATCACATCACAAATGAATATTACTTACCATACTTCTGTTCAACTCTTTTGCTAATTTCGGATCAAACGTTGTCACTCACTCTCATTATCAAATATAGTATCACAAAGGAACATTACTTAAGATACTTCTGTTCACGTCTCTTTCTTCACTTCGAATAAAACGTTGTGACTCACTCTAGTCATCGAAAATCACATTAGAAACGAATATTACTGAAAAGATTTCTGCTCATCTCTTTTTCCTCGCTTTGAACCAAACGTTGCCGCTCATCCTCAATACCAAACATCACACGAGAAAGGAACATTGCTCATAAGAATTCTGTTCACTTTTTTTCTTCACTTGGGACGGCACATTGCCACTCACTCTCATTGTCGAACATCACATCATAAACGCACCTTATTTAACATTCTTCTGTTCACCTGTTTTGCGCAGTTCGAATCAAAGGTTGGTGGTCGTTCTTATCATCAAACGTCACATCCGAAACGACGATTACTTATCATACTTCTGTTCACCTGTTTTCCTCACTTCGAACTAAACCTTGTCACTCACTCTCATTAGAGAACATCAGAAGGTTAGCGATCATTCCGCATAAGTGTTCTGTTCACCTTTTTTCTTTACTTGAAACGAAACGTTGTCACACACTCTCATCATCGAAAATCACATAACAGATGAATATTACTTATGAGATTTCGGCTAACCTTTTTTCTTCACTTCGAACCAAACTTTGCCACTCAGTCTCATCCTCAAACATGATATCACAAATGAACTTTGCTAAGCAGACTCCTGTTCACGTCTTTTGCTCAGGTCTAACGAAGTGTTGCCAGTCACGGTCAGCATCGAAGATCAGATCACAAAAGAACATTACTTATCATACTTCTGTTCGCCTCGTTTGCTCACTTCGAATCAAAGGTTGGCACCTACTCTCATCGTGGAACATCGCATCAGAAAGAATCTTAATCTCATGTTGCATGATTGCGATCAATTATCTAAAGAATTGTTTATGTAAAGGTTATAGGCTCATTGGTAGCTGGAAAGGTTTGAGATATGTAAATATGCTGAACCAATAGCGTATTCATGAATTTTACGAGTCTTCTGTGAATGCTTTAGATTTTGTGCCAGAATTCCTTATGAAGTGGAGAATGGATAGATGGAATCATCTTTATTTTCATCTATTTGACTTGAGATATCAAAATTTAAAAGTATCAAACTCGTTTTTTCATCACATATTAAAAGAATCATGTGAATAAATATTTTCACTTATTTAATTCATTTTAAGTCATACGATGCATGATGTACATAATTGATGAATGATTGCATGACAAAAGAATAATGATAACGTTTCTGAAAAAGATTCAATTCATTTATTTTTATTTTCTTTAAGGTATTGAAAGCAATTCAGTTAAGTTTTGCGTATTCGATAAATAAAAAATAAATATAACTCTTTTTGTGTTCCACTATAGTCATTCTGTCGAAATCTGACCATGAAGTTTTTCTATAATAAAAATACCTCATGATAAATAAATTATCGTATTGAAATTATTTTATTAACCTATGTTTTGATCTCACTTACAATGTTGAAGGAAATTTTACTCTTCCATTAGAACATAGCATAGAAACGATTCACAAGATGGTTGTGTTCCTTTGTTTTGATCGCTTCGATGATTAATATATGAGTTGATTGATTAATAGGTGTTTATATCACGGTGAAATAATGCATATCAAGGTTTCATTCATCTTTTTTTCGATATGTTACTGAAAGAAAACGAATGGTTACATCCATTGAAAACTACGTCCGAAATGTTTTGTTTTCATCAATCTTATGCTCACCTAACATTCTCATCTCATAAGGATAGTATCCATCGGCAATCTTGATCGAAGATCACGTAACTCATGAACAATCATAACAGATATTTTATTCGTCTATTTTTGGAATATGTTACAGAGGTATACGGCTTATGTAACTCTTCGCACAATATACTGTAGATGAATCAATCTTTTATAAGAATTTTATTCATTTATTTTAACTTGTGTCACAATAAATGTGAGCATCAATAATTTGATGAATGTTCACAAGGTTAATGAATGAAATTTACGCGGAATTTATGCTGTTATTTCGTGGATTATGAAATCAAATCTTTGAGTCATTTTTTCGCAGAAGTGATTATATGGTATATTAATAAATATTTTCCAATTGTCCTGCCCCCAATGCCTGTGTTCGTTGATATGGTATCGATTGAATAAAGGTGTGAAGCATGTTAACATTTCGAAGCTGACGCAATGAATGATTGATCATAACTCTGGTTATAGCCATCATCATATATTCCACTGACATTCTACCGAATATTTCAACCCATTGAGTTGTACAATGATTACACGAAAACGAAATCATTATTAGTCGTGATGTATTGTTCAGCTGTTTTATTTAAATCAATGCATCCTTTTCAAGTGATAATAGTCATCAGAAATCACATGAAAAAGGAATCATCGGGATCCAGTCGTGTTGTTCCTTGATTTTAGTTGTTTGCGAAAGATATATCGCTTCCTGTTAAACAATGAAGATTACATATCAAATGTATGATGATTTTCTATGTGTCGTCACGATTTAGTCCATCTATTATACCGACCTGAACCGAATGACTAAAAAATAGTCCATTTTTATGAGTCACCGATTAAATCAATATGCATGATCTCCAGTAGATTCTGTTGACCTATTTTGTCTGTAATAACCTAAATATTTCGATCAGGTAATCCATCGATAGTCTCACATAAAATATGAACTATTCGAAAAATGCCAATGATCATATTCATTTATGAAAGTTATTTTAAAGAAACTTGGTAAATTGACAAGCAACAAGAGATTAACATGTCAAATGAATCGATTGAATCAAGGTTTTGTTCACTTATTTTCATTGACTCTAATACTAAGCTGCAAATGTCATCCGTTATTTGACGGCTGTATAAAAAATAGATAATCGTAAC
Organism: Macrotrachela quadricornifera; assembly: GCA_022393335.1. Classification (NCBI taxonomy): domain Eukaryota; kingdom Metazoa; phylum Rotifera; class Eurotatoria; order Philodinida; family Philodinidae; genus Macrotrachela; species Macrotrachela quadricornifera. Next base: position 279,982 of record JAJEKB010020160.1, read on the forward strand.
GACATTTGTGACATTTGGCGCAAGCGTATTATTGCAAAGTTTTGCCTGTTGGAAAACAAATCGTCGAATTTATTGCAACGGTTTACGATCAAATGACAGATGAATAACACCTAGGACGAAGAAGTTCGCCTATCACTTTCTGTATGAATAGAGATTAGGAATTGGTCCACCATATAATAGTTGACAGAGGAAGTAAATGAAGATAACGACCCTTAACATTCGGCTCAACTATTACTCTGACTTCATATATAAATCCTACGAAGAATAACTATGAACAAATCATCGAATATATGATTGCGCATAACAATAATTGTATTCATCTACTTTGTTCTGTCTGAAGCTAATGCTCAAAGATGCTTTGTTGATCAGTGAATACTGAAGAAATAAATAAATTTTACGGAGTTTCTGGCCAGATTCATCGAATTCTTGATATTCTAAATCAAAATACTTAGTAATCACAAACTCATGAATAGTATGCAAGAGGACTTTATAAGCTGTTTATTAAGAGAGCTGCGGTAAGTTCGAAGCAAGTCGACTAATGACTAAGACATAACTAAATTGGAAGTTGTAAATATATCGTATTCAGATATTGTTAACACTAAATATTATTGGGAAAGTGAACAGTAGCATCGGCTCATGGGAAAAGTGCTCCAATTTTTGGCTGATAAAACATCATTTTGATGATGCTAACTGTTGCCTATCACATTTTTATCCAAGACGACTATTGCCCATATACATATGATCATATCATCTCTTGATATTAATCTGATATACCTGTCTATCTCCTTTCTTTCATATGTTTTAGTGCTATAACAATATCTAATGTTCTCAGCTCTCTTTCTCTTCATTTGGTTGATTCTATAACTAGTACTGATTAAGCTGATTCTACTAAAGTGAAGCAAAGAGATACGACCAAGAGGGAAAAAGTAAAATTTCCGTATTCCAACATGCTTCAATGTACTTCAAGGCTGTTTTAATATTATCTTCGAAATGTTCTTGTGTATTTAGAGTTTACTACGAACGAGTGTCATGAGAATATCAGCTTGATATCATTTGAAATACATCTATTCCAAAAAAAGCTATTAGCGCGATTCTTGAAGGATTAAAAATGAGAAACACGATATAACTGTTTTCCCATCCTCACAATAAGACAGTAGATTTACTGAGGCTACTTCTGCTATGGCCTGTAATAGTCTCTAGCTAGTGTTTATCACGGTATGTGATAGGTTGGTATAGTGTTCGCCATGGTGAGTGGGGAGGGCTGGGAGTGGGTCCAAATTTTTGCCTCTATACATTTCAGTACTTCTTTTGAATCGTGTTTCACAAAAAGGCAAAATACTTCATCGTACTTTTAACTTCAAGTTGGAGTATAAGTGAAGTATGATGAAATATTTTGCCTAATTTTGGAATGGATAACAGAGATGGGCACGGTTCGGTTCATGAGCCTCATCGGTTCGGTTCGGTTCGGTTCGGTTCTTAGCTAAATTGATACAGTTTAGATCAGTATTTCGGTATATAAAGCAAGAAAGGTTAATAAAAAAAGATATTATTAGTAATAATGAAAGTATTCACATATTTTATATTTTCTTGTATTTATTTCTCTAAGAAGAATATAACGTAAACAAACTAAGTGTATTCTTTAAGGAGAAAAAGTATCCAGTAATCATTAATTGGACTGAAGTTAATATGATATGGATATTTCTTATTTATAAACACTGATAGAATGTAAATAAATTTAACTGAAAAAACATGGATTTATACAGATAATTATGTATGTTTGATAACTTTCTTCAATACTCTGTAGTGGACGTCGAATATTCTGTTATGGTGAAGCGGATAAGTATTCCAGACAAAGTGGAACAAACTGATTTCTGTTATTAACAATCCTTATGAATCACTAGAAACATCAGAAATTGTAATAACGCGTTAATTAAGGATATTAATAATGACTGGAAGTAGTGAGAAATAATCAAAAACTGTCAGAAACTATTAGAAACTAATAGAAATCATTAGAAATCAAGGAAAACCATTGTAGTTAACTAAAAGTCACCAGTAATAAAGCTAAAAATTAAAGCTCTGATTTCCATTGACTTTTAATGGTTTTTATTTATTTTACTTGTTTTCCGATAATTTTCAATGTTTCAAGAGTTGCTCTTGTTTTTTAATGATTTTTCGTGATTTTTCTTAGTTCCTAAGCATTTTCAATGGTATCTATTGACTTGGGGTAAGTAGATGAAAACTGATTTCTACTGATAGAACCTATCAGAAATCATAAAAAATTAAGACAATCAACAAATCAATTTTGTTTCGTTGATAATGGAGGAAACTTTTATTATATTCCTCTGTTTTACTCATCAATAGTTAAAACGATTTCCAAGAAACCGCAGCAATTTGGCAGATTTGAAAAGTTTTTTCACGATTAAACTATGTAAAAGTTAGTTTAGGTTCAGCCTTCATGAATCTTCAGCTGAAAATCTTGGACACTTCATATTTCCGATTAAATATGTCGATCAAAGTAACAATTTCTTAGTTACTTTAATAATTAAGGAAGAATTTTCTATTATATCTAAAAAGTCGCTTCTTCGTGAGATCTTTTGGATGGAGAGATCTTCTGATGTGAAGTGTTTTATAATAAGAGTAACGATGCAGATGGTGATCGTTTGAAATAGAATACATCAATGGGAGCAAAAATTAGATAATTCCATTGATGTCTGATGAGATTTTAAAACATCTCATTGTTCGGTTCGGTTCGGTTCAAGGGTCCTGAAATTTCTTTCGATTTCGGTTCGGTTTAAATTTTGAAAAACCCGAACCGTGCCCATCTCTGATGGATAATGTTGTTTTTACTTCGGCGCAAATATTTGTAGTTCGTTCAATGATTCAAAACCATGTATAAAACGAAGGAACATAATGGCATTTACCACGTGTGGCACAAGTATTCTATCTAGCAATTTGTTCACTGACGAGGAAACATATCCAACTGATAACTTTCATTCAAGCTCATCTTTTGTTTATAGACAGGGCTTATAGTGTAGATAAAAACTCTGAAATAGTTCGTCCCATTAGGTCTTACCTCCTGAGTTATGGTCCTTTTACTGAATTTTCAACCTATTACAAGGCATCATAAAGTAATAAGAAAACAACTTCAACAAATAATTTCTATCCGAAAATTTCCCCGATAATAGACTTCATGGTCGTTATTATATCCTAAAAGCTTCAGCTCGAACAAATGGTTCTCTGTTGAAATAATACATTTGCAAAAAACTACTACTGTCTCACAATAGCTCCGAGGATAGGCCATTTTTGAGGAATGGTATAAATAAAGGCCGAAAAAAACGTCGAAACTAAAAATACCGAAAAAAAACATCGAATGGTAGAAACATCGAAGGATAATTATGTCGAAAAAAAAATGTCGAAAATTTGACCATAAAATATAGATGTGTGTGCGAAGTACGGTTCAGAAACATATTAAGTAACACTTAGTTAGCAAGTCATGGAGCAAGATAGGGTTAGTCTCGAGGAACAAAAGTGGACTTAAGATCTAGTTAGATATTCATGGAGTACAGTGGTGGATCTAGGAAATACGGTGAGGACGGCTGCATGGTCTTTTGACGAAAAAATATTCATTTTCTTCCAGCACAAAGGTTTTTGCTCTTCGTGCTCCCATTGACAAATTTTGCTTCACTGTGCCACATCCTATGGAGAGGTTTTCTGAACTTGTTTCTGATAGAGCCAGATGAGTCTGTTTGACTTCATTTTGATCATGAAAATCTATTAAAATCTTTTAGGATCAATGGTTCTAGAAGTGGTGTTTTTAGTCTTGGTTTGACTAGTTAGAGATAGAGGGCATAGACTAACAGTATACAAATTTTAAACTAGAAAGAAGATAGGATACAGCACAGTATTATCTTACAGGATTCTAGTACGAATGTAGGCGTAAATTTTATCGTGATTTGCATTCACAAGTTTTTTCAGCATTTTGACACATTCGATATTTTTTCTTCTACCTTTTTTTATGTCAATGTTTTCTCTTTCGGTGTTTTTTGTTTCGACATTTTTTTTTCGGCCCTTTCTATGCATGCCTTTTTGAGATAACCCATATCTTAAGAAAAACCTATCCGTCTGAACTGAAACTTTCAGGATATAACAGGATCATGAAGTCTATTCGAAGAAAAGAGTTAGTAATTTCTTTTAAGAACCAAACTCATCAATACTAGAAAAGGTAGTCCTTTGACTACCACGCAAAACTAATCTTTTCCTATAGAGAAAAGCAAATGAAATGCTTTCTTTCAAATAAACTTCCTTTTTTCTTGTTATTGTTTAACTCAGATCATCAAGACGTTTCATTGTGCTTTGGAATCATTTGTTTGAATTCTTGGGAAACAATAGATTTTTGTGGGTATCTCTTCAATATAGATCATTTACAGTTCCTCAAAAATTTTGATGTAATTATATGAAAATGAATATGCTATATCATCTTATAAGTCATATGTTGTTTAAATTAGTCTTTTGTTTTCATTTTCTGAGGGTTCATCAGCACTGGTGTTTATGAAGTTATAACAAACAATTTGAATTATCTGAGATAAATAAAAGTAAGAAAAAAATTCGTGAAGTATTGATAATGAAACCAATACATGATGTTCGTGATATAAAAAAGCCTAGATTTTTGTCGCTACCAAAAGTGCCATCTTTTCCATATTCAGAGTTGATGAACTTGGTTTTTAAAAATAAAAACCTCCTAGCAATTCACACTCTGCCTTTGAAACGGAAAAATATTTCGGAGTGAGATTGACCAATAGCGGCATTATGTACGCTTATACAGTTACTATGCCTTTTGGAACACTTCAAAGATTTCTCAGCTTAGTATATACTTTGACTCAGCTCGGTTCGATTTGGTTAACGACCTTTTTCAATTCGGTTCAGTTCAATTTTAAAAAGAAACACTAACCAATCCCATCTCTGTCAGCCAAATATAATTGTGCTGCTTGTGCATCGATTTGATTGTTACCAAGATGCAACTTTGTGAGTGTCTGTATTAAGTGAAGATGGTGAATATGTAATGGATGAGTAGAGAAGTTGTCTCACCTTATTAGTTTGTAAGGCAGTACCCAAATATTGTGCTCCTTGCGCGCCGATTTCGTTGTCACCAAGATGCAGCGTTGTAAGTGTCTGTGTTAAGTGAAGATGATGAATATGAAATGGATGTGTAGAGAAATTGTAGCACCGTGTTAGTCTGTAAGGCATTACCCAAATATTGTGCTCCTTGTGCGCCGATTTGGTTGTATTGAAGATGCAGTGTTGTGAGTGTCTGTACTAAGTGAAGATGATGAATATGTAACAGATGAGTAGAGAAGCTTACTCACCGTGTTAGTTTGTAAGGCACTACCCAAATATTGTGCTCCTTGTGCGCCGATTTGATTGTCACCAAGATACAGCGTTGTGAGTGTCTGTGTTAAGTGACGAGGGTGAATATGTAACAGATGAGTAAAGAAATTGTTTCACCTTGTTATTCCGCAACGAATTTGCTAGATGCTTTAGTTCCTGATCGGTGAGTTTGCATCCATTAAGGTTTAATTCGATAAATGTCTATAACAAACTTTTGGTTAGTTTATTCGAACTTTATTCTTAATTCAGTCTTTGATAAATAGATTCTTGTGAAAAGAACAGAACAGAACAGCGCACTTAGCATTTGGTACTATCCTAGTGTAGAGTAAATAGGAGATTATTGCCTGAATCGCTATCGTTTGACTAATACCCTTTATTTTAGAGTTTTTTATTAAATACTATATGGAACATAACACCGTACATTTTAAGAAGAAATCGCTCTATCGAATTTTCGATTGCAATCAGGGAAACTTTTGATTGATGAATTTAACCTATGCAGTCTACCTTAAATCATACAATATAGTCTTTCTATCGCCAGATTTAAAATACTTTGGAAGTTGTATGAGTGATTTAAATGCTTACAGATGGATGAATACTGACTATCTTCTACATTATTCTCAAAGTCACACAATATCAATATGTAAAATGATTTCTCGGAAATCTTTTTTCTTGAAGAGTGTTCGAATCTGAAGTGAAAGCTGTAAAATGGAAACGGCTTGGAAGGGTTGGTCATGGACCTAACTTTTGGAACCTTTTCAATAGTTACCACACTAGTTCCAGAACTATTTATTGCCTGACCCTCAGCATAAAAACCCTCTCCCTCACCCTTGCCAATACCCTCATCCTCATCCTCACCCTGGCTAGTGCGCGACAAGTTGACGTAATAATAAAAGTTTAAAGTACTACTGTGAAACTGTAATAATGAAAATGAAATAGTGTGCAGAACAATATTCTCACCAAACTAAACTTTGGGATCTTTCGAGGATGAAGGCGAGAGTAAGGATATGGATGATACTGAAAGTTAGCAGTTCCAATTTTGGGATTCCACTGAAACAGTGTCACGGTCCTCCATTCCCAAAGAGTGGGAGCACACACCGATCTGCGGGATGCTGAGGATGGAAACCTATTTAACATTTCGTTTCTGCCCGTTTTTCCAACATGCTCGAATGTTTAGAGATATTTTTTCTTTTACTTACAGGCAAGTTACAATGGGTTCCAGGTTTCCTAATAATGGGAATCCGCACCAAGCACTGAATTCCAATGAATGGAAACCCAATTGATAATTCAATTCTGCGCATTTTTGAACACGCCGAAGTGTTTAGACATATTTATTATTTTATTTTAAAGCAAGTAACTACGGGTTTCAAGGTTGCTCGGAATGGGAACCAGATAAGCGTTCCCAACATTCAGAAAACCACCATAAATTTCTGTTTTTAGCGTTTCGAAATAGGGTTCAAGTTCCTAAAAACGCTGAAACCTTTACTGATTTGTCTCGAAATGAAAGAAAAAGTGTCTACATATTCCAGCCAGTGCAAAAATGCCCAGGAACCTGTGACTCGATGAGGATTCCTGTTCAGAGGAACCTGAAAGCCGATCGAAGTTGCTCTTCATAACGATTTAAAATGGACTTCCCGTTTCTGGGAATCTGAGTACAGTGGACAGTAAGCCAAGGTCAGGAGCACAAATATTTTCAGTACTTTCAATAAATTATTTTGAGCAGAACCTTTTCCATAGAAAGCACATATACCATTTCGATGTGCTCTTGATGTGGTCTCGCTACGAACACAAAAAAGGATTGCTTATCCGTTTTTTAATATAACTTTCGATAGAGAGCTGCAGTTTTCATCGTTGGAAAAAAAGAAGTAAAGATGCATCGAATAATATATTACAGCCTCGCTGACCGAGGGCTGGACCATTTCCCTCCTACAAAGAGAAATCGTTCCACTTTAAGGAGAAATGCTTAAACCTCAAAAAGTCAAGCAGAATTCCTTTTACGAGGTAATCCTTAAAACATTCTGCAAGCAGAAATTCTTGATCCATATCCCTAGTTATAAGGAGAAATGGAAAGAATGTAAACAGAAATGGATAATTATTCTTTTATTTTTTTTCATCTTAAGGGGAGATTTAAGCAGAAATGGATTTTTTCCAGGAGGAGTCATCATTTTTTAAACAGAAGTCGGGGATCCGTGTCCCAACTTATAAGTAGAAATGAAAAGAAAATAAAGAAAAATAGTAGAGTTTGGTTTTTTTTTGGTAACGTAATAGGAATTTCAAGTAGAAATGGGATTGTGCTATTGGAAAGGGTTTTATTTACAGCTTGAATAGTTCCAGGAGGTCTCCACTTAGAGAGTGGAGTTGAAATAAATTAGAGTAAAATTTAAAATTTCCTATTGTTTCGTTTCATGTAGATGGAGTTTCAGGCAGAAATGGGTTTTGGTAACAAAATAGTGATATTTAAAGTAGAAGTTGTTTAGCAGGACCGCATTTTTACTTAGAAATGGAAATAAAATAGATTCAGAACAAATCGAGAATTTTTTGGCTTTTAGTATTCAGGATAAGTCGGCTTTTGTCTGTAAAAGTGGGTTAAATATCAAGTGAAATTGTTTATAGAATTGCCCGTGAATAAATTGAAGTGAAAGATTTCAACTTAGAAGTTGAGATGTCTTTCGTAAAACAGGTTAAGTGTTTGGTTTTAGTGGAATTATAGATGATCGTTTATAAGGTATATTCTGTGGGATATATTTTGTTTCTGTTATGTATAGTTAGATAAGCTAATGGAATGTGCAAAGTTAATCGTGCCTTATCATTCGAGATTAGATACAATAAATAATGCGCTACTCTATTATCCAGCTGAAAGCTAAGAAGAAAGAAAAATTTATTTACACTATTTTGAAAGATATAACTATTGTTAGAAAATAATGCTAGCATCATATTTATTATATGATATGAGTTAATTTGTGGACAAAGGTACATAGTACAACAGTTTCGCTTTGGAAGAAGAATCATTTCCCATTACAAGAAAAACCATTTCGTTTAAAATTTAAGTCTATGGGAAATATCATACAATGGATTATACTTATATATGTATATATATCTTTTTTTTCTTTCCATTACTCATTGTTGAACCGTTTCTCTTTGAAAGAAAAAGCATTTCACTCTACATTTAAGTATGTGTGAAATATCATACAATAGATTATACGTGTATACGTATATATTTTTTTTCTTTCCATTTCTCTTTAATATGTATGATTTTTTGTGGGGTGAAGCATTTCTCCATAAACGGGAACAATTTCCCCAACGACTGGGTACAATTGTCCACTGCTGCGCTGACCTGGTTCTTGTAAGGTTTTTAATAAAGCTTTTTGAAAAACAATGTATTCGATAGATGACTATAAGAAATTTTCAATAATCCGACGTGCATTGAAATCGCCAATTAGATATCTATAGAACTGCGCAAGGTCCAGCTTTTTAGCTTCAATCGTTCAGGTGTTAATATATTTTGATCGAAATTGCAAGCTGATCTTTCTAGCAATTTTCTTGCAAAACGTCACTTTTTTCTTTTTTCTTTTAGATAAAAACGTTTTTTGTTCGGTACCTTTTTTGGAAAATTGATGCAAAAAGCATTAGAAAACATTAGCAAAATCTTGTAATAAATGATTCGATGCATCTACATCTCCTCTTTCCAACAGTTGAAATCGCAGCTCTCTATCCTGTGTCTATCTCAAAAAGGAGTTGGCACTTTTTCCACGGGCTATACCAATCTTCTCAAATTTTGTTCTTTCACTTATTTTTTTATTGAGACTGGTACGAGAATATAAGATTGCATACCCGTTCCTTTGACATTTTTAGTATTAGAAAAAAGATCAATACTTTAGAGAATGATCATTTATGTAGGAAAACACTAGTAGATATAGAATATTGGGAGGTTTTCAGCATCAAAAGATGGTATTTATGTAAAATAAGAATGATATTCGGAATCAACATGAAAAAATACCCGAAAGCTACTGTTTTTCAACGGAAAATACTTTAAGTGAAAATGTGGCCGCAACTGCTCGGTGTTTTATTTGTCTCGTAATCGTCTACGGGTAAAATTTTCATAGAAATATTCTACCATGAAAAATAGAGCTTTTAGAGTGTTTTTTCATGCTGATTCCAATATATCGTTCTTATTTTGCATAAATATAAACTTTCAATGCTAAAAATCTCTTAATACTTCATATATTTTTAGTTTTTTTCTACAAAAATGACCCTCTCCTAAAGTATTGATTTTTTTGCTAATACTAAAAATGTCAAAGGAATGAGTACGTGATATTATATCCTCACATCATTTCCAATAAAAAAATAAGTGAAAGAACAAAATTTGAGCAGAAGGTATAGGCGTCAACTCCTTTACACCAAAAATACGACTCGCAATACTTTTTTTTGTTCGTAGTCCGATGAAATAATACATGAGTTTTTACCACATGCCATGCTTTTGAAAAAGTTATAGTTCAAAAAGAAATTTGTCCTCTGCTTGTTCACAGTGTCGAGAACCTATAGTGATTTGCTTCAAAAGGAATGAAAAAATGTTTAAACATCTCAGCCTGTTCAACAACGTGCATAACTGAATTGTCAAATGGAATCTTGTTCCTATGCATCCCAAGTCTGGCGAGGGTTTCGGTACCTATGGATCTGAAACCTAACGAGAGTTCTCGTCACTAGGGAACTGGTCTAAAATTATCTTCTTAGCGATTTAGAATGAGATTCCTCATTCTTAGAAATCTGGTGCAGATTTCTGTTTCAAAGAGTCGGAGAACGTAGAGTGACTTATCTCAAAATAAAATAATAAATATGTCTAAAAACTTCGGCGTATTCAAAAATGTGCAGAACTGAATTGCCAAATGGGTTTCAGCTCCTAGGAACAGAACTCTCAACTGACATTCTACTCAACTTTCGTGGTCCAGATGTTGGCAGCTCAACTGTCACAAGCTTAACTGTCAGTACTTAATTGCTGTGTCAACTATATAAAGTCTAAAAGTCCGCAAGACCCATTACCATAAAAATTGAGTATATGTAGGGTATACATTATTATATAAATTAGAATAACTTGCAACACCTGCAAGATCCGTAGCTAAGCTTGTCAGTATCCGGTTCCATTTCCATGAACTCGGAACTATATAAAGATTCAGTTCTCCAAGAACTCGGAACCCATAGCAAATTTGTGCAAAACGGCAGTAAAAGGTTATGTGACTGGTGCATTGTATTTAAAAAGCTGCTAGCGCAATCTCTGCGCGATCAAAATGTGAAACACGATATAGCTGTTGTGGATAGTCATAAGGCGAAACAATGCGTTGAATTTAGTTTCAGTACTATGTCTGTCACACCTGTGATGCGGTGTTGCAAAGATATTTCTCATACCAGTGGTACCAATTAAATACTATATAAATGGCTAATTACATATTAATTAAATAACAATTAAAATAGCCGTCACATCTGTGGGACGCTGGTGGTGGTGATACATTTTTTATCCCTATACACTTCAATACTAATTTTAGACTGTGTTTCATAAAATAAATAAAAATGAATTATGGAATAGATTCGGAATTTCTAGAGATCGGAATCTTGACATCTCCACTGAAGAAATTCTTAATAATATGTATAAATATCTCATTAATTTCTATTCGCTGATAGGATATACCCAAGTATTGAATACTATTGTATGAAATCTATCTTTTTGAAACTATTGAATGTGAAATAATCAAAATAATATGTTTTTCCAAAAAGGATAATATGCTTCAAAGATTATAAGAATATGATTTCATAATTAAAACAAAGATTACCTGATATGGATGGTACGTGTCAATGATAGCATTGAGTCTTGCACAGACGTTATAACAGGAGAAAAAAATTGCTTTGTTGTCGAGATTGTCTAAAATCCGATAAACCAGTTCGACGGGTAATTCGAGGAGTGACGGAGCTATTTGAATAGACATTGACGTTGTTTTCTTCGAAATGTGTTTGTTTTCTATGGATATTTATGCCTAAAGATACTTTGCATTCTTGAGTGTTGTCTTGGTTATTAGACGTAAAACACTTCAAAAGTTTTCCCCTCTAGTTCTTCTGGAAGCATCAGTTTGGGTTCAAGAATTCCGTTATAATGCTTAGACATATTTAGGATTATGTGAAAAATTTTAGATTTCTAAGTCTTGTACTTTGCTATAGCTGATCATCTCTTTACATCAGTAATCTATAATGTAGAGCTTATATTAATTGTGTAGGTTTTCTTTGAAAATAAACAGTATTCTGAGCGACCTATTATCGACCATGCGAAACGTAGTCTAGAGAATTTTACTGCTTTTTTGAAAACAGAAAGTACATAGTTACCATCAACTCTACGTTGCGGCTTGTAGAGTTTTTCACGTTATATCTTTCATCATATCCTGTTTTTTTTCAGAAAACGCACTGAGTGATAAAAAGATGAAAAACTAAAAGAAAAGTCCTTGTGCGTGTAGAATTTTGCAGCATCGACCATGGGTCGCACAAAATTTTGCTTTTCTTAAAAGAAGAAGTTGCGTATATAATATAAACTGTTCTTTAAGAATTATAGAGTTTTTGATAGAGCGTCTTGAAGCGTATTCTGTTTTTTTAAATAAAACATATCAGGTGACAAATGACAAAATAACGCATTCGTCGCATATCAAAACATCATTTTTTTGCAACGTCGAAATTTAATCGTTCAGAATTTTGTTGATTTTTTAACACAAAATGTGCAACTAGTAAATTAATTGTCTCCTGTAAATTGTAGAGATTTTCACGCTGAATCTTCCGGCATGTTTTACTGTTTAACAGAACGTGTTTAAAAACCAAAATATGAAATGCAAAATTCTCCTATTCATCACAGATTATCTAATAGCAAGTTGTGTGCACCTACCGTAAAAGAAATGATAGACTATAGCAAAGTACAAGTCTTAGAAGTCTAAAGTTTTGCACATAATTCTAAATATGTCTACGCATTTTAACAAAATACATGAACTAAATCTTAGACTTTTAGAAGAACTGGAAGAAAAAACTTTTAATTTATTCTCTTTATAAGTAAAGCAAAAGATGTGATAAGAATGGTGTAATAAGAAGATTATAAATAGAAACCAGTAACGCTGATCCAAAGAATTCTCTGACTCTTTTCCGAAACAGTGGCACTGCATTCCGAGATAGAAAACTGGTGAAGATCTTGTAGGATGTTTTACTTGTCCATATTACTGGTTACTTAAAAAACTGTATTCAGTTCTTTCATTCGATTTTGTAAAAAACATTTCTCTAGCATAGAGCAAACAAGATGGCTTTAATTCAATCGATTACATTCTTAATCTTAACCTACATCTCGAATATTGTTGATCTGAGATATTTGTATCGCACAGATCGTGTCCAGAAAAGCGAGTAAGATCTGTTTAGTGATTAACTTTTAACAAAAAAACTACAATATATCATTTTAGAATAAGAACGATGTTTGGAAGTATAATTATAAATTCTGCTGCCTGCTGTTTCTTTCTCTAATTTATCAAGTATCTATTTTACTAGCATTGCTACGGCAATTACGTAAGTAAATTAATATCGGATTCGAGTTTTTTCGCTAAACACGCATATAAAGATCTATGCCAACAAAAATAATGCTTATGGCAAGAAGAGAATGAAAAATGCTATCGATTCAACGATTTTTGAATGCTTTCTCATCAAAAGACGGTCTTTAAAAACCTCAAAATGCATTTTTCTTAAAAGTATAGTATTTTCTTCTAAAATTCATTTAACAACATGTATCAACTCTGAAACACAGTGTGTCACATAGATTTTGACGAGATCTATGTATCACAATCTAGACCTTAAAAATAACCAAAATAGAATACCTAGAACTATTTTTCCTAGCATATGTTGATAGGGAATTGCTACTTTTCATAATTTCAAAGTGAAGCTTTGTCACTACGGAAAAGCAAACTTTTCTCTGAGATATTCTTAAAAACGAAAATTTACAAGATTTAGTTTCGGATTCTGAAACTGGTCCCACACATATCTAGTCGCCATGCTATGGGACAGTGTAGAGGAATAGATTGTAATTTCGTCAATGTTAACGATTGAAGCGCAAACCATTTTTTTATATGATATTTTACTGTTTTGAAAGCATTTTTTAATTTGTCTTTCAGCTATTTTTCCAATATCTACGGTTGAAAAGCTTGCAGTTTCTTATTGTTAAATATTATTGCTATACGGAGATTTTATTGTGCTGGATACTCAACTTATATTCTTGTTATATATGATGTCTTAGTAATTATTGAGTTTATCTTCCATTGATGGAGAATAAACACACTTATCCGTTTATTCATAAAGTACCAATGTATAGTCGACAAAAAACAAGGTATAGTAGTCCAAAGTAAATCATACAAAAGTATTAAATTAGCATGTGGTTTGAGATGCAAGCGCGCCATCGCTGTTAGGCATCTTTTTACAATTGACATCAAAATACAATCTCAAAAATTTGCTTCTTCATTAAACTTCTCTTTATTCTTATTTTGCTGATAATGATACTTATAGTATGTCCTACTTGTAGGCAAAATATAGAGAATGGGATAATTGAAAAATGCATCGATAATGGAATACTAAATAATGTTAGTTGTATCACTATTCATGATATTTGTTCTCATGGTTCTTCACAATCATCCGAAAACTATCAGCATAACCTCTGCAGAATTAAAATGTAAATACGACCGATTTGTTACACTGGTAAAGCCGAGCCGTAAATGCATGATTCGTTATGACACTGGGCAGTTTGAGAGGAGATCATCAGCACTTGTTTCACATTTTAATTCTTTAGGAATGCGGCAAGCGTTTTTCTTTCAATAATATCTCATCTTGGAGGTCTGTATGAATACTCTCCACACTTACTCTTATCATAAAGAATATTGGATTTTACTTTGAAATTTAACGTCTAAAAGTTTTCCATATAATGTGAGGAAAAAACAAATAATAATCTATTGAAACAATGTTTCGCTGCAATTTGGTTCTCTGGTATTTCGCTAATAAGAATTTTACTATCTGAATTTCTGCAATGTCGAATTTTTGGTAGAATTTTAAAGCTTTTCAAAATTCGGTCGACATTTGACAATGTTGTAAATTTTCCATTATTATTGAAATTCTCACAGAATTACAACGATAATAATTATTAATCCTTTGAGATCGGTGGTACAAGGAGTCCTACGTCTTGTTTTTCAATAAAGTGAAAATTGTTTTATTTACATTAAAACGTTAGGTCCGGAAGATCATAGAGGTGATATCTTGCTTCATTCATCATTCTATGCGCATCGTTCTTTTCTTTCTGCTAATGTACAGTCACGTCATTATTTCTCTCCTTCTAATATATTGTTTTTCGAGAATATTCCGACTTCTATTCTCACTGATGCAATTACATTCTTGTTGGTAGTGCAATAGAATTATCGTTTTCTTTCACTGTTTTTATTGCTTATTCCATGCACTTTGTTACTTTTTCGCTCAAAGAGCATTGAATGTTACACTGACAAATCAGTATTCTATGTAACAGATGAAAAAAGTTGTTTTTTTTGATTATCATAAGGTTTGTATGTAATCGCTTTGAGCCAAAAAAAATCAATCGATTAGAAAATCATTTTGGATTAAAAAGAATGCTCGCACCCAAAGGGTTAATGTATATTTTATTGTCCAATTTCCATTGTATTTTTAGTAATATTCATACGATATGAAACTATATTCAATCAGTTAAATCTCTTTTTGTCGCTGTTTTGACTCATATTGAACGTTCAAGACGAAAAACTAAGCCGCTTGAAAATTTATTCGGTGTATCTCAAATTTTTAAAATAGATTTAAAACAGTACGTAACAAATCTGTCCTATTCCGTTGATGAATCATTAATAAAAGAGATAAAGAAAGATTGTGAAGATTGTAACACTACAACTGCAACTGATAATAATGGTGTTGATGAGAGGAACGTTTAGTCAAAATTCTTTTACCCTTCTCAAAATTATTTTCGATTAGCTCGTTCATATTGTTATTATTTGCCAAATGAAAGTTACGTTAAAAGAGAATTCATATTTTTTTTCAGTATAGATGTTTTTCTTGAATTTTCACTTTTCTTTATTCACCCTCTAGTACTATCACTTTTTCTATGCGAATAGAGACGCACTATACTAAAGGTGTCAGATTCAGGTTCCATTCACAGGAATCTGGAACTCGTCTCACAATACATTTTATGCGTATTTAAACACAATGAAATATTCACATCCCTTCTGCTGCCTTTTTGTACAAAGTTGGTATACATTCCGGGCTCCTAGGAACGGGGAACTTGCATGAGACTTAAGGCTCCAGATATCCAAGAACCCGAAAGTCACCTGCGTTCCCCGTTCTTGAAAACTTGGAACTCACGCCAAGTTTGTGAGAAAAGTCAGCAGACGGATATATGAATATTTTATTGTGTTTAAATATGCATAAAAATGGATTGTGAGATGGTTTCTGGATTCTTGAGAATGAAACCTTAGGGAATGGGGAATTCCAACATCCATATACCGAACCACAGACTAAACCGAGACTATCAGTCATTCTCAAGCAGCTTTATTTAGACTTGGTGTTACTGTGCGTCGCGTACTCACGGAGGAACCCATCTAATTCATAACTTTCGTTTGAGCACATATTTTGCTCATAGGTAGGACTCATAATGTTAATAAAAATCCTCCAAAGATTCATGAAATTAGGTTTTTTCTGTGGCGTTGTGATCATTTTACTGAATTTTCAGCCTATGGTTGGATGTTACGAAAGAAATCGAAGCAATGAATATCTGCCTGAAAATTTCTCCAACAATAGATCTCATGATCCTTATACTATCCTAAAAGTTTTAGCTCAAACGAATATTTTTTTACGAGATAGCATGTTAGCAAAAAAAAATAATATTTCTCACCAAATCATGCATCCAACAAATTTAAGAGCTTTAGTTCGTAACAAGTGCAATTGCATCTTACTATTTACTATAAGCAAGACTTTTCTGTAAGAAAAAATCACCCATATTCAGGAAAGAAGAGAAGCATCTCTCTTATCACTTACCTCTCGAATTTTATTTGGTTTAAACTTTAAAATGAAAGAATGCACATGAATCCCATCTTTTTTATATGACTCTCGTTATCAAGATAAATAATTTTCTGATTCTCTACAATGAGTAAATATTTGACTGGCCTATTAGAAACTTCTTCTGACACATATAGTGGGAGAAAGATCTTATCATTTCTTACTATTGATGAAATTACTTAAGCGTAATAATATGGGTCATATAATAACAAAAGATAACTTAATATTCTGTTCTTTTCTGTTTCAATCACTTTATTTACTTTTCTACGCCAATATTTTCAAATCGAAATACGTCTAAAACAGATGGGCAAGCAAGGGAGAAACAGCGGACTTTTGTACGTGAAGTGATTTTGCGCCGCTTTAAAGTATTTTAACCAAATTTTATATTCCCTTCCACGTACTTTGAGCTACTTAGAACTACTCGAATGATTAAATCCAATAGTCAGATTTGATTAGGCATACATCAGAACCAACACTTTTGGTTTTGACTAGGGTGAGGCTTTAATAACTCAAGGGATATCCTATGGCGGTATTCATAGGTTCTTGTGCTCTATCTTATAGGTGTATCCATAAGTCCCAGGGCTCCCTGTGGAATGTCACAGTTATCAAATAGTTTTTTAAAAAAAATACAATTTCTTCGCACATTTATCAGTTCGACTTACATTATCAATTATTAGATTACTTCATTTGTATTTCATGATTTCATTATAAACAAGTTCACAATTCTTTTCTTTACTTTCACAATGAAAAAACACATATCAAGCTCTTTATGAATGCAAAATACTAAAATATGAAGAAAAACCAAATGAACGAATGGCAATATTATTGCAAGTACCCAACAACTGGAAAATCAATAACAGAAGATGAAGTAGTTCCATATAATTCCAATACCACATTAACTTGAGCAGTCCTCTAGTTTGGCTACTTTCATTATCCCTTCAATTCAATTTGAAATCGGGTTAAATTTCTTTTTTGAATTCAATCTGAAACAAAATAGACCATTGCATGAAGCTATTAGGAACTATTTTCAAGAGTTCGGCATTTTGAGTTTGACCCGAATAAAAATTCTTTTTACTATGAATATGACTTTTTTACACAGTTCATGATCGATTGGAATAGAGACTACTCGATTGATGATTGCCAATTTGAGTAGTTTTATATAGATTTTATAGAGACAACTGTTTGATGTGTTTCTACGCAAATTGAACAAAAAAATCTTGTTTCGTTCCAGAAATATTCAAGTTATTCTGAGGGCAATATCGCTAAAGAAATGCACGTCATACACATGCCTAGTATACTTGAATTTGCTTGAAAATTAATGAAAAAGTGTCACTGAATGAGGCGAAGTTTATCTAATGCGAATCAGCACAGGGCCCTTGACTAGTCTACAGATAAAACTTTTCATAAATTAAAAAAAAAAATTTGTCGAAAAAAAGCTTTTCTTAATTTCTGAAAGGTTTCTTTTCTGTGAACTAATAGAGGGTCCTGTGCTGATTCGCACTAGATAAATTTCACCTCATTTATTGATACTTTTTCATTAATTTTTAAGCAAATTCAAGTATATTAGGCATATGTGTAGCATGCATTTTTTTAACGATAGTACTCTCAGCAAAAACTTGAATATCTCGGGAACGAAACAAGATTTTTTTTGTGGGGCTTGCGTAGAAACACATCAAACAGTTGTCTCTGTAAAATGTACATAAAACTAGCCAAATTTGTAGGTATCAATGGAGTAGTCTCTATTCCAACCGATCATGACCTGTGTAAAAAGACCATATTCATAGTAAAAAGAATTTTCATTTGGGTCAAATTCAAAATGCCAAACTTTTGAAAATTGTTCCTGATTCCTCAAGAGCAGCAGTATTTAGTTTCAAAGCGGGAGCTCATAATTCGCTCATAAGCACTAGAAATCCTATTCACAAGATAGAGGGCATATCCTATGGTATTATATAGCTACAAAATTTTGCGACAATCAATCATACCAATGGATTCCTCCACCCAGAAAACCTTCCAGCAAACCTTGTACAGGAATGATTGTTTTCAAAAGTACTTTGTTAGTTAAAAAACAATTATTTCAAGAAACATTTTAGAAACTCATAACACCAATCGATTCCTCCATTCTGAAAACCTTTGGTCAAATTTTATAAGATATAACAGTCTATGAGGTCCTATGGATATCCCCGTGTAGTAGCTGATGAGGATCCATGGGTGATGCAATATAGTAGCCTTTGAGGGCGCAGTAGGTGTATACATAAAAAAGTTACTACCATGTTCCTTTGATTCTGATGTTTTTTTAACCTCGACGAACATCCACATTTTAGTTTTTTTCATATGACCCTCTCTTCAGTCGAGAGAACAAGAATTATAATAAGGGTCTAGTTTAATAGTAAAGATGATTATTTTTCAAGTTTCATGCTCTTCTTTTCAAGAGAGAACTAATGCAGGATATTAATTGTATCTGTTTAACTAGTTAGATATCAAATTTATGCAACGATTCCAAAGTAGTTTCCTAATGCAAATTGATTAATAAAGTCATAGCTAGTTCATCATTTTACTTTTAATAATTTAAAATTTAAACAATTAATTCGCTGTAAATGTCACAAATACTTCAGAATTTATAACTGTCTTACAAAGTGATGTAGAAGGACCAATCAATCATCATTTCAAAAAGTGTATTGAACCTTCTTTTATCTCTATAAAAAAAGCTATATGATTGTATTTGTAAGTAAAAAAAATATTTATTATATAAATCGAACTAACAGTTCTGGATTACCTTCAATTTATATATCGCACTTGCTTGAGCAGACAGAAATATATTGACACAATCGTTATTCAAGCAAAATATTCAAACTTAAAAACAGAAGAGTAATAATCGCTTACGGCCATACCACGTTGAATACACCAGTTCT
The DNA here is from genome assembly GCA_022393335.1 of Macrotrachela quadricornifera. NCBI lineage: Eukaryota > Metazoa > Rotifera > Eurotatoria > Philodinida > Philodinidae > Macrotrachela > Macrotrachela quadricornifera. Next base: position 299,388 of record JAJEKB010020160.1, read on the forward strand.
CGTCCGATCACTGAAGTTAAGCAACGTCGGGCTCAGTTAGTACTTGGATGGGTGACCGCCTGGGAATACCGAGTGTCGTAAGCTTTTTTCTTATTTCATTTCTTTTTGTCATTTCATATAGTCATACTTACTTTCGAAGTATTTTTTAAAATTAAAATAATCTTTTTTCCAACTTGAACGTTCGAATTTACCATTTTTTTATAGTAAAGAAAAGAAATAGAGAGAAAGTGAAAATACAAACTGAAACAAACAGATCATGGATAAAATCAGTCTTGAACTGTTACATACAGCACAAAAAATAGAGATATATTTTTATATTAGTGCATAGCATCTGGGAGTCTATAACATTTGAGATGTTCTGAAATCAGATTTGAAACATCTAAAATTTGAATACTAATTCATAGTTGAATGACGTGATATAATAAAAAAATACTCTAATAGTTGCATTGGTAAGACTAAATAAAGTATTGAATATGTGTAACATGAAATACAATGTTATGGAAGTAATTATTTATATATCATATGAGATATGAAAATTCATATAAGATTATTTTATAACAATTCGATTGACAAGTGCAATGTTGAAATTGAGAAAATAACATTTTATCTTTAAAAGATAGTTCAAAAGTAAGTATGACCATATGAAATGACAAAAAGAAATGAAATAAGAAAAAAGCTTACGACACTTGGTATTCCCAGGCGGTCACCCATCCAAGTACTAACCGAGCCCGACGTTGCTTAACTTCAGTGATCGGACGAGAACTGGTGTATTCAACGTGGTATGGCCGTAAGCGATGATTATTCTTCTACTTTTAAGTTTGAATATTTTTGCTCTAATAACAATTTTGTCAATTTATTTCTGTCTGCTCAAATAAGTGCGAATGATCCCATCTGATTTTATATAGCGTGCGGACTCTCTCAGAAGAGATCTAAGGACCAGTTACTATTGGGGGCGATCAGTTCTTTCTTTTGAAAAAAAATCAAATCATGCAAGGTTCTGCAATAGATCTAATGGGATTCTGAATCAGAATATATCGGAGACAAATTATCGAATTATATAAGACATAATAAAACATGATGATTGAAGCAAATTCGAAGATGCTAAAATTCATCAACCTTTGGATGTCACTTAATCTACAGTTTATTCATTTTCATTTACCTTATTTAGAGAGCAAGCAATCGTGATTGTTTGTTAAATCTTGCTTCAATTCATTGTATAACAATGAAAACAGGCATATTTAATTCTTTGTATATTCCATTTAGAAAAAAAGATACGCGCCTATGTTAGATATTACTCGCATCGTATTTGAAAATTTCGAACTATATTGAGTAGTTTCAAGAAACATCAGTCATTTAAAAGAGTAATCCTATAAAGTTAATGAATTAACTAATTAAGATATAGCTTATTTATTAATAGATATTGAAATTGATGATATACTTGTGTAAAATGTGTCTACAAAGCTATAAAGTTACTTAACTTTTAAAAAATATGATACTTCTTCAATCGAGTCCTTTTTAAATACTCAACAACATCTATATTTGTGGAGGCTAGCAAAGGAGTTGCGTCGCAACCATCTCAAAATGAATAATATTGTTGTTGAATTTCGTCAGAATTCGATAAGATTCAATTAAAAAGTTTAGAGACTTTGTTGAATATGATGGTTAGAGTGCAATAATAGAAATCTTGATGTTTACTTGCTAAGATTCAGTCAGAATTATTTATGTCCGATATAATTCGACCGGATTGTTGAATTTATGTTATCTAATTTCAAGTTCCATCTGATTTAACACATACAGATGATTTTCTGACACCAAATGGTATGGGATATGAGGAGTTTCTGCCAGTTGAATCTCGTTGTTTTTGATAATATAGATTTCCAATAAGTTCAGTGAATCTGAAAGGCGATTTTCACAGAAAACGATATGAATCATCAGATTACATCCGAAAGGGTTCGACCAAATCTGATTGAGTGAGATCCATCTGAAAAAAGAGACGAGTAATAAAATTGAAATGGTAGTAAGGAAAAAATGGCATTCTCTTCTGGCACTTAGTACGACTTGTGAATCGAATTGCTGTCGATTTATTTAAAAACTAGATGGCATCGGGACTTTGTCGAGAATGCGAACTCAGATACGAAGTGATTTTTCGAAATCTTGATTAATGATATGCATTAGCTATTCAATTATCTATCAAACAGTTATTCTCGAATAATGATGCCTGATTTTTTTTTCGATGTTTTTTCTAAAACGACTAAAGTTTCTGTTTAGAATTGAGATTCGAATAGTATAAATTCTTTTGCAGATATTTGATTATCTTTTTCGTTCAGTATCTATTTTCATCGTAATATCATTGATTATAATAGAACGTTCATTTTTCTCTGTCAAATCAATCATATGCTCTTGAACATCTTCAACATTATTATGAATATTATTGTTCTAAATAAAACCTATATTTGGCACGTTATACATCAGTACTTTATTTGAATCAGTATCATTTTTATGTTTTAAATGTAAAAAAATACGAGAAGCTTTCAAAACAATCAATAAAACGTTCCATGAACTAATGGAGCGTTGTCTTTCAGCTCGTGTTAGATATGCATTGTGTCTTGTTTTTGTTTTTGTTTTTGATGCTGCAGATTTCTTTTTAATTATTTAAAATATTTAATTGATATAATAGATTTTGTATTATAATTTAATAATAATTTAAGTTTCTCGATACGATGAAGTCCTTTAATAACAACATAAATACGTACTACACCGCTTAATGAGAAATTCAGATATATAAACTTTAACAATGTATTATTACTTTTATCAGTAAAATTTGAAAAGTTTTTAACTTGATAACTTTTCAATCGATAATTTTTTTTAAAATCTTGAATGTAAAACTAATATCTGAAACAAATAATCAAATATGAGAATTTCACAAGACTCAATCAAAAAAAACAGCAAATAAAAACACTTTTATTTAGATCTTATTAATAATTTATTTTTTTAAAGTCGTTGTTATAAATGAATTTATATTATTCAAAATTAATCAAGGATCATTTTAAAACTTTTATTAGCAATATTTTCCTCTAAAATTAATATGCTATCTAAATACGTATCTTATTCAATTTTTACTTATGAACGTGTTCTATTTTTTGATAGTTAATTAAATAAATCTGAAAATAATAGAACTTGTTAATTATCAATCACCAGCTACACTTTCAGTTGTCAAACAGTTGTTATGTCAGAGTAGCACCTAACTTTGCTTGCGTTTTAATTATCTCAAAACGAAAAAATTCTAAAGTTTGAAAAATCGTTTCTTTTTGATGCTTTCCGTGAACAAACTAAAGTCTCTATTTAGAAACACATTCCGATTGGTATAAATTTGGTCTTCATATTTTCATACGGTATTGAAATCATAATTTTCTGACTTTCGGCTTTCGAGATCGTAATGTCACAAATACAGCATTTTTTATGCCTATGGATACAATAAAGAAAGAAAGAAAACTAGATGGCATTTAGACTTCGTCGAAATGCGAAATACAATCTACTGACGTTCACTCTAATGAAATTGATTTTCAGAGAAAAGAATCGTATAGTCTCTCTACTAATAAATTGACAGAAATCGTAAAAACGATGTGGGCAAAGTAGTTTTATAATAGCCTCTCTTGAATGTCGTGAAAATCATACAAAACACTGATGTCGCTTTAGCGATTAGTTATCTCGACCATGGAAAATGGTCACGCGATACTTTATTGATGAATCTGCATTTTATTTTGGGCAAATGAAGTAGCATTTTGAAATTTCGACTCGATTTATATCATATACGATACTTTAGTTTGTTACTGACGTTTAAATGACAATTAAACGCGGATTTCCATTCTTCAAATCATTGCGTCGCGCTGTGTCACTATATAGATGCATCGCATCTTAACCCTTTACCCTCGGCGACACTGTTAGAAGGACTAGGAAGATGTTGAATACTGAAAAGAAACCTATTACTTACTCCTATACATACTGCATAGAGGAAAGAAAAAGAAGTCATTCTTCCTTACAATAACAGGATGTCCACAGGTGTGCATATCAGGGGGGAGCGACTCGAAATCAATCAATTTTTGTCCATATATTTTCTTATATCTTTTGTGAAGTTTTATATAATATTTTATATCATCTGTAGAGGCAAACAAATTAAGCAGATCACGAGTGACCTAATATTAAATTTTATTCATAAGAAAAAAGAGAAGCAACTAGATTAGTATTAGAATGCCTGGCATTTTTAGCTATTAATATGATATTCACTAAAACAATTGTTTTGTGATGCTAAGCATAAATTAACTTGACATTTCTGACAAATCCACCGTATTTTCTTCTGACAACCTTCGTTCTTGCATCTACTAGTATTTTTGGCACGAATAAATTGTGGTAAGTGATTTTTTCCATTAAAACGCAACGAGTTTTCTACAGCCAATTTAAACTCTCTTTTCCGTTTTTTTCGTGGAATCTTTTCTTCATCAATATCATCATTAGAGGAGATCCCAAAAACCTTTTCTATTTAATATTATTTAAATGATCTCTATTCACTAGAAAATAGCTATTTTCATGTCGTTCTCCCCTAATGTCCACGCATGTGGACATCTGAATACTATAAGCTTTTTAATCTAGTAATAAACTGATATATTTTTCCAAGTATCTCACACAACTCACCTGCTCACAATATATAATTACCAGTTTTAAGAATAGAAAAATGTTTCAAACTTTGGTTGACGTATCAAGAAGAAGAACAGAGACTCCACGGCCCGAATAGCTTATAATTCTTTTTCAAAGAACGCCGTAAGGACTCGATGAAAAAGAATTCTTTTTTCATAAATCGAGAGCTTATGAGGCATTGTATCATCACTGTATAGCAAGCTTTCAATCAAATTATTTTATTTGTAATGATAGTAATTTTGCTAATGTCCACGCCTGTGGACATCCGGGGATAAAGAGTTAATTACATGAATCATTTATCTGTGTTTTGTGCTCTATATAAAAGAAGAAAAACGAAAACCAAATAGGCTTCTCTTTAAAGGTAAAGATTTGTGAGCTTACTGACAAAAATTACTTATTTACCTCATCTGTTTAAAAAGAAAAAAGAGAAACGTGTGTCCTCTCTCCGCATGATCAGGTAATGTAGATGAAGACGCACATAAATGACGATTTGTTATTGATGCTAATTTGTACGTAGCATTACCATTGCTATTCATGCATCTCACAAGAAACTATTCCTTTGTCGCAATCTGTAGAGGAAGGTAAGAGTGAAAATGAAGACTTATCGAAACCATCTCAAACAATCAGATCTAAAGTAAGAATTTTGCTTGTAATTAAATTAATATTCACATCTACTAATCTTTTTTTGGATCTTGTTTGTTATGTGCCATCATGAGAGTGCGAGGGTGAGAACATGGGCTCTAATCAATCATGAGGGGGGTGAGGGTGAGGGCGAAGGTGAGGGTGAGAAGTCACATCCTCATGATGGCATATAACAAACAAGATCTAAAAAAAGTTTGTTAGAAATGCATCTTGAAATATTTTGTAGAAACTGACCAATATTCGAAATCGATCGAAATTTTTCACTTAGGAGTAACTCAATCAAAGGTATGTAATAGATCTTATCTCGTTTGAGCAGATACTGATTCCACTGATTGATTCACCCGGTCGTGCTTCATCGCTACAGTACGAATTCACTCATTCATCGAATATTCTACCTCACAATCTGTTTTTATTCGCTATTCAATGCCGTACAACTCAAATTATTCTATTCAATACATCACTTGGTGGTCTTGTACTCAACTGTCAATTTCTTCAAATAACCACACGACTTCAATCACCTACAAGTGATCTACGTAAGTTATCAACAAAATATTCGTTTTTTTTAAATATGAAACAATTTGATCTATTCTATAGATACATATGACCAACCAAATATAAATACTTATGGTTCACACTCATTCTATGTTGTCATGGAACAAATACCGAACTCAGACCAAATTCCATTAGGTCATATGCATGAAGTTCTCTTACTCAATTCAAATGCTATGGATTATTCATTTAGTTCAACACCATCATCAACAATACGTACAATTCGTGGTATCCTCAATTTTTTCATCTTTCTTGGTCCAACACCAGAACAAGTCATTCAACAATATACATGGCTAATTGGACGACCGATTTTATCACCATATTGGTCACTTAGTTTTCAACTTTCTTGATGAGATTATTCTAATTTGAGTCATTTGCAAACGGTTGTAGAACGAAATCACAACTTCAAAGTTCCACTCGATGTACAATATATTGATCTGGATTATATTGGATTCTAGAAAAGATTTTACAATCGATTCAATTCATTTTCGTCAATTAAAAACATATGTTTCTCAATTGAAACGAGATGGTATAAGAAAAACAGTTATTCTCGATTCGGGTACGATTGATGAGACAGATACTTATGCCCTAACCACTGAAAGTATCCTAAAAAATGTTCTTTTCAGGTAAATATAAGTATCAAAATTAATTTAGATTATTTTCAATATTCAACTGTATTCAATGCAAACGAACTGATTTCCTGGAATTGGATGGAGATTGATAGTAATTATACACTTAAATGTACAGTAAACTTTTATGAAGATCCACCCTATTGTACGAGGGCTGTTTTTCGACATGATGAAAATATGAATCGATTTGATCGTCTTTTTGATCGCACTTTATGTATGTGGTGATAAATCCAAAAACAGGTCGACCTAAATATCAATACTATGATGTTCACAGGTGCATCTTTTTCTCTCTTTCTTAATCATTTAATATATATTGAGTCTTCTCTATAGTCTGTATGGTTGGAGTGAAACAAAAGCAACATGGAATGCACTGTGATTAGCAATAGGCAAGCGAAGTTTAATTTTATCTTGTTCGACTTTTATTGGTTCGGAGATAATGCAGCAACATGGCAGGAAATGAAACGTTCTTTGATTCATGATAGTTGAATTCAATTAGTTCGGTATTTCTTTCAATAGTTCTGATATTTATGAGTTTAATAAATTATTAACTGAAGAAGTGTGTATTCAATAATATGAAAATTATTGTTTTATTATTGAATATATCTTATTCTTCTTCCAGATGAATGTAATTGGGTGCCTTCTATCGATTTTCTCGAAATGTTTGTTTTAAAATGTATAAAATCTTTATCTTCATTTTTGTTTCCTATCTTTAGCATAATAGTAAAAAGAAACCCGATCAAGATCCAGCTTCTGGGTCTGCATCAGCTATTTCCATCATGATTTCAACTCTTCAGATTCGTTATATTCTTCTACCTTACTATTACACATATACTAGGTTCACCAGTCCATTAACGATTTATAAGTATATATGCACCATTAGAGATTATTCCAATCTTGTTGAGAGGAGGTACGATTATACCAACACAAGAATATGCTTTGAATAATCAACTATTCTTTTGATTATATTCAGAATTCAGTTTATATTTTGGAGAAAATCCTTTTAGACTCATTATTGTACTTAATGCAACTGTTCAAACAGAAGGAAATCTATTCTATGATGATGGTGAATCTCTTGATACAATCGACTCACGTCATCAAGCAATAGTCAACTGTTGATTAATATTATCGAAAATAACTATCTACAAATGTCAAAATTAATCTTAGACTGGTTAATTATCTACGGATAGAATTCAATACCAATTGAGATACATGTGAACAACAAACTGGTGTATCCAAGAATGAAACCTGATACACAAATTGTTTTTATCGAGAAATTAAGATTAAACCATGGCTAAAAGTCGAAAATTTAGATAAGAATCAACACTCTCTTTTTTAGTTCATGCGATTGATCGAAGCTACGTTTTTTTTTCGTATTAAATCAGGCCATCTAATTTTGTCTTTAATATTAATCTTTAATCAATTGTAATCAATTTCAATTCATATAAAATTTAAGAAAATGATCACATTACATACGATCGAATGGATCACTAATCAAATGATAAATAATTAAAAATAAGATAAAGTAATCATGTCTAGTTGAGTAAGTTCAGAATCCGAAACGATCTAGCATGAATGGTGAGACAGGACACTGACAATTAAGATTACATCGTCAAAATCAATCACATACGATGAGTAGAATTATTCGATCCCTTATGATACGATATGTTGCAATACTAGAGGTCGAAAGTATTTCACCGTAAAATAGCATAAAATCAATCGGACTTAACGAATCTTGAAAGTGAACGTCGAAGGAAAATAAGTATCTAATCATCGAATGCAATTAGATTTTAAATCTATCCCAAGAGATTTAATCGAATTTGTCTCAACCATATCGATCAATTTTTAATTTAAATTCATTTACTAAAAAAAAATGCAAACTTGATTCATTAACGATCACTATTAATATGGCTTGCCATTCAGTTTAAAATTCGTTGAAATATATGAACCATTTCCAATGATGAAGTCCTTAAATCGAATCAATTTTTGTTCGAATAGTATTTATAAATAAAAGTTAAAAAGTTTTTTTTTTAAAGACATTTTATTCAGTAAATGTTCATCATAGACAAAGGTAATAGAAGATTCTTTTAATAACGAAAATGATAGATTCATTTCAATGGCGAAATGACACAAGATGTCAGTAGAAATCAACTAATAAAAATGAATTCCTGATTATTATAAATATTATAACATAATCTTTTCTATAATATAAACTAAAAATTACAAAAATAATTTGTTTTAATTAGAAATAAAATAGTATTCTATAAAACATTCATTGGTTATCCGTTATTTATATACAATCATATGGATAGGATCATATGCTTATGCTTCTTCATGTTTTTTTTCTTCTTTCTGTCATCTATCGTCTCTATTCTTTCTTTTCACTTATAAACAAGTGTCAATGAGTAATGTTATCAAAATATATTTTTAGATCGGAAAAACACTAAAATATTTAAAATGACCGATCGTGATGATATAGGCGAGGTTTGTTAATTATATTATATTCATAAAATTTCTTCGAAATATCAAATAATTAATTTATGAATAGATTGTTGAAATTGATTTTGAAGTTGGACATACATCAACAATTCGAACAGAACCAACAACTATTCATAATCCACCACGTACTCATGATTGGAAAGTTTATTTACGTTCAGCTGATGTACATGGAGATTTAAATTGTCTTATACAACGTTGTGTTTTTTATCTTCATCCAGAATTTCCCAATAATAAACGAGGTTAAAAGATATTTATTATAAAAATATATATATATATATATTTTTTTTTTTTTGTTTAGAATTAAAATCAACACCATTTGCTATTCAAGAATCAGGCTATGCTGGTTTTCATTTAGTAAAATTTAAAATGTGTATTTTTTTCTCATCATTTTATATAATATTATTTTCTTGTAGCCAATTGAAATATTTTTTAAAACAAAAAAAGAACCAAAAAAATTTCGTATTGAATATGATCTTGATTTACATACAAATGTTGAAGGACATCCACAAAGACAAAAAGAAAGTTATGTACGAAAATATCGTTGTACGTTTACCAATCCTGATCCTGAATTTCGTGAAAAAATTTTAGCTGCTGGTGGGGTAAGCGAAATTCTTTTTGTATTTTAAATAAAAAAAAAGTTTTAATTTCATCAATTATTTTCTTTACATATAGAAAATAAAGGATACCGGTCCAATAGCAACAAGTAATGATGAAAGTGATCAGGAAGATGAACAAAATCCTCCGGCAATACCTGAACCAACTATTCGTCTTTCTCCACCACAAAAACGATCATTTTCACCATTACCAACAGTCAATTCAACAAATAATAATAAAAAACTTAAAATTGAACAAACTACAACTAATCCGAAGAAAAAACAATTACAACAGTCGGTAATTAAGAATGAAAATCCGAGTAAAATAACAGTGAATAATACTACTAATAATAAAAAAATTCAATTAACATTACCTAATAAATCATTACAAAACATAGAAGAAAAACTAACTAAAAATATCCCAATTAAAGATTCCAATCAGACAATAACATCAATATCCAATACAAATGGATCTATAGAAGGTAAGAAAATATTATATCTCTCTCTCTTCTTTTTTATTTTTATAAATTTATTTCATTTAGATCCATTATCATCTAAATCTCGTCCATCATCAAAATTAAAATCAGATCATGATATAAAACCATCAATTCAATCATTACCTGTAATTACTAAAAAAAAAGAGCCAATACCTTCACCATCAAAACCTAATACACAAATTCCATTAAAAAAACCTATACAAATACCATCAAATAAATCATCTTCTCAAAAAATTTCTATTAAAATAGAACCAACATCAACTATAAATAAATCACCTTCAAATGTTAATATTAAACGAGAATCATCACCAAATATTACATCATCGAACAGTACAACTTCAACAGTTTTATCAATTAGTAGTCTTAAAAAAATTCCAAAAAAAGTTGCACCACCACCACCTCCACCACCTCCGCCAGTCATTGAAAAACGTGCACGTTCACCAATGACTCCTCCACCATCAAATAGAAATTCAGATAGAGTAATATATATATATATATATTAAATTTAATTTTAATTAATTTTTTATTTTTATTAAGGATTCTCATCGATATCAATCTTCATCATCAAAAAATCAATCGAATTCAAAACGAGATCGTTCTACAACAGCAACACCAACAACACCACCATCATCATCGAATAATAATTTTTCTAGTAATAAAAACAATCGATCAGAAAAGCATAGTGCAAATAGTAGTAGTAATAGAGGTAAGTTAAGTATGAGTCTTGTTTAAAATGATTAAATCTTTATTCTTTTTTCAAAAGATGAGTGGTTAGAAGTGCTATAAATAAATCTCTCTTGCAAAAATAATTAGATCTTTCAAATATTTTTCTTATGTTTAATAGATTGGGATATAGCACTACCATATGGATTGTTTATATTGACTATGGAAAACTCATCAGAAACAGTTAATAAGCATTTCTTTATACAGTTTTTGTAGAACTTTTCAAAACAAAAAATAAACAAATCAAGACTTTATTATTCACTCAACTCCGAATGTACGCGAAATAAAAAATTTCTAGTTTAACCTTTATTAGCTGTTAGATTGAAGAAGATCTATGTAAAAGTATCTTATAGAATGTCTATAAAAGTTCAATAAAACTTATCTATTTTCCCAGTCAATAGTAGATAACTGTCAATTATTGACAGATTTTCTTGAATTTTTAGTTTACATAAATAAAGACATCAATATGAAATGCTGATCAAAGTTCAGTTTTTCAGATACAAAAATAAAAATATAATTAATTTTCACTCAAAAGATGAAACTATTAGAATACAATATATATTTTAATGATTAATATTATTTATTTTTATATATAAATAGGTCGTTCTCGTTCACGAAGTCGTTCTCGATCACGTTCACATAATCGTTCAAGTCATCAAACACATCATAATAATCGTTCACATCATTCATCCAATTCATCTCGACATTCATCACAACAAAGAGAACGATCAAATCGTCATACATCACCTCATACTTATCAATCATCTACATCAAAATCATCATCACAATCATCTTATAATAATAATAATAGTCGTCGTACACCTACACCATCAAAATCCACTCGAAGTCCTTCACGATTAAATCAATCTCATACTGATTCACTTCCATCTTTAAATGATTTATCACAAGTACCATTAACATCATCTATAAATACTCCTCAATCTCGACCAAATAGTGTTGAACCTCCAATTATTCCTTCAACAGTATGTTCACCTTCAACACACATATTTCATAGTGAAGATGATCATACACAAACACCAATGGATATTGATGGACAAAGTGATGATGATACAAATGTACATCGTCAAATGCCACTTTCAGATGATCATGATCAAATATCTCCATTATCATCAACATTTATACCAAATGATTCAACAAAAATTTTAATTAATAGAAATTTCCATTCGGATAATTCATATTTATCATCAGATACAAATGAAAGTAATGATGATAGTAATTTATCATTAGATAATGATGATAATGATGATGATAATTATGATGATTTATTATCAGTTTTAACTGATGATAATTTACGAACAAAATTAATTTATATTTATAAACGTTTTACATCAAATTCTTCAGATGATTTAACAATATTTGTTAAATTTTTTAAACGACATCATTTAATTGATACAACATCTAAAACAACAAATGGAATGTATACATATGATCTTTTTTCACTTAGTCCACAATTAATCAATGAATTAGCTACCGATCTTGGATATACAACAAATTCTATAAATGAATCAAATAGAACAGTGATTTCTTAGAAATAAATAAATTAAAATAATTAATTAATTAATAAATAATATTCTTCATTTAATTGTATGCAAATCTTTTATTTATGAGAATATATCTGTTGAAATATGATAGGTCTTTTCAATTTTTCTCTTACATGTATAATCTGCTTTTTTTTTTCTTTTTGTTCATTTTATTTACTCTTTTTTTTGTTCTTTTTCCTCTCTTGTTGGTTTATTGCGTTGTTTATTTGTTCATTATGATTTTGTCTTTCACGCATGTACACCATATTATATATATATATATGTATATAACAATGGTGCTTGACAGAGAGTTGTTTTCTTTTTTCTTTTCTTTTTTTTGTTTATTATGGATCATATTTGTTCAGTATAACAAAAGAATAAAGGATAGTTGATGCTAAATATATATAATTTTAATTTATGAAGTAAAAATCAATTTTTTTTTTGTCATCTTGTAAAGTATAAGATAATATTTCTAATAAAATAGAAACGGTTAGCAATGAATAGTTTTAGTTACATTAATAGTAATTCAGAACGTTTTCTTTATTTATTAGGAAAATATATTTTTAACAATTAGAAATTAATCAATTTCTAATATAGCTAAAAATATGATACTCTTTTTAACATATTATATTTAATTATTCAATATTTATAATAATGAAAACTAGTGCATTTTACAATAAAGATAACATTAGTAAAGTTTAGAATAATTTTCAAGTGTTCTGCATGTTTACTTATATGATTGATTAAATTATATACACTTTTAAGAGTAAGATATTAATAAAAATAGAACTTTAATTTTAATTTTTTGAATATTATCGAAAGGAAAAGAAAAATAATAATTCTTTTTTTTTATTATTCTGTTAAAATATGTTTGACATAAGAAATATACTATTTCTACCTTATTTATATGAAATGTTTTTAGACGAAGCCATGAGAAAAGAATGGTTAACAATAATAATATATTAGTTGAATGGTCGTGAAATATTTATGAAAGTCTTCTTCAACAATAAGAAACTATTGATTCTATTCATTGTAACTAACAACATTAAACATCTATAACTGATTGATATTATGAAGAAAAAAAAAAAAAAAGAAACGAATTTATCTAATATGATATTCGATCTTTAATGATAAATGATATCATCTATGTATTTTATCTTCTATTACAATTTGTTCGTTTTTCTTTTAGGCGATTATTGTATGTTGGTTGACATTTACATACAACAACTATTTTCGGGGTGTATGTGAGAGTCTTTTTGAGTGACTTTTACATACTAATGGGGATGACAGGTAGAAAAAAAAAAAAAAGAATGAGAAGAAAGAACAACGAATATATAAAATGCCTATAAAGATGTTGACAAATGTTGTTTTTAGAGAGAGACTTGTAGAGAATGTTGTTTTTTCGATTTGTTACTCGAGAATGTAAAATGATGGTAGACAAAATGGTTAGAACACAATTAAAACATAGCTGATTTGCTTGATTTTAATAATGAAAGAATTTTCATCATTGAAATTAAAACATAATATATGATCGAATGACACAAGTAAGCATATTCTCAGAACAAGGTCATTAGTTTGACAAAAAAAAAGAAGAAAGGTGATCGATTTTTTTCTTTTTTTTATTATCGAAAATTTTTGCTCACTTGTAAGTAAGGATGTGAGTGATGTTTTTTTTATTAGAATGTGCTTTTAAAAATGATTGATATATTGAAGAGTTAGTGAAAATCAATAGATTGAGAAACGGTTTTTTTTTTTTTTATTTACATCTATGTCAAATAAATACTAATCGTACAGAGTTCATTTAGATATTCTTATTGATAAACGTTTCTTTTTCTTTTCTTTTTTTTAGCAATCATCTAAAAATTGAAAAATCAACAAAGACTAATATACACGCATAGATGCTATGTAGTTTAAAAGAAAAGAAGACGGGAAAAAAATAACGGAGAAAAAATAAAAGTGAAAATCTTATTAGCGTTTCTTGCTCAGAACTATTCCGTGCATAAGATGACGAACGACCTGATGAAAAGAAAAAAATTCATCATTGTGTCGTTTACTTGAACTCCGTATATTTTTTCAAGAAACATACATTTTTATATTCATTGGAATGTTTATATAAGGTATATTTATTTAATGTATTGTTCGTCGATTTGATTTAGATATTTAAAATGATTTTCTTATCAATTATAATAATAACTCTATGTGTGTAATATTTAAAACGTATTCTTGTATTGAAATGAAATATATTTGTAAGTATGATTTTATATTATTGGAAAATTAAGTTTTTTTAATAAGAATAAAAAAAAAAAAGGAAAAGTTAAATTAACATCTTGCCTTCAAGGATAAAACGTGTTAATTTAATGTTTTCTTTCTTATTTTAAACTAACTTTCATGAACTATAGTTTTAATGTTCAATTAACTTTTTTTATTTACATCATTATTAAGGTAAGAATTTATCTCATTAATAATAATCAACATTATACGTTTTATAATTGAGTATAATCATTTTTTTTTATTGAAAAGATTAAAAGAAAAAAAAAACCCGAGAATTAACATAGTATTAATGATAAGATGTTCTCTGTCATCGTTCTTTTGTTCTTTTCTCTCTTTTTTTTCTTCTTTCTTGACAACAACAGTCAGTCGCTAAAACATTATACAAACTCTTTCATAGAATTCCATTCTTAAGATGTTCTTTTTACTATTCACACAATAAAACATTATGTTTTTGAGCATGTAATGATCAGAATAACATATATATATACAATGTTGCTAGACAACTAAGTCTATGTTATTGTCATTATTGTTCAAGTAAAAAAAGAAGAAAAGATGACGCATATACATTTAGATTTTACATGTAAACGAAGACAAGAGTACAATGTATATAATTGCTATACAAACAAATCGATTACAAAATGAAGGTTATAACAATCCGAGTTCAAACAAAAAAAAAAAACCTATTGAAAATATAATTTTTTTTTCAATTAAAAATATTAAGTGATCATTTCCTTTTTTGATTTTTATTACTCAAAATTTATAAATATTTACTACTCACTGATCATATTATATTTATTGAAAAAAAAAAAGTTTTTTTTTTTTTATTACAAAACAGGTATGTAGTAGAATGAAGGTATTCATCTAGCAAAAAAGAATTTTTCTTGTTATAATTTAGGTTTTTTTTTTTTTGTTCTTTATATAATATATTCATTCATCAGCCGGTCGACAGTATTGGTAGCCACATTTTTTATTTACAAAACATTGATTTGGCAACCTTAGAAAGGCTTTTTATAAGACGATCTTGCACGTAAAATAATCTGAATAGAATTTTTATTTTTCGAGTAGTCATTTTTGAAGTAAGTGTGAAAAAAAGAAAAAAAATAACAATATAATATCTTGATTTTATTCGAAATAATCATTTCATAATATTATTATTATGTTCGTTGACCGAATGAAACCTCATTTGAAAACATGGAAAAAAAAAGTTTTCGTTTTTTCTTTCAGATTTAATGATTAACAATGATAATAACATCAATAAATATATTTTTATATTCACTATTATCATTTGAAATCATATCTTATTTTCATTCTTAGCTTTTTTTTATAAAACATTTTTTTTTAAAATATAAAATGACGACTGAATATGGTCAACGTGGTTATCAACAATATGATCAACATGGTTATCAACAATATGATCAACAACAACAGCAACAACGTTCAACAATTCTTGAACGTGGACGTGCTGTTCGATTAATGAGAAATGGTGATCCATTTTTTCCTGGTCGAACATTTGTTATTAATCAAAGAAAATATCCAATGCTTGAAGTATTCTTAGATGATGCATCTCAAGCATTACGTGCTAATTTTGGAGCTGTTAGATGTATTTATACACCTAAACATGGTACACGATTAAAAGATATATCAGATTTTGAAGATCATCGTACTTATGTTGCATCTGGTGGAGAAAAATTTAAAAAACTTCAGTAAATAAAATTTAAAAAAATAATATTTTAAAAAAAAAAATTTTATTATTTATTATTTAGTTACCTTGATATTGCAGAAGGTAAACGAAATCCACATAAAGGACAAACATCACCGAGAGTAAGTTCATATAAAAATCTATTAAATTATATAATAGTATTTTTATCTTTAGCTTCCACCTGTTCGACGTATAGATGTTGAAGGACGAGCATTAAAATTAGCTCGATCAGAAAATGTTATAATCTAGTAAAAGAAATTCTTTTCTTCTTACTCTATTACTATGAAACTCTTTTTTTTTAAACTCAAGTGTATATCGAAATGGTGATCCATTAACATTACCAGCTAAAATTCTTTTAGTCAAATCAACATTACAAAATTGGGAATCAGTACTTGATGAAATTACAAAAAAAGTATCTCTTACAAATTCTGCTGTATTAAAGTAAAAAAATTTAATTTTTATTTATTAAATAAAAAAAAATCTTTTTTTTTTCAGATTATATGCAATGAATGGAGAATTAATAACATCAGCACAACAACTTGAATATAATGGAATGTATGTTGCAGCTGGTAAAGAACGTTTTAGACGTATGGATTATCCTGATCCAAAAACATTTAGTCCAAATTCTTCACCAAAAATGTCAAGAAAATCGTAAGTATATAACATTTTATCTTTAATTTAAAACAAATATTTGCAAAAGAATAATCTGAATACAAACACATAAGAATATTCATCTATTTAAATTAGATCAAAACATCAACTTTCCGGGTAAGCCACAGGAAAAATACGATATTAATATAACATAGTAACGTGTTTATTTATATCGTTATATAAAAAAAAAACACAAAATAAATATCTAACCATAATAGTTATTTTTGAAAAAACAAAACCATAAGATTGTATTAGATATATTCTCTAACAAATTATGTATTAGTTCGTTAACAATAAATAAAAGCTTATCGTCAATTTTTATAGTGTTTACCCTCGATTGAGAGTACCTCAACGACAAAGGAGAAATGATGATTCTAGTGCCCGTCATTATCATCAACCAACATCCTCTGTTATACAGCACAGGTACTTTTCTTTCTTGTTTCCCTTGATCAAATTATTACAAATCTAATCAACAACAAATTGCGTGACAATATGCAAAATTCTAAAAGATAATAAATATAATACTCGTCTGACTCTTATACTTCTTCTTCTTCTTCTTTTGGAATTTTTCAAATTAAAATATTATTTTAAATGAATGGGTTTTTTTCTTCCTTTGTATTTAGATATACGAAATCTGATGGTACAAATACACATACAACCACAGCAACTTCTCATGGAAGTACAGAAGTTAGTGGACAGTAAGTTATTTAATTCAAAAGATCCAAATAATTATATATACATATATATTTAAAGACGACGTCCTGTTCGAGAAGAATATGATTTTTTTAATAATAAACCACAACAACATCGACGTGGTCCAACTAAAGAAACTGATCTTGATCGAGGTTATAAATTTAACAAATAAAATTTTATTTTATTTTATTTTACTCTATTAGATGATGGTGGTATTTATAAAGGTCGATTAAATCATCGAGAACGTGCACGTGAAATTGATGATACACATGATACAAAAGTTGATTTACCAATTGATTATAGAGAAGCTGAAACTATTGATGAAGAAAATTATTATGGAAATACTGGAGTATGTTATCTAAAATAGAAATTCATTTTTTTATTATTGTTAATTTAGAAAACTCCTCGTCGTCATCAACAACAACAACAACAACAACAACAACAACCATATTCTGATCATCGACAACGATCAATGAAGGTATAGAATTTTTTTATTTTCAAATAAAATTCTATTTTTTATCTCTAGACTCCACCAAAGAATTATTATGATAATGATAATCAATATTCATATAATAATTATCGAAATAATGGTTATGATAATCGTACTCCAACACAAGTTGATGATGATCAAATTGAACAACAATTACCTCATTCAACACAACGACGACCACTTATATCATCAAGTACACAGGTAAAATTATTTTTTATTTGTTTGTTTTTTTTTTAAATCTACTAACACTATGCACTTGTGTGTATATATACTTATTTGCCTAAATAGTCTAATAAAAAACCTGAGAATCAAGATACTAATATTATTCGATCTCATACTCGTGATTATCTTACCCGTAAACAGACTCATCACGATCAACACCAACATCATATGTATGACGAGGAAAGCAATATAGATCAATATCATCAAACATCACAAATAACAAAGGTGATTGCTTTGCTTATATACTAATCTACTTTATATTTTGATATAGATATATATTGAAAAGAAAAAATTTAATTAATCATTTTTTTCTTTTTAATATATATAATTTGTATGTATAATAATTCTAGAGTGAAATATATCAAAATAAAAATAAATTAATAAAATTTATTTAAGTATTTATATGTATTTTTTAGCGTGATTATGATGATTATGATAATAATGCATAAATATCAATGAAGTTTGGCTAAAACTTATTCTACCAACATATGATGTATATACATCGAATGATTTATCAAAATTTTTCTTTTTTTTTTTTTATTTTCAAGAAGAAAAAAATATGTTATTCTATTTGTTCTTCTTTGTATTTTTCATTATCATGCTCTGAATTTTTCTTTTCTTTTTTGTTACTTAGACATAATATATTTACTGTAATCATTATATAAATGTATTAATACAGTAAAATATGGTTCTAGCTTACTCTTGAAATTTTTATTTCTATTCAGATAAATATTCATATATATATATATATATATTTTATTTAATATTTAAATATGATGAAAACAAATACGAAATAGACAAATATATATTTTATTAAAAAGAAAAAGAAAAAACGAGAATCTTTGTATAAACAAACGGAAAATTTTACATTCTAATGTTTACATGAGTAATCATAGTATGTGTTGTTAAGGGAATTATACTTTATATTTCTTCCA
Organism: Macrotrachela quadricornifera; assembly: GCA_022393335.1. NCBI lineage: Eukaryota > Metazoa > Rotifera > Eurotatoria > Philodinida > Philodinidae > Macrotrachela > Macrotrachela quadricornifera. The sequence goes on from JAJEKB010020160.1 coordinate 318,711, forward strand.
TGTTTTTTTTTCTTCCTACAAATACAACCATTATCGCCATCAGTGTATTTTGCCTCCTTTTCTTTCCGATAAAAAACCAAGAAAAAAAAGGAGAAAAGAAATAAGCATATGTGTAGTCATGAGTCTGTCTTTTTTTTTTCTTCTCATATATCTACTGTAAATTGACTGACATCGGCATTTGTGATCGTTATTTCTTTCCTTTTTTTCTCTTCTCAAAAAAAGAAAAAATTTTATAGTGTCACATTTTTAGATTTTATTCATTATTTGAAAGGTAATGGGTGCGAATGAAAGTGCTCAAATTCATGTAAGTTTTAATCATCCAAATTTATTTTATTTTGCTGGGGAACAAATATCAGGAAATATATCATTTCAAAGTACACATGATAAAGTAACATTGGATGAAATATTTCTTGAATTTATTGGTGAACTTGGTTATACAACACGAGAAGTTAGACATCGACATGATAGTAATGGACGTCATCATACAGAACATTATACTGAATATCATCGAATACCATTTACAACTATTCGTATTCCTGTTGTACGACCTCAATATGGACAAGTAATAATCTATATAAAAAAATAAATAAATTTTATAATTTTTTTTTTAAAAATATTTCTAGCGTGAATTAACTCTTTATCGTGGTCAATATAGTTGGCCATTTGAATATATTCTTCCTCAATCTTTACCACCATCATCAATTCCATCAACAGTTACATATCCTTATGTTAAATATTATACACGTATTGTACTTGATAAACCATGGTATAAACCAAATGCCCAACAAATTTATACATTAATTATATTTCCACATGTTAATCTTTATCATATACCAAATGCTCAACAAACTGTACCATTTTCACATTTTAATAGAAAAAAAGTTCAATTACATGGTTATCTTATTCAAGGTGGTGTTATACCTGGTGAAAAACTTTCTATGGAAATAAATCTTGATAATCCTAAACGAATTGAAATAAAACGTATTGAAGCAATATTAATTCAACATCGACAAATAGCTCAAAGTCATCAAGCTGAAATTATATTTCGAACAGATTTACCTAATTTACGAGAATTTAAAGAAACACAATTTCGTCAAACTATTGATTTACAAATACCATCAACTTATTTAGCACCAACATATACATATATGCCACAATGTTGTGGTCCATCACTTGGAATTAATTTTCATTATGAACTTAAATTAGAAGCTAAAGTACGTGGAATATTTACTGATTTTAAATTAAGTATACCTGTTATAATTGGTACAGAACCATTATCTAATCAACAACAACTAATAAATAGTTTCAATGAAACAGTTACACCAAGCGCTCCTGTATATAATTATGATGAACCACCACCAAGTTATGAATCAGTAATTTCAAATGTAAAAATATAAATAATCAAAATAAATTTTCTTTTTTTTTTAAGCCTGTAATTTTTATGTTAAATTTGTAATTATTCCATTTCTTGTAATGACAAAGATTTGTAAACGAAATGAAGAATAATAATAATAATATATATATATATATTTGCTATGAAATATGAATCTTATCTATCATTATTAAATGAAGTATCAAAATTCAATTATTTGTAGTCTATAGAAATATATAGTTCATTTTAACTACTCAAAATTAGGTTTTTTTGAATGTATTGATTGTCCTTTTTTTATATTAGAAAATGACATATCAATATGACATTTTATAAACATGTGTTTTAGTTTCTAATTATTGTCAACAATAATAATGTTGATTGTATTATATTACAAACTGTTTTTTGTTTTCATTGCATATACTATAAGGTTATACGAAAATCATGGATGATCATGGCAAATTTAAATCAATTATATCGTAAATATTTAGTTAGATAATACAAAAAAAAAAGATCTAACAATTTTAGAAAAGCTCATTCTTATAATACATTACATATATAATTAACTATAATTGCTAGTAAAAAATAATAGATAATCATATTTACAAATACACCATCGTCCTTGATCACACACGTATTTCCTATTCTATCTGTTATCGATTTGCCTGTGAAAATATTAACATTATCCTTATTATTTGATTATCGTCATTTTCATCTTGATCCTCTTTCTAGAAATTCAAAATAACACACGCACAAATAGATAACAATGTATTATTTGTCACTTTTTCTCATACTGACATATATATATATATCTCAGTAAAAAAAAATTAATTAAAATTATACTGTCATTTTCTATTTTCTCATAATATAGACACATCGGATATTTGACTTAATTGTTATTACAATCAAATAGCGCAAGTGATTCTAAAAGTCACACATATGATGCTCAAAAGAGACCTTAAAAGTGTTGAATGACATACCCAAAAGATTTCTTATGATTATGATTCGTATATTTCAGTAGCTTGCAGAATATTGTAATACAGGTTCAATTAGATTAGTTTTTAATGGAGATTTATTGAACTGAATTAGTTCCTATTAAATTATTTTTAGCATAATCTGTGATATTGAGTTCAAAATAGTTTACCATATTTTTAAATCTCGGATATTTTTGTTTGTATAAGCCAAGTATAATTTTTGAAAAAAAATACTTCACATGATACTTTTCTAAATTATAAAAGAAAACTACCCATTTTATAGTAATGCTATATATGTTTGACATAGTACTGTTCTTTGACGATAATTAAACATACACTTCTGAAAGTATACATATCTCTAAGATTAATTGTCCATGCATTGCAGTTTGTCTAGGAATGGTATTTGTATAGAATGAGTAGAGAAGAAAATATACATTCATAAAGTATTATATCAAAATTTCATAGTACAGAATATTCGAATACAATGAAAACAATATCACATCTTCCTTTGAATATGACGTCAGGTTGTTGAAAGACTCATTGTATAAGGACATATCCTTTGAAATGTAACATACCTAGATTGCAATAATCTAGTTGATATGGGTGCATTACTTTTTCTTATCTATTAAAAAAATAAAGATGATTGATTTTTGCACTCATATCACTTTTGTTTACTCTAGTTCATAGGTTACCCATTTTTATTAATAAATCCATCGTCATTCCTTTGTTATTTGAAATTTAATATGATTTATCTTTCTATAAAATAAATATAAAAGAACTAATGATTTATATTGTCTTTTCAACGATGAGATATCAAAATAAAACATTATTATTAAAAAACTTCTTTGCTATTCATTTTAGTCGATGTGATTAAACAGATGTTTCTTCTTGGTATAAAACTCAAATTATTGATACTGTTATTCCACCTTATCGTGATGCTTATACAGCATTAAACGAAAAAAATAGTACAACGATTATTAATGGTTAATATCAATAGTAATGAAACAATAACACGATCATTAGTTAATTCATTGATATGTGCTAGTCGAAATGTACAAAATAAATTAAATATTGCAACTAAAGCTACTGAAAAAATTCGCAATTTACTTGATGAACAAATAACTCAACTTGTTTTTTAAATTACTCAACAAGAAAATAAAGTACAAGAAAGTCAACAATCTATTAATCAAGCAAATATCATTATTCAACATATTCAAGAACAAGTTACATTGGCAAAAGATAATGTTCGAGATAAACAAAATGCATTAAATACAGCTGAACATGATTTACATGAAGCAGAAAAAGCTGTCGAACGAGCTCGTGCATGTGATCGACGACGACGAAAACGTGGTTTGTATAAATGGTGGCGAAAAAAAATTGAAAAACCATTTGTTCATGCTATTCGTCAAATAGTAATTAAACCCGTATGTAGCATAGTTAATGCAGGTGGTATTAATAATGCTAAAAATCGACGATCATTAGCTACACATACTGTACATGAAGCTCAACAACGTCTTGCTCATCATCAACAAAATTTAGCTAATCAACATGCACATTATGCAATAGTTGAAATACAATTAAATGAAGCTAAATCTCAATTAAATATTCTTACAATTCAACTACAAGAACAAAAAGCAAAACAAATTATTTTAACATTAATTATTAAACAATTTAAAAGTGTTGAAATACATTTGAAAAATGTTTTAGATTCATCAATTGTACTTGAAGATGCTGTAAGTCAATTAACCCTTTGGTTACGGGGTTTTTTTAAGATATTTGCTTTTCCTCGTTTCAAACAGTCTGAAATGAATTTTATTAGCATATAATTAGAATTATTTGGAAATGTTTCAGAATAAAATAATCTTTAAAACAGCTTATTACACAAAATCCAAAATTTCAAACTTCATACTGATAACGTGTGTTGGCATGCTTTTTCTTGCGTCTGCTTGCATGACTACAAAATATATAAGATCTTCGTGCAACTTTTCCTGTATCGTTGACGGAACTAGAGATGGAAAATGACGTGGAGTAAGACGTTTGGAATTACCTCCGATAGTCGAGTGACCATTTTGAGTCTTAAATTGAGTCTATATTTCAATCTGTTGTCGAATCAGTTCACTTTGAAAATTGCCAAACCGAGTAGTTTTTTGTACTCAATTTTAAATAGGATTAGAACGAGATAGACTGTGAGAAGCAGGCATATCAGAACGCAGAAGAGAGCACATGAATACACATATACACTGCGGAACGATGAAGCAATAATATTCCCAAGATAAAAGAAAAAGAGAGAAGTCTTATCGATCGAGTTTAAATAATATTATAAATACGGGAACATTTGTAAAAAGTTCAACACGCATATATGTGTGCTCCGTAACCAAAGGGTTAAAATGCTGGGATAAAAGACACGAAGTTTGTGTGACAACTGACTAATATTGGAAAAGAATTACAAATTTTCCAGCGTTCGTCATCTAAGACATGTCGTATTGTTATAATGAACTGAAGAAAGATGCAAAAGTTTCACATTTAAGTCTATTAAGAACTGTACTAAGTTATTTATATACCCCTCTATCAGACTGGCGTTTCGATTTCAGAAAATTCGCTGATTCACAGGAAAATGATTCTCATTGAGCATATCAAAATTCAAATTTTGTTGGTAGCTATCCATTATAAATTCAATACCGTTATCTTTCTAAAAAATTGCATTATATTAAAATTTTTCAATATCAGAACTTCAATGAAGTTTTTTCGAAATACGTGGTAGATTTTCAACAAACCCACCCTGTAAGAATCCCTGTTGAACTTCACAAACGAGCGACTAGTCGTTCTTCGGCGCTCCTCCGGAGCGCCACTCACTACCATTAGATAGAGTTCATCGAGTTGCACAGAACGCAAGCATTTTCAGAATGACACAATGAAGGAAATTTTCTGCACAAATTGCAACTGGTTTTGATGAAACACTTAAAATATTTCTTGAAAAAACACGTATTAATATTGATTTAGAAAAAACTGAAATTGATCGTACACTTATTTTAGAACTTCTTAATAGTAATTCAATAAATCTTTATTATGAATCATATATACTTTTTCTTATGACACGTAGTTATTTTGATATATCAGAAAAATATCTTATGCCATGTCTTTCTGGTCTTTCACTTATGTTAGTTAACAGCTAAAAATGATAATGAACGACAAAAATTACTTAGTGAACTTGAAAAAAATAGATTAGAAATTCAAACTAATATTACAAATATTGTTAATGAACGAAAAATAGTTTATCAAAAAATAATTAGTGAAAAATGTGCAGAAATTAATGAACAAATTGATAATCAAGGTTCTGACAAAAATGAACTTGATATAATCAAAGAAGGAAAAATACTTCTTGGATATGAAAATACAATAGATAAATAATAAGTCATCATTTTTCGTTTTTTTATCAAAAAGAAAATTTGTTTTTATTTTTGAATAATTAAATCCTTTATAATAATAAAAGAAATTATTTTTTTTTAATTTAAAATATACAATTATAAAAAGATTAACCTATATGTATTAGTTTCATATTACATTTTATTCGTCATTTATTTCTATATATTTTTTTTCTTATTGTTAAAATAATACATCTATCTTCATTTTCAAATCATGCTGGTTCTATTAGCTATATCTACAATCTTGTGTAATACATTTATACAAGCTATCCCCTCAGTCTCTTTTTTCTATCCAAAAACTTTAACTGTAACAACTTGTACGGATGGTTCCTCATGGACAAAATGGTTTAATTCTTCAACACCAAAAACTGAGCAAGAATTTGATCAAGAAATTCTTTCAGCAATTCAAGAAAAATATGGTCGTGATATATGTGCAATACCTCAAGGTATTCAAGCCCAAACAGTAACTCCACTTAGAACGGATATTAGTTATGGAGCATCATGGAAAGCAATGAATGGTTTAATTACTGCATTTATTTCACGTACTCCTGCTGTTGATTTTCATGTACGATTTTGTTGTAAAAATAGTGATTTCATACCAACAACTACAACAGCACCAAGACCTATTATTAGTAATGCATGTGGTCGACCACAAATAAAACCTTCAACAAAATTTACACGTGTTTTTGGTGGATCACGTGCTATACCACATTCATGGCCATGGGTATGTTTGTAATTTTTACAAAAAAATGAATATTTTATTTCTTAAAATTTAGCAAGTTTTATATGAAGAACAAAAACAATGTGAAACAAATAAAATATGTATAGATACATGTGGTGGAACATTACTTGATTCATATCATGTACTTACTGCTGCACATTGTATTAAAGGAAAAGATCTTGGAAATATTCGAATTAAAGCTGGTGTTCATAATAGACAAAATGATGAATCTGATACAAGACAAGAAAGAAGTCTTAATCAAATTTTTTTGCATCCAGATTGGAATAGTGAAACATTAACAAATGATATGGCTATTCTTCGATTAAGTGAACCTGTTAAATTTAATCAATATGTTCAACCAGTATGTCTACCTGGTCCTGATCCTTCATATAATTCTGATGTAATTTTAATTGGTTGGGGAGCTGAACAAATGGGTGGAAATCCATATGATGAATTAAAACAAGCACGAGTTAAAGTTCTTAGTGAATGTGAAAAATATTGGAATTTATTTGATGAAGATAATCAAATATGTGTTGGACAACATATATCAGGTGATTCAGCATGTCAAGGTGATAGTGGTGGTCCATTATTACAAGAATATAATGGTCAATGGGTTATACAAGGTGTTGCTAGTTTTATAGAAGAATGTAAAACAAATGGAGATTTTCCACCAAATGTTTATGTTAAAGTTTCAGCTTATTTAACTTGGATTAACACTATTATTCATTAAATAAATAAAAGTCATTTGAGAAAATAAACTTAATAAAGAAAAAATCAATATTTAGATGTAGGTAATAAAATAAAATATGAAAGACTATAAACATATTTACCTTTATTCTAATTACCATATTCGATCTGATTCAGTTTTCATAGACAGTTAACTTCTAATAAATGCACTTAATGACCTCAGATGGTCAACAAAGTAGTACCAAAGGGTAGCATTTGAATTAGTTTTTGAGGTGGTACTAGTAAATAGCTATTTGATTTACAAAGAAAACTACAACAGTTTCGTGAAAGTCTTGTCCGATCTTTACTGTTTCGCATATCAATTGAGAAGCTGAAACCTGGTTCAAGACAGCAATCAGCAAGTTATTCGAAGCGCAAACTCGAACAAAAAGAGAGATCTACGTACAATATTGGCAAACAGTGTACTACCTACTATGCGAAAGGTAGAGGACAGCAGCTGGGAGCAGCGAGCTGTGCAGTGGCAAAGAAAATAAAAAATTTCTATTTTGACTATGATAAATTTTTTTGTCACCTATTGTTTAAGAAAAAAAATAAAAGAAAATGCTTTTCTATACAGTTTCTCATTAAACTATAGCGTGGCTCATATTTGGCTTTTTAAAAGCTAGATAATGCTATCAAAGGTTTTAAAGCTTTATTATTAAATCTTGACAATTTTGAAGAAACATATATTGAAAAGTATGGTTTTATCCTTCCAAAGCTGAATACCAAACTTTAAATCATAGTTTTATGATTTCAAGATTATTCAAAAATTTTAATTTAATATCAGTATATTGCATCTATAATTTTATTTACAATCTGATAAATAATATAGAAAAAAAAAACATGCTATTTATATTGAATTATTGTCTGATTATAAAATTCAAGACAATTAAATGTTTAATGCCATCCTAATTGTCTAGAAAAAATAAAAAATTATATAGAAATAAATTTTCTTTTTATTTAACCTGTTTTTGATTTTGAATGAATTTTATTTATTTTTCTTGTAGGAAAACGAAATGATGGCGTACGATTTTCTTTATTCAATGTTGCAGTCTAGAAATCGAACAGATTTAAAAAAAAAAAAAATAATCTTTATTAATAAAAATAAATTTTTACATTATTTGTTGTAAAAGCAATTGAATCATTTGTTGGTGATAATGGTGTAAGTTCTTGATGATTTAAAAATTTTTCAAAACGTAATCGCCATGGACTTTTTACTTTTTTATTTGTTATTGTTGGTGTTATCTGATTATCCTAAGACAAAAAAAAAAAAAGAATTCTTTAAGAAATATTCAAAAGAAAAACTAACTATTATTGATGAAGATATATTTATTTGTTTAGTTTTTGTTGGTGTTGTATGTTTTTCAAGATTTTTAAATGTATTTGGTACAGTTGATGTTCCTGATGGTAATGAACATTTAATACCAGAATATTTTTCAATATTACGTAATGAACGTCGTTGAATATTTGATCGAGATATATCTAAATTTGAATTTGTTAATTTATCAGAATGAGAATTTGATGCTTTAAGAAATGAATTTGAAAGATTATCTCGATTAGGTATATGTAATGATGATGTACGACGAATAGTTTTATTAGGTGTTAATAATTTTTCTGATTGTTTAATTATAGTTGATAAATTACTAAAACAAAAAAAAAACATATATATATATATATAAATAATTTATTTTCAATCATAAATTTTATTGATTTATTTACTTAATCGTATTATCTTGATGAGGAATTGATGATAATTGAGATTTTATTTCTTTAGAATGAACAATTAAACTATTTAAAAATAAAAAAAAATTCATTTAATTAAATATAAAGATATTTATATACCGTTTTGAGTGTAAACGAGGTGGTAATGGAGGCATAACAGATGAATTATTATTATTATTAGTTTTTGATGATACTTCTCGTGTGATATTCATGTTTTATAAGCAAATAATATTTACTAGATTAGTTCTATGTATTTTTGAATTAGTAATAAGTCTTTGTTCGCGGTGAGATGAATTGATTTCGATTAATTTTATTTTCAATTTGAATAGAATTAATGAAATAATATGAAAATTTAATAAGAAACAAAAAAAAAATTTGATTAAATATATTTAATAATTAAGATTATTTAATTAAAAAAAGATGGCGCTATTTATTAATTAGATTTTATTTTTATACATAAAATGATCTATCAGTAGATCATACTTCAAGGTAGTATAAAACTTCTTTTAGAAGAAAAAGAATTGAAAAAGTTGGATAATTAAAGATTTAAAAGAATAAAGCAAAATTCGATACAATAACAACAGTAGTTCTTTTTTCTTTCAACTTTAAATTAATTAGTGATCGATAAATTTATTTAATAAATAAATCTGTTGAAGGCATATAGTTCAATTTATTTATTATTTAAAATAGTCTAATCTTATTAAGTCAGTATAATAATATCTCATGCTAAAACGAGAAGTTTCGGAATTTCTGTGATAATATTACATAAATTGCGTAGAAATTTTCTTAAGATATTTTTTTCTGTAATTAAAAAAATTAATTATTAATCTACTATATGTTATTTATAAAAAACTAAGCTAGAAAATTAAGTCTTAAATTTAATAAAGATGATTATCTTATTGATTAGTTACAATTTATATTTTGACATAAAATAAATATTTTAGGATATAGTCGTCAGCTTTTAATTGAAGAAAAAGCTATTTTAATAAAAAAAAAAAAGTTACGATTCTTTTTTTTTTTCTATTTTTCTTCTTTTTTTTTTTTCTTTTTCCAAGAATATGCACGTAGTTAATTTCCTTTAGTATGTTTGACGGTTTCATCTAAACATGCAAAGGTTTTTTTTTCTTTTTTTTCTTTTGATAAAGATGAGCTTTTTTTTTTCTTATCATCAGACATTTCTTAATCTTCAATTAAGCATCAATGACTAGTAGGCATTTTTTTTTATAAACCATAGATTTATATTATTAGGTCGGTCATATAAATATAAAGCAAAGTTATCATGATAATCAATCAAGAAAGTAATCTTTTAGGATGTTCTGTCTATCTTTTTCTTCTTTTTTCTTTTTTTACTCTTTCTCCTTTTGTCATACTTTATTTCCTTAGTAAATGTAGTGTGCAAGTTTGACAAAAAAAGAAAAATAAGAATACATCATAATAATAGACAAGTAGAAATAACCCTAACTATATTCATATAGTTGTTAATTAGTCCAATTTAATTAAATCGTCTTTGTATTTCCGCTATAACTTCATTGCATCTATTGACAATATTCATACTTATTATACTGATGATACGAATGCAAGTATTCAATTCAATTACATCTGTAACATATATTAATGGCATCATCATCATTATCATTATTATTATCATCATCATCATCATCATCATCGTCGTTCTCTTTGAGAGCAAAACAACTAAAACATCCGGATCATTTTTCATCCGTTCGCTTGAAAACATGTCTCGACATAGAGAAACGAAAGAAACATAGATGAAGAAAACTGAGCGAACATCTCATTTATCTCTTGTCTGCTTTCTCATTTGTTGATAGTCAAAACGACAATGGTTGTCCATTTTAAAAATCTATTAACAGATTTGCAGATGTAATAGTAGAAGTTGTAATGGTAGCATACAATAGAAAAAGACAGCTAGAGGCAATAACAAAACAAAAATGTTAGTAATCACACTGATGATGATAATGATGGAAAACGAGAAAAGAGCGAAGATAACTCTTTTTTTGTGTTCTTACTAGAGGAAAATGCAAACCTCGGTATTCATGCTTGTCTAGCTAGTTTAGCGAAAGCGAACGCATCGTTCATGCCACTTTTCTTTTTTTTTTTTCTTTTTTTAACACGATTCTCTCGGTTTATTATAGTGAAAAACGCATAGAAAGACGTAGAGCGAGCGGAAGAAGGGGAGAGAGAGAGAGGGAAAGAAAAATGCAAGCTGCACGAGACAGACAAGCAGGCTCATACGAACAAATGTCTTATTAAATGGAGTGAGGCAGCACTAGAAGCATACAGAAAGACAGCAGGCATGGAAGAGTAGACGAGTAAAAGAAGAACTACTACAATAAAAGAAGAATATAAGTGAGAGAGAGAAAAATAAAGATGGAGTGCAACAGTTGTGTATGTTTCACTAGTTTGATTCACACACACACCTATTGTAAGTATCATATAAAAGTTGATGAGAGTATTAGTATCTATGGAAACAGTAATATATATATATTATTATTTTGAAAAATAAAAAAAGTCAAATCGGAGAACATGTCAAGTAGATTCTCAAATAAATAAGATCTTGTTAATGAGTTAAACATAGTAGTTTAATTCTTTGAAAAAAAAAAGTACATCTTATAAAAAATTCTATTTCCGAGTTTGATAATTCAATATTCTCTTATATTTTTATATCAATATTATTGTATTATCATATTCAGATAAATAGATATATATATATGAATAAAGTTTTATCGATAGAAAAAAATCAAAATCATTTTGTAGATATAGATCGTTGATATTCAATCTCATCAGTCAACCATCATTTAATTTGTTCTTTTCTTTATATTTATTCTTGCATGAAATTTTTCTATACTTATAGATTTTAATAAAAATTGCTTCTAAGTGTTCTATAAAATATATATATATATATATGCAAGAAGAAAACAAAATGTCTGCATTAGATAGATAGACAAAAAGAAAAAATATATATAATAACACACTAATTTTTCAATGTCTCCTATTTTGTATGTACGCATGCCGGCTGTTTGTGATTCTCCTGGTTAATGACGAACATCATGATGACAAAGAGGAATGATTATGGGTGTGTTTATGGGGACCAGTACTTTAGTACTGTGCGATGTTGCCACTTGCATTTCTTGTGATTTAGAGAAACTACTGTCTCTCTCTCTCTCTCTCTTCCTTCTCATCGACATAAGCGAATTTTTTTCTTAGTCTCTATCTCTTCTTCTTCTTCTTTTTTTTCTTTTACTGTAGTGCACTATTACTATTATAGGAGGATGACAACAAACAACAACAACAAGAGCGATTCGCTGCCGCCACCACCATCACTGGTTCTGTCGTTTAATCATCATCGCTTTGTTTCGTCCGGACCCGCTGTTCCTCCGATCATCAACATTACTGTTACTGCCGTCTTCTCGTCGTTTTCATCGTTCTCAATGTTCCGACCATACGACTATTACTGCTGTTGCTGCTACTAGTCCTTCGTTTGACATTCACGATTCTTATCGATTCCTTTATTTTTCCTTGAAAAAAAAAAAAGAAAAACCGCGTGTCAATATATTTTGCTAACTGAAACAACGTGAAATTTCCATCTAACTACCAATGAATGTCAATTGGACAATGTCTTTTCTTCTTTATTCTTATCCAAGAACAAGTGTGAACTTGTAAATAGACAGATAGAAACAGAGAAAATAATCATTAGAATAAAAAGATTATGGGTTGTAGTCAGGCTAAAATCGAACCTGAAACATTAACGCCTGATGATGCAAGAATTATTAGAGAAACATGGAAAATGGTAGGCAGAGAAGCCTATGGTGAATATGGTCAACGGCTCATGCTCAGGTAAAGTATCTAATACAATATAAAAAATATATATATTATCATTCAATAAATTAGTATTTCTTCTTTCATTTCATTTATTATTTTTTCGAAATTCATACTTAAGAGAAAATAGATAGATTAAAAATTATTTCATTAATATAAAACTAAGAATTAGAATATTTATTTAAATCTTAAACAATACTTGCTGTATTGTTAATATGTGTATTACACATAAAAGTACCACATGTCTAACAAGTGGTAAATAATATCAAACAGATTAATTCACACTTCATGTGCTATAAAACATGCGTAGTTATATATGTGTGTGTGTGTGTGTGCCTTTTTTTTCTGAAAAGTTGTATTTGATAATACAAATACAAGAACAACATAGACGATAACGATCACACTCCGAGATATAATTGATTCATATATCAAACAAATTATTTCTTTTTTCTATACAGAAATAAAAGGTTAATTGTTGATAGCCTGGAGTTAAGAAAGCGAATATCAATTTATTATTATTATTATTATTATTATTATTATTATTAAATAGGATTTTTCAAAAATGTCCAGATATAAAATCACTTTGGCAAAATCCCAATATTATGAATAATACAAATGCAACAACAACTAATGATGATACAGATGCTCCTAATACAGCTAATCGATGGAAAATGGATTTAAGAAATCATGGTTCAAAATTTTTTAATTCCTTAGATGATCTTATTAGTGTTGTTGAAAAACCTGAAGAATTATTTCAAATGTTACATGATATTGGTATTCGACATAAAAGTTATGAAGTTAAATCTGAACATATTCAAGTATGTTTTCCTTCTTTTTTCTTTTTTTATAAATATAGTTAAAAATTTTTTATATAGGCTATTGTTGATGGTTTTAATCATACAATGGAATTTGGTTTACGAGACAAATGGACGGATAATCGACAAAAATCTTTTCAACGATTAATTAATATTATTGTTGGACGTACAAGTCGAGCAATGGCTGGTAACGAAAAATGACGTATTTAGTTTTCAACAAATCGAACTATTGTTGATCTTTCCGTCCGCTTGTTAATCCTTTGAACTAAGACAGCAAAAAATAAAAAGAAAATCTCTCTCGAATATATTTTGGAATACCAATGATTATCGCGTCCGGTGATGAAAATAATATAATAAATTCATTAAATTTTATTCTTTTTTCGATTTCTTATTTTACTCCGATTAATTTTTTTGTCTCCTTTTGTGCATTATCTTCACAATTTCTTCGATCTTTTTTTTTTTTTTTCTTTTGCTTTTTTCATTATTATCGTCATTGTCATTTTGAGTGCCTTTTTGTATTCTTAAAATTGTTTTTTTTTTTGGCTTCTTTGTGTTTTATTTTCAAATAAGAAAAAAAAGACAAATTTTATCAATGAAAGAAAACCACAACTATACGAAAAAAAAGAAGTTCTTAATGATCTTAATATGTATATATTTGGAATAAGGATTTTCTTATTAATAATACTTTTAATGTATCTACTAATTAAATTATTTTATAATTGAAAGCAAAATTAAATTTCGCGTATTTATTTCTAAATCAACTTTATTATCCGATTCGGCAAAGATGATTAATATGCAATGACAGATCGGAATCAACACTGAGATTGAAAGATAAATTTCTGACTTATCTTTTCTTTTTTTTTTGATCATCAACTTCTCTATTATTGTTATATCTATATTTAGAAATGTATAATTATGAAAGAAGAAGAAGAAAAGAAAAAATGAAATTTAATACTTTGATATTAATTACATGCTTTTATTTTTATTTTATAGAAGTTAAGTACAATAAGAAAAATAAATATAGTGTTGAGAATATTTTATCAAGGACAAATTTTGAATACTTATATGATAGCTATTGATTTTTAAATCAGGAAATTTTAATATTCGGATGAATAGACATCAATTCAAGTGGAATCTTCTCGTATATAAGAAATAAAAAAACAAATTTTATTTGATAATAATAATTAAATTGATCAAACTGAACTTGATGATCTTTTATTGTTAATTAGAATATATTTTAGGTAATAAATAAAGAATTATTTTAAGATAAAGATCTAACTGATTATTTGAATATATATTTGTGCAAATTAATGCATAGAAAATATGTTTTTTTTTTTACATATCTATTTATAATTCAAATTTATATATATGATCCTTATCTAACACAAATATCATAGAAATTGAATGAGACTTTTTGTTTTTTTATATGGACCATTTTTTGATTTCCTTTGTCTAATGTAAGATGGGGTTCATATAAAATTACATTAAATTTTTTTTTCAGCTTTTTCTCCTACATATCATCTTTCATTGTTGTGTTTATCTTACATTTCTTTGAAAAGAAAATTTTCAAAACTTTTCTATTTAATATATATCAATACTAATTGTTAATTTTATATTTATTGTTTTGTATGATTATCCAATAAATTCATCTTTATAGACAACATAACAATTTACTATACATAAATCAATCCTGTTACAGTATACCAGACAATTTGATAATATATATATACCATTAGATAGAGAAAATTTTATTCTACAAAGCTATATATGTTATGTTCTTGGATCAAAACCTTATCATCATCTTTCGTGATATTCTTTTATAGTCGATAGAAAACATTTCAATGGAGTTAAATAATTATATATTTGTTTTGAAAATGAATTTTTAACTCAAATATTGATTAATTAAATAATGTATTAATATTTAATCTAGACTATTGTATAGAAATTTTCTATTGTTTAATACAAACTAAAAAATGTCTCAAGTGTAAAGTGAGAATCAGGAAATCGAATAATTCTTTTATTGAATCAGTAAATAAAGAATGTTTAGAAAAAAAATATTAATTTGATTATTTGCTATTTATGATTTTTTTAATCAGAATCTATCTCATCTATTTTTCTACTTCACTAATTGAAAATGTTTTTCAACATTACATCTGATAAGTGTCCATCACATAAATTTGTTTAACTTCTAGACTTAGAAATGAATTCAAAATGGCTTTGATCGTCAAACATAGCAATACTTTTGACATATACGACTCTTTCTTTCAGAAGAGAAAAAAAGGTAGAAAAGCTCGTTTCTCATTACTCATACGTTTATGACTAAGGGGCTGTCACATACAGTGTATAACACTAAATTTGAAACTCTGATTCTTCATAACCTATTGAAAACTCGTGTCTAATTGGCTTGGACAGACAATCAAAAAGTTATATATTTTATTGCTCTTGCTATGAATCTCTGTTACCCTGTGCAGTTATATTTTTTATCATACATGTAAATATTTTTAAAATACAAAGTAACAAAAGAGAAAAAAATATTCATATTTTTAACGTATAATATACTATTTAATCTGATATTCTATCAATAAGAAATGATAGTTACATCAACAGAACTCGGTTCACCACTA
Organism: Macrotrachela quadricornifera; assembly: GCA_022393335.1. NCBI lineage: Eukaryota > Metazoa > Rotifera > Eurotatoria > Philodinida > Philodinidae > Macrotrachela > Macrotrachela quadricornifera. Next base: position 334,918 of record JAJEKB010020160.1, read on the forward strand.
TAAAAAATATAGAATTCAACGATATATTTTGTACTACTTTTAATATTGAATATTTGTGTAAGATATTCTTGTGAACCAACACCAGGATCTTTTGATTCATAAGAATATGAGCCTGAATGAAAAGTATGATTAACAATAGATCCATCCAGAATCCACGGATATCGTGGATCACAAGAATTCCATTTTATACCAAGATTACCAGTTTCAAAACCTCCATTAACAATGATTTCATTTTTATTATCACCTATCTCCTTTATCGATACATCATCAAGATACCATGAACCCCATACTGTTTTGAATTCAAACATAAGCGTAGCAGTCGCAACATTTGCTGATGAAGTATATTCAGTAGTATATTTATTGAAAGTTGTTAAAGCGATCGTCTCATCAAGTGATAGAAGTATATTTGATGTTGTTGTCTGTGGCAAAGTAGGTGGACATATACGAAGAGGAGGAGTTTGCGTCGTTGTAGTCACCGAAGAACGCGGAAAAGTAGAATTCGTATGTTGACCTAGAAATGAAATTTTTCAGGTTTTTCTCTCATTAACATATTCTAACGTATTTTATAAAATACTTTACAATGTAAAATATGTTATTCATTTCGAAATTTTTGAAATTGTAAACTAATCTTCTTACCTTCTCCTGACGAATCGCACAATATTGTTTTGTTTCTTGTGATAAGATAACCAGTAATATAACCAACTGCAAAAGCAAGAACTATCAAAACTATTGCCAACACAATATGTTCCTTTCGAGACCCAGAGCAGAAATTAGCACACAATTTTTTTTGTTTATCATCACAATAATCATATTCTGTTTCCATCTAAAAATTTGTTTCATTCAAAACTGAAGATAATTTAATATTTATAGACACACTATCATATATGATTCATACCTTAAAATTATGAATGTATCTCACCTGAGATTATAATTGTAGAAAGAATTACACATTATCTCACTGACTTTTTTCCTATATCTCTACGTGATAAGGTCAAAATATGTGTCATACCTGATATAACTTTTGGTCATGATATATACAATCTATTCAATAATAAGTCACATTACTTGAAGTCAGGTTTTTTTAAATATTTTAGAAGATGAGTCAATCTTTGTCTGAATGATGGACTGAGATGTATATGCAAAGAAAATCTAACATTGCTATTTTTCATATTAAATTTAAATAAAAGAAATAGTGGATATTTCAGTAAAATGATCAGCATCTTCCTTGTCAACTTCTATGCTGAATAAAACGCAAACATTTTCATTAGATGAATGTGATTGCTATAAAGAAATTAATAGTAAAAAAAAGATATTATCTCTTACATCGTATTTTATTTTATCATATTTTTTAATCTGACTGAATGGCCCTCTTCAACATTCATTTTTTCCTTTTTTTCAACGAATAAGTCAAATTTCAATTGATATCGACAGAAAGAATATGAACTATATTCATCCTTAGTGTATTCATTTAAATTGCTAACGTCATTAGAATATATCATGAATCGATCTACGGTAGACGATACAAGTCTCCATCCTAGATGGAAACTATGTAAACCAGGGTTATTTGCTTTGAAACTTGTATCAAAACAAGAACTTGACGAGTTATGATCGCAGGCAAGAGCTCGAATCTTGCCTACTTAGTGAAGCTGAGATATCAGGTTAACGTCAAGAATTTTTTCTTATGGCGTTATCTCGGCCTTGGAAAGAGATACAATGCCGCTCGATTCATTCTTGAAAAACCTGGGTCTTGACCTCCCTTCAGTAAATTTCCACAACAAATTAACGTGTCTTGGGTAAGTTTTGACATATATACTGCTTGCACATGGGACTGGGATATTGCAACTCTACCCTTATTTGATCCAAATCTCAACCTAGGCTCAACCGTTCGGCTTGAAAATTTTATTGTAGACTGCATACGTATGTACCAACCTATACGGAAAGTTTTAGAATTATAAACTATCAAAAAATGGAGATTCATATTATTCTATACCTTTGGACCACCACCTCCAGAAAGGTCAATAGAGCACAATAAATCAGAGTGGCATTTTTGGCATAGACACACCACTATCAGAACTACCTCTTGCATAAAAAATATTATTATATATGCACTAATTATATTGAATACATCTGCCATTGAAAATTTTAAAATACTTCTTAATTAAAATCAAACTGAATAAATCATTCTATATTTAATTATGTATGATAACAAAACCAAAAAAAAACATTTGATTCAATTCAAAATCGTGCAATTGGTATAAATGAATTTGTTTTATTTAATCGTTGTGGTTCGATCATATCTGATTGCATAGTAGTACTTCTTAACATATCAAGTACTGGTGTTTTTCTTAATCGAGAATCTAACGTTATACCAATATTAATTCGTGGAGTTCGTGTTTGATCAATTATTGTATTATTTAGTTTTTCATCAACCATATTCGATGTATCATTATTATAATTCTGACATTCAAATGTTACAGATTTCGAACGTAATTGTGAAGATTTATTTGATATAGGTTGTTGTAAAATGTTATTTGTTGGTTTTGATATTAAAAATGATAATTGATTATCTAATGATGTTGATTTTGGTCTTTCAAATTGAGCAATCAGTTGTTTAACATTTTGCGAATGCATCGATTGTTGTTGTTGTTTTTTTAATAAAAATGCATTAAGATAACCGAATGAAAATGGATTTGTTAATGTTTCTGATTGTAAATGTGAAGAATTGTTTCTATATGAAATATTACAATCATTATTATTTGAACTTTTTAATTCTGATGAGTTAAAATAATTCGTTGAAGATGAAGGAATTTTATTAGATTTTTTAATATTAATCATTGATGAATAATTTCGATTATTATAACTTATTATATTTGATAAACGTGGTTCACTATCATACAATGATGATTTCCATTGTTGTTGCTTTCGAGGAATGTGAGAAGGCACTAAAATAAAATAAATGAAAACTAAATTTAAAATAAAAGATAACAACAAATTTTAACCTGTTCTTTGTTGTTGGTTTAATCGATAATCAATTTCATCTTTTTTTGCTGAACGAACGGATATATTATTCATTGTAGTAACAGGATTATATTGATGTAGACCTTTCATTCTATTTAATTCATTTGATGATATTGAATAGCATTGTCCAGAATCATTTGATGAATGACTTTCAACATCCATATCATTATTTATTGGATAAATTTTTGATATATTTGAATTAAATAATTGTATTGATGGATCACTACTATCACCAAAACCACTATCATTTATATGAGAGGATGATTTTAAAGAAACATGTTCTTTTATTTTTGATGATTTATTATTTAAACATAAATGAAGAAGATTTCCATCTGGATCATAAATATAATATTCATATGGATTTATTGTAAATAATTTACTTGTATATTCATGAATAAAATAATTTAAATTATTTAATCGAAATTTAAAATATGCATTTTGAGATATTGTATAAGATTGAATTGATGGAGAATATTTAATTGAAAATTGATAAAGAATTTTTTTATTTAGTAATAATGATGATGATAAATTAAAAAGTACAAAACCTGTTTTACTTGAATTAGGTTTACATTGAAATAAATTTTTATAAAATTTAAACATTAAATCAAAATTATTTGTAAATATATTAAAACGTATAATTATTTGTTGATTATTTGGAATATGTGATATTGACCATAATGGTAATAAATGAGATAATTCATAATAATCTTGTCTTGCTATAACTTGTTTATATTCATCTACTAATTCAATTTTATGATGAAAATTCCATATATGTTTAGATTTAAAAAAATCATTTTTTTCTTGTTCTTGTTGTTGATGTTGTTTAAAAATTTGATCAGTTAAAAAAATAACACAACTTAATGATTGACATTGAATAGGTAATTTTGATGTTGATGATTGATTTGTAAATGAATTAAAATATGTTGTTGGTTGTATTTGATCATCAATAAAAAGAATTTTTTGATCAATTATTGAACATGAACGAAGTAGAGTATTTATTGCTGTTGAAATTTCATCATATTCATTACAACCAATTTTTAAAATAAGTTCACATGGTGAATTATAATCATTAATCATCTAAAATAAATTTTGATTTTTTTTTTTCTATTAAAAATATTTTCTATATATATATCAACAAAAGATAATTCAGACATTACTCGTTATGTTAATATACTTTCTTTATGAATAGTAACAATAGTATTTTTCTTTTTTGTATTGTAGACACTTTCAAAATAGAACATTACTTATATACATATGTCTGATTGATTGACCAACAGCCATCATCAAGTTTTGTTCATCATACATGATGTGATTATTGCAGACAAGAGAATAGAAAGAGAAATATCCTATATCATCATATTAAAAGATGATAAGTTTTTCATCATTTATTCATATATGATTGAATTGAACAATAATATTGATTTAAAAGTATTTATTTTTTTTCATTCATTTTATATATTTAAAATGAAATAACAAACTTCGTTTATTCTGTCTGACAATTAATTGAAAAATGAATATTCTATTGAGCTTCATTTCGATTAGTTTATCTAACCTTAGTTCTTTATATAAATAAATGATTAGTATCTCTATATCACTCATATTCGAAATATCACAAGTGAATGTAATGAATCTTTATAACAAATGACAAGCAAACGATTTATGTGAATAGAAGAATAAGATAGACAATGAAGGTCATGATCATATCGATTTTAATCTCTTAAACATTTATAATTAACAAAAAATTTTGAAAATTTTCTAACTATATCCTAATTATTATTAAACAATAATATATATATATAACTAATAGAATATTAATACATGACCTTCATCTTTATTCTATTGTATTTAAAGTCTAATCATTAACTATCTACTTTATTAATTAGTCTATTTTTTTTTCTAGTTTCTTTGTTATTTCAACTTACTTTATTGTATAGAAGTACGTGCATATCTCGAAAGAGAACAATACATATGTTTCTATTCTACTACTACTACTACTACTGTAGTTAACTCACGCACTCGATTATACTAGTATTGAATATTCGACTTTATTCAAGAGTACATGTTTCGTTTAAAGAAAAGAAAAAAATGAAAAGAAGTATGTAAACATTGAACATGATGGTTACTAAGATTGATCAAGTATAACTACAAAATAAATAAAGAATGAATGAATGTATATAATTATCTATGGAAGAAGATATTCAAGACTTGACCTTTTTAATAAAATAAGAAAATTAATCCGCAAGGTTATTTAAACGTATAAAATAAAGGATAAATAAATTCGTTTCTTATTTAATCTTTGATATCGTATAGATTACAATGTATACTTCATATTTTAACAAAAGGGTATTGACTTAAAAAAAAAAGATATCTTTTTTTATTTTGTTAGGAAATATTCAATTGTTCTATACCTGACTTAGTTGATTATTATCCATGTTAGTTATTCGAATAACATTCTTCATTGTTTGTTGAATGATGCTTCTCTTTTACAATACCAGTATACCATATCATTATTGCATAAGTCTTATACAAAAAGAAAAAAGCCAAATGTGAACATACGTTTATGTCTGTTTGTTCCACCTGCCACTAATGTTTCTCTCTTTTTTTCTTTCTTTTTTTTTTTTTGTTCGTTTTATGTAATACATATACTCAAGAGAGTTGATCACTCATCATCTTCGTCATATGATTTATTTTACAGAAGAACAAGAGAACAGACTATTTACGCATAGTAACGAGGCATAGTGTAGGCAAATTTCTTTGTTCATAAAAATATGTTTGGATAGTTTAAAATAAACACAATTAATATAATTGACACGATATCTAATAAATATAGATTTTAAAGTGAAAAAAATTTCTTTTTTTTTTTTTTCAATGAATAATCGTTCATTCTTCTATTGTTACTATTAATATTTGATTTATGCTTTACGAAACATAGATGGATTATTGTATTGAATTTTAAATAACATGCGATACATCCTTAAAATGACACTTATATTCAAACGAAGACCATATGTTCATTATATAATATAATTCACAAGAGAGAATTAACTCATTTCAATTGAATCTATCAGAAACACAACTGTTTATATTCTTCATATGATTTTTTAAATTGCGTTATGACAATTTTTTTCTTATGACCTCGATTGTCATTTGTTATTAAAAGATTACATTTGATATCGTCTTGATTTTCTTTGTCAATAAAATTTATTCATCATAGAAATAAAATGATTGGATATAAAACGGAAATAAGTTCGTTTAAAGAACGTCAATTCAAATTTTGTACTATTATAAAGCAAAAAAAAAACACCTGATTTAGTTAAGAACAATCTGAAAGTTGATATTACTTGACTAATTTATTGTTTGTGCCAAACGATTTTTACAGAGGTGTATATTTGTTAATATAACGATAAAAAGATATATTAATCCTTATTCTAATAAAACATTAGTAGTATTATTACCAAATAAAAAAAAATCCTCTTGTTGAACAAGAATACAATCCTTGTCTAGAAATATTTATATAGTATCAGAAGATTTATTATATGCGCGTATATATATAGGAACTGAAATATTCTAATTTGCTTTGATTTTAACGATTCGTATTCTATTACCAGAATGTCTAATATACAATTGGCATTACTTTTTGTTGGCGTTTTGGTTTGTCTGATTGCACAAATAACATGCAATGTTCAATATCGTAAAAAATACTTTCTAAATGATTAACATATAATTTTGATTATTGGTTTTTTTTTTGTTTTCTAGCTAATATTGATGAAGATACTGGTTGTCCAATAAATGTCAATCATGTATGTGAATTATGTGCTGAAGATCAGAATCGTTTAGGTTGTTATTGTGAACTTGAAGGTGGAGATGAAATTGTTACTGCTAGTGTATTTACACCATGTCCAGCTGGTAGAAATACAAATATATAATTAATATTAATATTTATTTTTTTTTTTAAATAGCTGTTGCGGATCCTTGTAGTAATCATTCATGTAAAAATGGTGCTACATGTGTTCGTGAAGGTTTAACAAGTTATAAATGTACTTGTGCACCTGGTTTTGGTGGTCAAATGTGTAATGAAGCATTACCAAGTATAAACGAATAAAAAAAGAATTTGAATTTATTTTAAAAGTTAAATCTTCTTTTTTGTTTTAGAATGTTCTGATGCAAATATCCATTGTCCAAATGCTGAATGTGTTGAAACAAATGATCCTATTGTACCTGTTTATTGTCAATGTTATGATGGTTCACGACGAGATCCAAGACAAAATGACACATGTCCATTAAGTTAGTTATGTTTCTAATAAATCAAAAAAATATTTCGTTTTTTTTTAATTTTAAGGTCCATGTTATGAAAAAGATAGTGAAGAACCAGTATGTAAAAATAATGGTACATGTAGAATTGTTAGCAATACACATGTTTGTGAATGTAGAGGAGGTTATGCTGGACAAAATTGTACAAAAGCACTTAAAAGTAAAATTTTTTGTTTTTTTTTATTTAAAAATAATTATTAAATTTATTTTAGGACCACTTTGTGAAGATAATCCAGGTGCTTGTGGAGAAGGAAAATGTCAACAATCACTTACACCACCATTTTATTCATGTAATTGTGGTAGTCACCCAAGTACATTTGGTAAAACTATTACTGAATTAACTAAATGTGAAGAAAGTAAGATAAATTTTTTGAAAAAAAAAAAGATATTTTGAAATAAATTTTTATATATATTAAATAGGTGGTTGTTATGCAACAAATCCATGTCAAAATGGAGGAACATGTAGTAATAAAGGTGTAGGTGCTTTTATTTGTCAATGTTCATCTCGTTTTACTGGTACTAAATGTGAAAAATCTTGTAAGTTTAGATTTAAAAAAAATAAAAATAAATTTTTTCGTTTTTTTTTTTTATTAATTTATTTTTAAGCTGCTTGTTTTAATAATCCATGTGCAAATAATGGTATTTGTGAAGCATTTAATGAAACAACATACTTTTGTAAATGTCCACCTTATTTTACTGGTCAAAGATGTGAAACACCTGTACCAAGTATGAAATCTTTTTTATAAAATTTATTTGATTTTTTTGTTTTTAGATCCATGTATAGGTAAAAATTGTGGTATTTATGGTGAATGTCGTGATACTCAAGGTACAGCAGTTTGTTATTGTAATGATGGAATTCATCTTGATGGTTCACCTTGTCAAGGTAAAAAGATATAATTTGATTTTAAATTCTAAAAAATACTTATTTATTTAGATCCATGTGTTAATAAAAGTTGTGGTCCAGGTGTTTGTACACCAAAAACAAATGTAACTTATGAAGCAATGTGTTCATGTCCTATATGGCGTAAAGGAGAATCATGTGAATTACCACGAGGTAAATTTAATTAATATTCAAAAGAAATTATTTTTTTTATTTTTTTATTATTTAGATCCATGCCGAGAAGCTCCTCGTTGTGGTGGTGGTTATTGTAAACCAAATTATCAACTTGCTCGTGGTTATTCATGTGTATGTGAAGGTGGTATTGTTAGAAATGAACCATGTCCATTTTCAAAAAGTAAAAATTCTTTCTTTCGTTTTTGTTTTTGTACAAATTAATATTTATATTAATTTTTTAAGCTTGTCCAATCAAAGATTGTGGAACACAAGGTATTTGTGTAGAAACTGATGGTATTATTGTTACTCCTGGTAGTAAACCTATCTATTATGTATGTTTATGTAAAAATGGTTATATTAATTCTGGAAGTTGTGATGGTAAGAAACAGAAAAAAAAAATCCTAATTTTAATATAAATATTATTGATATATTAAGATTTAATTAATACACAAATTCCATCTGTTGCATCTCGATGTGGACCTAATGGTAAAACATATCCTAGTCGAAATCCAAATAATCCAATTGGATGTTGGTGTAAAAATGGTACACATATTGAAGAAATTGAAATAGATGGTCCAGCACAATATTGTCTTTAAATAAAAAAAACTTTTTTTTTTTAAGAATCGAAAAAAGAAAATTTCGACTTTTTGTTTTTTCGAAAAAAAAAAAGAAAATTTTATTAAACTTTACAAATAAAGTTCAAATAAATGAATTAACAAACATTAAAAAAAAAATAACATATATTGTTCCTTATTTCTAATAATTAATGTAATTATTTTGACCAACGTTCTTGAATCCATCGATCAATTTTATTATTAAATACTTTTTCTTTAAGACCTCTATCAAAATTTCTTATACATAATATTCCAAATATCATTGTTATTATATGAGTAATAAGATTAGCTGATAAACATGCATAAAGTACTTGTAGTATAGGTACTAAATCAACTGTTGATGCTTGAGTTGTTGTACTTAATCCTGTTGATGCATGAGAGATTTTTATTGATTTATCAATAGCCTAAAAAAATTTTTTTTTTTTAAATTAAATAGAAATTATATTAAAAATAAAACATACTGTATAAAAACTATAACCCAAAAATCCCAATTGAAAAAGTGAAAAAATATAAAAAAGAAAAACTAATATATAAAATTCTAAACGAGCCTAAATAAAAACAAAATATTTCTTGTTATTTTTTTGTTTACATTTATATTTTTCTTTATATCTTACCATACCAATACCAAAACCTAACCATAATAATGTTAAAGGTATACCAATTCCAAGTAAAACTCGATCTAATGTTTCATAACCCGTATAATTATATAAATTAAGTAATAATGATGAAATCTTGAAACAAAAAATAAAAAAAAGTCAAATAAATATAAATTTAATTAAATAAAATATTTACCGAAAACATTGTACTTATACGTGCTATACAATCGAATATACTATATATTTTAAGTGGTCGACGTGCTGTTGGAAAAGCACCAAAAAGTCTATTTAAATAAAATTAGAATTAAATAATTATTATGAACTATATATATATACCGTTTAGAAAATTCATCTCGTCGATAATCTCTAATTACCATAATTGTAAGTGGAATAAAACATACATTAAAAGTAATTGTAAATATAAGTCGAGCCTTAAAAAATAAATATAATTTTTTCTTTTTCTATAAAAAATATTCTTTTATTTACTAAACGAATTTTTGGTTGAGTATCATCATTTTGATCATTTCTTCGAGCAAAAAAATGTGCAATAACATAAACAGTTAACATAACAGCACTGATAAAAAATGCAACAATATCAGTAATTCGTTGATAAAAAATTCCAGTTATTAGAAAAAGAAGAAGAAATACTAAAAAAGATCTTTTTGTATTGTTTTTTATTCTATTTTTTATTCATACCTGAATGAACAAGAATAAGAATACCATAAGCAAAATCTGGTTCATTCAAATTATGTAATTTAACAAGACGAGCAATAGTTAAACCATCTGTAACAAGTGCAGCTAATATACCAAGAATAAGAAATGTATATTCATACCAACGAATATTTCCTAAACCACGACGCTTTAAATAATAGATAGAAATATAAATAAATTAAAATAGAATATATCTCTTACTGTTCCAAGAAATCCACTTTCATCAATAGCATTTTCAGGTGATAATCTAAGACCGCCTGCAATTGCTGCTGTTCGTCCTGACTAAAAACAAAATAATAATAGATTAAATTTCATATTTAGTTGACTTACATCCATGTGTATTTAACTGATGATGTTGTTATTATCTTTTAAATAAAAAAAAAATTTACAATGCTTAGTATTTCATCTGTTGATAAATATTGAAACGAAGGATTGTCTTATCTTTTTTGAGATCAAAAAGCAAAGATAGACAATGTATATGTAAATAATAAACTTCGTAAAAAAAAAAGGTTGAAGTTTGTAAAAAAAAAATAATACAGATGTTTAGAAGAATCTTGATACAATTGTAAGAGAAAGAGAGAGTCATTCTTTGTTCTTAATCAGAGATGTCCAGAGGGCACGTTTTTTCGCTCTGTTCTTCACCATAAGACTAGACAGAGTGTAGTAGAATCTTTTGTAGAACACGAAACAATATTTTAATATTGATATTTAAACCAGAAGAGCAAGGTTTTTGTTGATGCACTATTTAAAATACGAAATTTTGTTGTGCTATGTGTACAAGTCACATCATAGGAATGCAATACGATCTATCTTTCTTCACAATTTTTGAGACAAAAGTTGATGGCTGGATTTTTCGGAATGAACAGGTCTATATCATCCTCTCTAGCGTCGAGATAAATCAGTTACATATACTTTCTCATTCATTTCTGGTTTCAACATCTAAACAATAGCCCGATTTGATTTGTATCTAACATATTTCTCTGATTTCGTTTATAAATTCGTGTTTAAATATATTACTGAACATAATTGTTTAAACAATTTTATTGTAAATGATAAATTCTTTCACATAATGAGTCATTTTTCTTTTATTTGAAAGAGTGTAATATGCCTGGAGTCTTTCAGAACATATTTCTCAAAAATTAAAAAAATTGTTTTTATGAACTCTTAAATTACATAGTGTGTTTTTATGAAGGTCATATTTAAAAGGAATTTCTTATTTATATAAACATTATTTAGTATGTATTTTAATATACGCATATTATTTAATGAATAATTTATTTTTAAAAAAGAATTCTTAATTTTTAGAATATATCTTATGATGTATTATTCAAAAAGTTTTTTTCATAAATGCAAAAAATCTTTGATTTAGATTTATTAAAATCGTTTTTCTTTTTTTTTTTTTGTTGAAATATATATGACGACAGAAAAGACAACAATAATGAGTATGACAACAATAATGAGAATTAAAATTGTGATTCTTCAATTGTATTTTTTGCAGATAAAAGTCGATGATTTTTTTTAAATAAATATTCAGTACGATTTTTTTGTGTATCAAAATTTCGTGAATTATTAGATATAAAACGATTATGACGTTTAAAAAGTGAAAAAAATGCATAACGAAATCGACGTCCACTAACACAATAAATTATAAAATTCGTACAAAAATTTAAATCTTTTAAGAATTCACTTAATGAACGAAATATAAAATAAATTTCAAATGATTTTTGTGTAAAACATAAATCAAATGGTAAACCCCATCGTGCAATAACATTTGTTATTGTATATGGAACAAAATAAACAATAAACATTATTGTTACAATTAATAACATTAACATTAATTGATTTTTATTTGAATCCATTTGACGATTTTGTTGAGAAGAATTATTTGATAATAAATCTTGTCGTCGATTAACAGCTTGTTGAACTGTACATACAGTTATAAAATTTCCAATTATAACAATAAGTAATGGAATATAACAATAACCAAATTCAGTTATTGTTATATTTATTTGTCTATAATAACGCCATTCAGGTAATGGAAGGCAACGACTTTTTTGTCTAATTGATGTATCAACACGTATTGGTAAAATTCGTGCTGAAAATATTATTGTTAATATTGCTAAAATTAATATTAAAACACGAGCACGACATGCTGAAACAAAATTTTTAATATGTAATGGAAATAAAACAACTAATGTACGTTCAATTGTTATTAAAACAATTGTCCATATTGATAAAATTGCACTAGCTTCAGTACAAAATATTAATATTGTACACATTAATGGAAAATAAAAATATTTTGATGTTTTATTTTGATATGATAATAATTTAAATAAAAGTACTAATGTATCAGATATAGCCATTGATTTAACATAAACAGAAAATGATGTACGATTTAATTGTGGATTTGTTAATATAACAAGTAATGTTAATGAATTACTAATTAATCCAAATAATGGGAAAATATATATTGATATATTATTTAAATTTTGTGAAAATTGATGTGCTGTTGTATTATCAAATATTGAACTATTCGGTTCACATAAAAATTTATTCATCTAGAAAAAATAAAATTTTTTAATTAATTCACCAAATAATATAAAAATAAAATCAGCATGTCATAAGTTTATTTATCTATAACTAAACAAACAACAAAAAAGAGAAAAAACAGAATTATATTTCTTCAACATAATGATAAAATATTCTCTGTATTATCTCATTCGATATAAATAATGAATTTTATTGATTGGTAAAAGACAATTTAGATGTTTAATAACGTTAAATAGACAAGAGCAAGAATGATGACGATTAATTCTTGTCAATAATCGACTTTACACATCAAATAGTTAGGCATAGTTGACATTTCGTGACAACATTATATAAAAAAGAATCTCTAAAGATTACTGAAATTAGTTTTGACAGATATTAACTTAAAATGCAATCCTAAAATGTTCTATACACAAAAAATAAGAAAGCATAAACTCTCATTTACTCCTTAGTTTATATAACGATATTTTATAATAAAATTACTTCATACTAATGTAAAATAAAAACTATATAATTACAATATGTAAGCTTTTCATCTTCTCGATGCTTTTTTTTTTTTGACGATAAATGTTTCTTTGTATTACCGAATGCCTGACTTTATGCTAGAGTGATCCATAAAAAAGTAAAACAAAAAAACTTTATAATTAATCATTTGCCTATTTCTAATTACATACTTTAATTACAGATTAGAAATTTGAGTATTCATAAAATAAACATTTTATTAATGGGACAATAATCAGCATTTTCAAATTTCAATAATATATAAATCTTTAGGGAAATATTCTTATACTTACTCTTCCTATTTCTGAATTAGTTTCTTAAGTAGTGATAGATTGTATAGATTATAACAGAGAAAAAAAAATGCTTATAAATAATATATTGTGCTAACTACCACACAATATTATTTTCTCTATTCAATAGAGTGTAGATATTATTATTTCCATATGACAGTCACTGTTATTTTTTTTATGAATTAGTCTGACATTTGCTTGTTAATATAAAACAAAAAAGTCAATAAGCAATTCTTTTGTTACTAAATCAAACAAGTTAAAGTGACTCTTTTGTGTTCATGATTATTCTGAAAAAAAAAACGCGAGTCATTCTTTTATTTAATTATAAATTAATGTTCATTTCCTTCGTTTCTACTAAATATTAAGTTACTTGATATTATTCTTTTCTAATCTATCGGAAATTAAACGAATATAACCAGTAATGCGAACAAATTTTATTCAATATATATTGTAATAGAAAAAAAAAAAAGAAGAAGAAAATAATTTATAATATTAAATACATGTAACCGAATGATATATTGTACTTAAATAATTCTAATTCTAATCTTGACTTCATTAAAATATACCTTAAATAGAATTAAAATTTTCATTATAAAATTACGTGTCGGTGAATTCTTTCAATAAGAAATATAATGCATTAATGTGAAAAGTCAAAAAAAAAAAAAACTAGTCAAGATTTCCTTTTCTTCTTTATTGTCTATAGCTCTTAAACAATTCTATAATTGAATAAACAGAAGTTTCAAGGAAAGACTATATATTCACAATCATTTTATATGCTAAGAAGAGTTGTAAAGACACGAACAAATATAATGTCGATAGACTAACATTTGCATAGCAGATGCTCTGTAAGGCAGTATAAAAACAAGCAGAAAAAAAAACCATTAACAATAGTATTTATTTATAATAAGACATGGTTGCCGAATAGTATCTATTCTATCAAGATTATTAGGCTAGTTATTGTCAAACGTCTAATTGATACTTACGTTAGCATCAAAGATGTTCTAAAAGTTGTAAGTATTAGAATATCTTTGATAGTAAGTATCAATTAGACGTTTGACAATAACTAGTTTAGTAATCTTGATAGAATAGATGTTAGGCTAGTTATTATCGAATGTCTAATTGATACTTTATATCAATGATGTTCTTAATGTTCAAAATTTATATCATAAATTTTTTTTTATATATCAAAGTAACCCTGTAAGGATTCATTCAGTTTTTTGTCTAATTGATGTAACAAAAAAAAACAACGATGTGTTTGATTACAAACTTAAAAAAAAAAAAATAAAATTTCAGACAAAAATTTTCTTATTCTTTTATAAAGTAACAAGAGTCATTTTAAGCATTTGAATACCATGTGATTCAATATCATACGATGTATAATTTCCTTGAAATTCTCCAAGATCTTTATGTAACCAAAGATCTCGTACTTTAACTTGACTTGTTAATTGCCAATCTAAATCAGTAAATAATACTAAAATTGTTCTTGAAACATTATTATCTCGATTAAATGTAAGAACAACTTTTGATCCATCATCTAATGGTCCAGCCCATATTTCAGTATTATTAACAAGATCAATATGAATTTTTTTTCCTTGTATACCAAGTGAATCTTGATTAATAGCTATAACTTCAGAATTTGTTAATATATCTAAATATTCTTTTGATATATTTCGTATATCACAACCAATAAGTAATGGAGATTTTGCTATTGACCAAAGACTCATATGTGTACGATATTCATTTAATGTCATACCACCATTACCAATTTCTAACATATCGGGATCATTAAAACCTATATATTGAAGAAAAATAAGAATCTTTATTTTTTGTTTTTCTTTTTACCATGTGGTGCTGCAAAACCAGCAAATAAATCATTAACATCAATATTAAATAACATTGAATACCAATGATCACTAATATCTCCAGTTGTTCTCCATGAATTAGCAATTGTACGAAACCATAATGATGGTAACATTTCACCCCATTCACATGCAGAATAAAATATTGGTCGACCTGTATGATTTAATGCATCTCTCATACGTTCATAACGTTCTTTTATTGTTTTATTTGTTGGTGATGAATTACAATTATCATATTTAAGATAATCAACTTTCCATTGTGCATAAACATGTGCATCAATTTCTTCATAACCATATGAACCTGGTCGACCAGCACAAGTACTATATCCAGCATCTGAATAAAGTCCAAATAGAAGACCACGAGAATGAATATAATCAGCTAATGATGCCATACCAGATGGAAAACTATTTGAATCAGGAATAATAAAATTTGTTTTTGGATCACGTTTTGATGCCCAACAATCATCAATATTAATATATTTATAACCAGCCTGAGCTAAACCAGTAGAAATAAGTGCATCTGTTGTTAAACGTATTATAGTTTCATTAACATTACATCCAAAATGATTCCAACTATTCCATCCTAATATCAAAATAAAAAAACAAATAATATTTATAATGTTTATATTTTTATAGAAAAATTTATTTTAACAAACCCATCTGTGGTGTTTTACCAAGACCATTATCAAGTGAATAAATAATATTAAATAAAATAAGAATGATAAAAGAAAAGAATAACATGTTTGTGTTTGTCAAATATAGGTTAATGCTTATATAAGATAGTATATATATATATATATATGTTTATCTCAGATAAATATTCTTTTCTTCTAATCGATAATATACTGATAAGTTTATTTTATAAGTTAAAATATCATGTTTATATTTCAAAATGTTAACAAAAAGAAATTTTTAAATATTTAAGTAAATAGATTATATGAATCCTTAGTAACATTCCGATGACATAGCCTAGTGGGTGGATATATGATGATCGGATCGGACAACAATGATGATAATTGGCTTAGATATGAGAACGAGAATGATGATGACACAAGGATTAATATTGACGAGTATCGATAAGAAGACAAGAAAAAAAAATTTGATCACATCCTTCAATAAGAACATTTCAATTGTACTATATGTTCAATAATGTACAAATTATCTTTTCTATTATTGATTGGAAGTTTATGGTGTTTTTTAATTATTGATGCTAAACGACGAGGTTTGTTTTAAATGTAAGAAATAGATTAATTATAATGTAATATCGGGGTTTGTTTTTTTCTATTTAGCTACATCTCAATCACAACATAATTTAGGTGATTTTTGTATGCCAGGTACATGTGCTAGTTTATATTCAAATTGTAAACGTATTGGTGGTAATGCTTTTCGATGTGTTTGTAAAGAACAATATATGGCTATAAATAAAACTCATTGTGGTTTGTAGAAATTTTTTTGAATACCTTCTTTTTTTTTTATTTTATTTTATAAAATTAAATTATTTAGTAAGAGTAATTAATGCATCAGTTGATGATGCATGTGCATCATGCATTAAACGTAATGGTATTTGTTTGGATGAAAATTCTGATGATCATATGGATAAATGTTTTTGTCCAACTGATAATGATTTATGTGCTGATCGAACAACAACAACATATAGTATACCAGTTACACAATCTTTAAGAAAAAAGTAATGCTTGTTTTTTTTATTTTATTTATAAAGATATCTATGTATATACGATAATTTTGTTTTTAGTATAGCAGGTATAACACCAAGTCGAGTTGTTAATCAAGGTGAATTGATACTTGGTTTATATGATGTTAATCAACAACGATTAATTGATAATGGTGGTTCAGTATTCATTGGTGATCGTTTATTTATTGAAATAAAATATCGAACAGGTTTGATTTATATTTTTTCTAGAAAAAAATGTATTTCTTTTTTTTTTTGTAAAGCTGATCATAATTCTGATCGTCATCAAATTATTGCAGAAAATTGTTCAATTGCTTCAAGTGTTTCTGATAATGAAACAAAATTAGAAAAAATTCAATTATTAACAAATCGTTGTCCATCCAAAGATTCACGTTTATCAATAAGTTTTCAACGTATTGATCCATATCATATAAAAAGTACTATTTTTCAAATAAGTAAATTTCAAACAACATCTGTTGTTTATTTACGATGTTCAATTGGAATTTGTTTTGGTCAAATAGAAAATTGTCAAGAAGTATTATATAAGATTTATTTATTTTATTAATAAAATGTTTTTTTTTTCTCTAGCGTTTATGTCCTGAAAATCGACGAATATCACATCGAATAAGAAATTCATCATCAATAAATTCTCCTTCATTTGATTATGGTGATGAAGAAAGTTCTAGTATTGTTGCATTAAAACGACGACGGCAAAATGATGATAACGATGATGAACAACAAAGAAAACTTTCAAGATTAATAACGGATTTAACAAAATCATTTGATTCATTTAATGATCATTATGATATACGACAAATACAACAACAATTTACTATTGAAACACCATTACCTCAACCAACACATAAACATAAATTACCTTATGGTAAAAGAATTTTTTAGAAATAATTCTATAGAATATTTTCAATAAGAAAAATCAATTCTTAAAATTAGTGTTTGACCTTTTCTTTGCTGACATTTGTATTAATCTTATTCTAGTCAATCGTTTATATGTATTTGCTGTGACATGTTACTGAAAAAACAATCTTAATAATGTCAAGTTTGATGATCGCAAGGTTTGTGGGATCAATCGTCGTTCTAGAAGTTAAAATGATCTTATGAATTTTATAATCATAAAATATGACATTATTAGACTTATGTTTACAATAACATACCATAAGCAATATAGATAAACGATCGAATGATATATAACTGGTACAAATGTCATAAAAAAAGATGTAAGATATTAAAGTACTAGAAGAGAAATAATCATATATGTCGAATTTCTAACTTCTAACTAAAGATCTATCAACGATACAATTTCAACATGTCAATCTTGAGAATTTTGTAAAATATTCTTTATATATATATATAGAGACACTTTATGGTCGTACATCATTAGCAACACAAGGTGCTGTTGAACGATCAGCTATTATAGCTGCTATATCAATTATATTTATTATTGGTATATCAGTTTCATTATTTGTTATTTATCGAACATGTTATATTGAATATGTTCAAAGAAATTATGGTTCAACACCATTTGCTGGTTTTGTTAATAGTCCTGAATCGATATATGGAGGATTAAGAAGTCAATCACAAGTTTGTCGTTATGATATGGGACGTCGATCAGAACAACGTTTTGACGAAAGTTTTTTTGTTAATAATGTCGAACCATTAGGAGCTTATCGAAGACAATATTAAAAATAAAAATAAAAACATTTTATGTCTTTATTCAATAATTCTTTCTGTTCATTTTTAATTAAATATACATTACATATTTCTTTACCCATAAATAAACTAAAAAAATAGATATTTTGTTTTTATTAAAAATCTAATGAATATTTTTAATAATTCGAACATCTTTTGCTTCACCACCATGTTTATTTTGAATTTCACGAAATTCTACTTCCATTCCTTCCTCAAGAGATTCTAAATCAGTATTATGAATTGATCGTGAATGAACAAAAAAATCTGCACCATCACTTTTTCTTGTAATAAAACCAAAACCACGATTTTTACTATAAGAAAAAAAAAAACATTTAAACAAGAAAATCCTTTTATTCTTAACTTACATAAATTTTCTAACAATACCAATACATTTATTATTAGTAAGAATTTTCGGTTTTTTAATTTGATCATTTTCTATATTAGATATTGCATTTTTCACAATAACATTCAATAAAAAACAAAATAAAAAATTAAAATAAATAAAATTCTAATTAAAAAATTTACTCGTGCTTCAAGTCCTTTAACTCCTTCAAATACGTTAAATTTCACTTCTTGTCCTACCTAAAATAAAATTTTTAATTATTACAAAATGAAACACTTGATTCGTTTTTTATTTTTTCTTTCACTTCAAGTGTTTTAAAGCCTGTACCAATTATAGATTGAAAATGTACAAATATATCATTACCATTACTTTCTCGTTTAATAAAACCAAAACCTTTTTCTTTTGAAAATCGTTTAACAATTCCTGTATCTTGAATATTATTTACTGATGATAATGTTTTTATTTGTAATTGAAAAATTTTTCGATATTTTAATAAAGATACAAACATCTGAAAAAACATAAATATATTTTTTTTTCTTTATTATCGATGAAGAAAATATGATATTATAAAAGATATAAAACTAGCTGACACTATTATAAAACTAGTATGATAAATTATTTTTGATTGAATACGTTCTTCACTTTGTTCATTTAATAATAATATATTTTCATATGAATCTTTTGAAGATAAATTTAATAAATCATTTTTTAATTCATTTACTGATATTTCTTGTTTAGTTATTAAATCTTCATATAGTTTTTGAGATTCTTCTGTTATATTACGAAATTCTTTCATACGATATCGATTTGATAATGTTGCACCTTTATAAAAAAAAAAAGATAATTAAATAAAATAGAAAAAAAAAAATTTTACCAATCATTCCAGCTAAAGCACCAACAACAGAACCAATAATAGACCAATATTTTGTTCTTTCAATACGAAGTTTTTCTTTTTCTTGACTTTCACGTAATGCTAATTGTAATGATGAAAATAATTGTCTTTCAATATCATCTTGTTTTTTTAATTCTAATTGAGCTAATTTTTCTTTTTTAACTAAATCATGTTCTGCTTTAAATAATTCAAAATATGCATCATCACTACGTGATAATTTTTCCATTTCAATACGAATACGATCTAATTCAGATTGATATTTTATTAATTCATCGGAATATAGTCGACGTTTTGTTTGAGATGTTATAAATTCACGTTCAGCCTATATATAAACATACAAAAAAAAACTAGATGTAAATAACATTGAAAAATAGAAATATCTTACTATAATTTATATTACATTATTTACAGTACTTTGAGCTTGTTTTACTTCTTTAAGACCAACAAAATCTTCATAGATATCAAGCCAACGAAATAGACGTGATGAACGATTGGTAGAAGTTATTTTTGTATTATTAATTGAAAATCGACGAATAGTTAATCGTGTTAACATTGATAAATTTTAATATCAAGTGTAAAAATGATAATAAAAAAATGATGAGTCATTTCAATTCATAAAATAATCCAATCGAATGTTGATAAACGAAAAAATAATAGATGGTGTATGAGTTAGTATCGAGCATTTTTTTATATTCAAAAGATAAGATATGATAACGGTTTCTTTTACTATTAAAAGTAATGATCTAAACTCTGATTTAAATGAAAAAAATAGACGATTCTATACTGAGTATTTTCCATTTCAACTCAGATATCAGAAATCGATTAATCTATGATTATTTAGACAAAATAATTTCTGTAAGAATGAAATCAAGAGTTTTTGGTAAGCTCTATGTTGATTTTTCGTTGACACGAAAACAAAAATCTTAACTTTTTTTGTTTATAGAACTCAATACTCATTAAAATAATATTTGAATTGTATAAGAACAGAACAAACTCCTGTGAAATTGATTGTACATCTCGATCTAGTTTGATTAAATCAAAATACTTGTAATTTTATAATGAAATACAAATATTGATTTTTAAATTCTATTGTAATCATAAATTTTTTTTTCTTTTTTTTTTCTTCTTCTTATTTTTCACTTTTTCAGTGAATGAAATTTAAGAAGATCAAACAAACTTCATTTAACGTTTTCATATCAAAAATAGAACAGCAGAAAATCATCAATGTCGAATACTCGTCAATTTCTTGTTCCACTCAATTATGATATTACAAAACAAGTTTATCCTATTGAAGAAACTGTTCGTAAACGTCAATATCATATAGATGAAGTAAAATCACCAAAACAATATTATCAAATATATATTAAAACATATACCGGAGAAACAAATGCCTCGTCTGAATTTTATGCTGATAGACTACGACGTCGAGCTAAATTCCGTTAAAAGTTCTTTCTTTTCTTTCACGTGCTTGTTTTTTTCTTTTTACTTATTTCCCTTTCTTTTTTTTATCTTCTTGTGTTTCATTAATAAAAAAGAAAAAGAGCAAATAACACACATTCATTTTTCTGTTATTATGTCGCACAATCCACATCCAAATGCTGACACTTCAGGTTTTAATTATCCAAGTGCAGCTGGTATACGAACAAATACTGATCAAACACATATAGGTATTGTACCTACAGCGAATTCTTCAACTACAGAATCATCATCATCGGTACCGATAAAAATAACATATCCAACCTTGAATAATCATGTAGGACCATCAGTTGATCGACATCAAGGAAAACTCGGTAATGAACATGGTGGAGCTGGAACACGAGCAGATGATCGTAAAGGTGAACTTGTTCAAAATGACGGTCATACTGCAACACCTGTCGCCAAAACAGAACATCTATAAATATTTATCTGTATAATTTTAAAAATTTATTATTATTTAAGCAGAATAAAAAATAATATATCAGTTGTTGTAATCGAATGAAATGGCTATATTTACGAAATGTTCTTACTGTATAATTTAATAATAGCTTGGAACTACTATTATGTTCAATACAGCCAGTGTATCAAATAAGACGTTTTTCAGAAAGGTTATAATACGATTCAATATTATTTCATAAACAAAAAACAAGAAAATCTAATAAATCTAAATTAAATATCCTACAGTTTGAAACAAAATTTTTATAGTTAAACTAACAATGAAATATTTCTTTTCAATGATCTCGATCTTCTGGTGATCGATAAGGTAAATTAAGATATTGAAAGACTGATTCTTCCGTCGGTGTAGGCAACGGTTGACCTGTATTAATTTTTTCCACACCCTAAATAAATTTAAATTAAACAATCATAAAAATAAAGTTTCTCATACTTTTCTTATAACACCATGATAAAGACCATGTTGAGAAAGTGACATATTTAAACGACGAGCTAAACGACGCATTGATCGATTAAACATATCTGATCCAGTAAAATAAAGTAATGAACAAGCCCATTCATTTGGTGGTATAAATATGAAGTCTATACGACGATGCTAATTAAATAAATATTAATTTTAATTAAACAGATTTCTTTTTTATATTTACAAGTGATTCCGGTTCTGGTAAACGACATACACCAAAATAAGTCAATTGTTCTGAAGTACTACCTGCTGTTGTTGTTGATGATGATGTTTCAGAATGATTAATTAAATCATGAGTAAGAAATTCTTAAAAAAAAGATTTTTATTCTACATAAATCTCGTTTTTTTAATGAATTTGTTTTTTACCAATTTCTTTTAATTTATCAATTAAAGGTGCAAGTACAGTTTCATGTATATGTCGTCTTCCATCTTTGAATGTCATTAACATATCAATATCACCACATGATGGCTTTAATCGACGATAACTTCCACACGTTTCAATCATTAGACCAGGTACGACTTCATTAGCTACTTGTTTAACCTTAGAAAAAAAAAAAAGAAATTCTTATTTATTCTTTAAAATAATATTTCTATTTACAATTGTTTCAATACGAGTAACTTCATCACGTGGAATACGTGTATTAAAATCATCATAATATTTTAAACCAATTTGTTGTGTACGTGTAAGACGAGCTCGTGTACGTAAATCATCAAGTGTACGAAAACCTTGTGCAAACCATTGTTTTGCTGTTTCAGTACCAGCACCCCATACACCAGAAAATAAAGATACTAAAACAAAAATACGATAGAAAATTAAAGATTCTTTTTTATTTTTATCGACTTACATGTAGTAACATCATCACGTGATTGGAATGCGGATAATTTTATAAGTCTATTCGTACGAATTATTTCCCAAATTTTATCGGCTAAAGATTGTTTTACATATGGTAATGCTTTAATTTCCTGTGAATAAAATAACAAAATAAATTTAAAAAAAACGAACTTTAGTTTACTTCATAGGTACGAATTGGATGTGTACAACGTTTCAATGCTTCAATTGCTTTTTGATATGCAATACTACGACCTTTATCATTAGTTATTAAATATAATTTAGACATTTCCTAAAAAACAATAATATATAATTTAAACAAAATGTAGAAAAATTAATAATTACTCGTAATTTTTCAATTATTTTTTCATTAGGATTACCGACAATAGGAGTTGATGACGAAGCTTCGGAACATAACCATATACCAGTCTATAAAACTTTATTATAACTAAGAAATAAAAAAAGATCTTTTATTATACCGTTCGGGGTAATTCACCTGGTTGAATTGGTTGAATATTAATCTTATTCTAATAAGAAAAAATAAATAAAAATAAAATTATATAATCAAAATAATACTTTTTTTGAACTTGGTTCATCATCAGTATCAGATGCTGATGATGATATTGTACGTTCTCTTTTTAAAGGTAGTCGTTCTTTTGGTATTTCATCTATAGTTGAAGGATTAGATATTTCTGTTGATGATGATGATACTGGATGAGAAGGAGTGGCATGAAGTACATAAGTTTGATATGGTAAAAGTTTATTTTGTTTGATTGAGTCACTTAACCATTGTGTTCGAATGAAAACTGGTGATGATGATGATGATGATAACGATGAACTTTTTAATGCTTTATTTGCCGAAAAAAAATCAAGTTCATCATCAATTAAAATAAAAGAGTTTTGCGTCGTATGATCAACAATCGTAAGACCAAATTTGATACAAGCTTTATTAAAGATCTCAAGACGACGCTTACCTACTCTTAAAAATGAGACAATTTTTGGGAGCGATGTATCATCGGTCATTCGTTTATACAATAGTAATATAGTACGATGTCAAGGATCAATGACTCATATTCTTTATAACAGATTAGAAAGTGATTGATGCACTTCAGTTATAAATATAGAGTAATGAATTTTTTTTGGATGATAATATATCAAATGATTTCCCATTTCATTCTAATTTGAATGTATTATCTCCAATTTGGGGCAAATTTACAAGAGATCTGTTTGAAACGATTTAGTTTTTCATACCACTGTCCTCTATATTTTTTCACTGCTATTGGCTTAACAAATATATAATGTCGTCTTGTTGCTTTGCTTCTAATTTCCTTTGTTTGTTCATAGGGAAACAACCTTCTCAATGACAAATATTTAAAAAGAAAACTATCTCCTCAAAATTGAATATTATTAAGTTTTTTATTATTTTGTACTAGATACGAATAAATTAGAATATTTTTGATTTTTTCGTTGTTTGCTTTTTTCTATAGATTCCGCTAGTGAGAAGTGCATTTGTTATAAGTATATTGAATAAAACGACTTTTTTGAGAGACATTACAGCATTTATTTGTGAAACAATAGAGTGCAATCGAGCCTTGCATTTTTTTTTTCGTTCATCATTGGTTACTAATCAATGTCCAGTAGTATCGCTCATAACCTATGAACTAAAATGTTGAGCACGAAAAAATGAATATCGAGAAATAGATAACGATTACAATCAGAAAAACATAAATGTTTTGAAATACGATCAAACACTGATATACATGTTGATATCATAAAATAATTATTTTAAATAAAAACTTACTGTTCATTTGAACGAACAGATAATCCAAACAAATAAATTATTTTAAAAAGGAATTTACTGTTTATGGAAATGATCAGACGATTTAAATAAAAAAATAATACATTACAAAAAGAATTTTTTGTTTCATCAAATTCAGGAATGAAACCTCATTGTGTGTGAAGATAATATGAATTTATTTTGTGGCATAAGTCATCTGTTACATGTAAAACTTGGTGATCAATTTTGTTGATTAATTTTCAAGATGGTGATAGAGAATATGACATATCGTATTTTATGCAATGATTTTTCTAAATCGTAGTTGATTTTTGGAGTTTTATTATTCACAATCCCTGTTTATTTTCAGCTTTTAAGAAAATAAATCTATTCGAAAATCAAATTTAATCTCTATAAATTATAAAACTTTTAAAATGTTTCAGCATATTCAATATCGATTTCTCAAAAAAGTGGAATTTAAAAAAGTTGCAGTGTAGTAATTTATGACCAAATGCGAAAACAATGAAACATTTGTACATAATTAATAGCTGACATCTGAAACAACGCTTCATAGATCTATCAAAAACGGTGTTATTTTCGATCTGAAAACGTATATAAAAATGAGGTCTTTTCGGCAGTGTACCATGTATATATGACTCGTTTTATTCCGTATCATATGGTATAGAATTACAGATTGTATTTGACCATTTTCACCAACTTTATGGATATACAATGCTTAAATATTTTATACCCTAAAGCCAAAGTAAACGGTCGCAGAGATAACGTATTATGTCCGTTTACGATATTATATGGTTGTAAATGAAAATTAAAATAAAGACTCAATAAAAATTTTATTAAAAAAAAAATTGAAAATTGTATTTTCTGACATAACATCAAATGATGAAATAGAATAGTTTAACCGCTCTTCAATTTAAGATTTATCCGAATATCTTTTTCCCATCAATTGAATTGCATCGCGAACTATTGAATGTGACTCTGCCGACTCAGTGTTATCATTCACACTATGTTCATCAACATTATCATGTTTAATAACATTTTCAATCAATTGAGAATCTTTAAGTATTATTTTCTGTCCTTCTTCTTTGAGTAAATCATGAACTGTTTCATTGATAAAGATCATTTCATTAAGTGGAATGTAGTCATCGTTCGGTATAGGCCAAGTTGCTTCCATTGGTACTTTAATCGGTTTTAATAAAAGATAATGATTAAAATTGAATGAAAAATTTTTTTAATCAGGTGGTGATACAACTAGAGCTCCGCGTGACCGTCGTGAATCGGGGTAGTCGCGTCCACGGCCATGACCTTGGCTAATATTTTTCAGAAGTCCGTGACCGTGACGTGACCGTGACTGGGAGTTAGTCACGGACACAAAAATTGCCACATATTTTTTTGTTATTTAACATTAAAAGATTTACGCTTTTCTTTTCTTTTCTTCGTAACGTATTCTCGTTGCTTTGAATAATAGAATCATTATCTTTGATTTTCGCCAACGATTTACATAGTTAACGAAAAGAAGTCGCCACTCGCTACGAATCAGAAATAATAACCATGACTAATCGTGACCAAAACAGTTGGTCACATCGGGCTCTAGATACAATATGGTGCAGCTGGATGAATCGATAAAAGATTATATAATAAATCAAATTGAATAAATTGAGGAAAAACCATAGGATTATTAGGATCATTTGATGTTGAATCTACACCATTAAAATGAGTGATTAATAAAATTGTTGCTTCAGTTTGTTTAGCATATAACAGTAAACACATTCGTTTGCGTGGTCTTAAATGTTTCGATTTTGCAAATTGTTTGATGAATAAAGATGATGATGATGAACTATCTGTTGATGAACTTGAAAATGTTGATGTTAATACAGTATCATCAACAGATAAACCGAGTGCTGCTGTTACAGTATAATGGATCCATTAAATTCTTCTACTGATTGGTTTAATTGATGATGTTGTCGATACAATATTTTTTGTATCTGTCACTTCATCTATCCATCGATAAAAATTATTATTTTATTCTAATATCTATGTAAAACTTACTATTAGCCATGATCAAATAGCTATTGTACGAAAAATCAAAATTTTATCTGAAAGAAAAAAAGCTTCACATTAGGATAAAGAAGAGGATTTAATCAACAATGGAAAATGTAATTTTTTTCGATTTGATGATTGTGTAATTTACTGTAAAACCAAAAGTTTAAATTCTGATTTATGCAGTTGACTTTATTCCATGTCAAAGATGTACGGCAAGAGCCGCTCGGAACTGATGAACTTTCGGCATTTACCCGAAGCAGGATTCCAGAACAGTTTCCGGATTTCGTTTCCCATCTAGTTCCTGATAACTCCCGAATCTGGATTCAATCTTCGGATACGGTTGTTGTGTCCGGAATGGATTCCGATGATGACTCCATTAATCTTTTACAGACGACAGGATATGGTTTATATCCCATCGTTTTCTGTCTGGTAATGAAAAAACGAAACAGGCTCTTATAAATTCTTTATAGAGCTGGAGTTCGTGAACTGAACTTTTGATATTAGAATGCAGATTCATGTGTTGTTCGATTCGGACGCACTTTGCAGCGATAATTTCTACCCAATCAATCAGCGATTGTTGTCGAAAGTATATATTGTTCTTGCAGATTTTATGTGTTTCATTTGTGTGAACTCACATAAATAAAAAACAAAACAAAATCAAAATATAATATTC
This sequence comes from Macrotrachela quadricornifera, assembly GCA_022393335.1. NCBI lineage: Eukaryota > Metazoa > Rotifera > Eurotatoria > Philodinida > Philodinidae > Macrotrachela > Macrotrachela quadricornifera. The sequence goes on from JAJEKB010020160.1 coordinate 362,780, forward strand.
GACTGGAACCGGGCTACTAATTAGAGTGTAACTCGAAAGCATTCATTGATTATGAACTCTTTTTTAATACGGTAGTAAGCAGTCAAAGTAATTTTTGGGATGATCATTGGCGCTATGATAAATTTCAATAATTTGAAAAATGATTAGCAGTACATTTTCATAATTGATTAAATTTCTTTCCATCATTTTCGATTTAAAACTGAATTACAAACTATTATCGAGAAAATAATGTGCCTCGGCCGAAATCAATCAATTTATCCTATAATTCTGTAACGCAAGCATATATCGCAAGTATTTGGATATAAAAAATCTCAATATGTTTGCTCAGCTATTTAAAGCTCATTCTCTTTATTTGTATTGTTATCATACAGTGTTAATAAACAAATTGATTATTTAACAGAAATACTGTCCAAAAATTTCATCATTAATATTGCACAATAAAATTAATCAAAATAAAATACATCAAAGATTATCAATAAAAACATAATAAGTTGAGTATTATTTTTACTGTCTTCAAAACAGGTATTATACACGAATTAATATTTTTATAATAAGGCATTGGTCATGCCTAATTACACGGCAGCGGAGCTATTTTTCTTACAAATTGATATTTCATGCAGTAAAACAATATTTATCAGTTATCTTTACATTGTTTCAGAAACATTTTCAAAGCCAATTAAATCATGATATTGATGCTTATATATATATATATATATATGTCGCAGGCCAATCTCGGAATCAGGCCAATCTAAGGTTCACCTAGGCCATTCTAAGATTCGAGTTTGAACTAGTCCAATTCTGGACTATCGAGAAGTTTTTCATTAAAACTCTCGAAACTTTTGATATAGATATCAGAATGAAATTTTTTTTGTTGAACTACGTTGAGACAGCAGTGCTTCAAATATTACAATCGTCAAAGAAGAAACTACACTCGGACTTCGCCGCTCATGGATAAAGTTCCGTAAAACATAATCTTCAATGAAAAACTAGCCGTAATTTTGTGAGTTTTTTTTTCATATCTCCATTGACGATTGTAATACCTGAAACATTACTGTGTCAACATAGTTCAGCAAGAAAAATTTCATTCCAATGCCTATATCAAAAGTGACGAGAGTTTTAATGAAATACTTCTCGATAATCCAGGATTGGACTAGTTCAAACTCGAATCTTAGTATGGCCTAGACGAATCTTAGATTGGCCTAAATCTGAGATTGGCCTACGACATATGTATATATATATATATGGGCGTGTGTATTCATTTTCTTACACTTACTAACGCTTCTCAATCATCGTTACTCCGAAGGATAAAATTATAGTTCTGCAGGGGTGAGGCGTTTTGAAAGATGCAGCATATTTTCATCATCAGGAATAAAATTGTATGTTACATTTGAGAGGGTAAGATAATTTATCAAACAATACTTTTATAAGAACTGATTTCATTTTGACAATACGTAATACTAAGATAAAAAATTTCAAAACTTCAAATTCTCTAAACTCTCTATTTGACGAGAAATATATTTTAATTAATAAACATTCTGTACTACTACGACTATACTACAACTCAACTTCACTCATCTTAATTCATTGCTTAATCAATGCCGCTATCCAGAATAACAAATAATGTCCATATTAAAAATGCATAAACCACTACATCTCTCATACAAAGTAGAGTCAACATAAACCAAGAGAAAACATTGCACTTGCAATTTAGCGCACTTTAACGCCCTCTAAAACTGCTTTGATACATTTTTTACGTTTTAAAATGATTAAAAATGCTCTAAAGTACTTATATATACTTCGTATATATTGAAATACTTCTAAGTACTTCAGAATACTTCCAAGTACTTTAATATAATTTGCGTATTATAAAACACCAAAGTCTTATGTTTCCTTCCTGACTGAATGCCTAATACTTCGAAAGAATCATCAGCATACTATAATAAGTCAGATTGATAATACACACAGTATATCTAGCCCTCTTCGAAACCTTAAAAAAACACTACAGTACAAAAACATTCAATATTGTCATACAACATTTGCAGCTATCATCTATACATCTTTATCGCATATACTCTTCGAACTATGTATATAACAGCATTTTCATTGCTCATTGTCATTGACAACTCCACTGCACAGAATTTTCTTTTAATTTATCATGTATCTTCGTTCACTAATATCCAGTGTAGAGTCATATTATTAAAGAAGAACTAACATCGGTGAATATATACCTGAATCAATTAATTAATGAATTTCCTGTATTTATTGAGAAAATTTCAAAATGGATGAATCCATGGGATTTCCACCACTCTCAGGGAAAAGTTGTTTTTCAGTTTTAATAGTCTAATAGACGTAACGTCGTCGAAAACTGTCTAGAGTAATAATTAAAACTTTTTTGGACATGTAAAATGTGAATAACAACATCATTTTTTAGTAACATCTCACACATATTAAGGGTATCCTATAATATATTACTAATGATGTTTTTCATACTTTTTCTTGACATAGAAGGCTGAAATTTTTATCGCATGTATGCCTAGTAAAGATCTTTTATTTCTGAGAGTTTCAACTCTCTAGCTAAAACTACTGATGAAATACATCGACAAGGCTGAAATACATCAGTTCTTTTACTAGATTTTTGCGTATTTTTATTGTGAAATTATTGCAAAAACCAAGTACAATAATTCTTATTTCATTAGTAGTTTTAGCTAGAGGGTTGAAACTTTCAGAAATAAAAGATCTTTATTAGATATATATGCGTTAAAAGTTTCAGTCCTCTATATCAAGCAAAAGCATGAAAATATCATTAACAATTTATTATGAGATACCCTTTGTATGTATAAGGTGTTCCTGAAAAATGATGTGATTCTCTACATTTTTCTCGTCCAAAAAGATTTTAAATGCTACCTTAGACCGTTTTCGACGACGTTACGTCTAACTAGACTATTAAAATCAAAAAAAGAGCTTTCTTTCAGGATATTGCCATGGAATACTCTTCTCCCCGAAAATGGTAGAAATCCCACGGATTCACCCAACTACGATTAAAACGATTTTACTAATATTTCTATCAAGTATTCATTCATCGTTTTGTTTTGCAGGACCCACTATATATGTATAAGTGACTCGTTTGTTATTTCAATTGTTTTTCAAACTATATGATTCAAAGTAAATGTGTCAAAGATTGCATCTTTTCTTCTCGTAATCATCATTCTCTCATAACCCCCTCCCCCCCCTTAAATCACATTTTAAGAAAGAATTTGCTTTGATTGATTGTGCTTCTGAAAATTCATTAATTAATAACTTCTTTTCATGTCGAATTCCCAAAATCCGATTAAAAAGATTTTATTGGGTTGGCACAACATTTTTTGCGCTTTTTTCTTAAATTTCCTAGAGCATCCGAAAAAGTTTTAGAAGTTTCCATACTAAGGATATATATAGGGGATACGAATATCTTTCGAAGAACAACAAAACTATGGGTATGGATGTTGATCATGAATTAGAAATAAAGATATCTCGTAAGGAGCTGCGTGTGCTTCTGCTTTATGAATTCCATTTGGGTCACAAAGTAACGGAAGCAGCAAAAAACATACGCAGCACGATGAGCAAGGTTGCACTCCATCCGTACAGCACAACATCGGTTTAATCGGTTCAAAAACGGTAACTTTGAACTCAACAATTTACCTGATACCAGAAGACCACCAAAGGTGGATATGGACTACTTAAAGCAGCTTATTGAAGAAGATCCAAGATTGACTACACGGTGTTTAGCAGAGCAACTTAGGTGCTCTCGTACTACAGTAGAAAGACATCTGGGTGAACTAGGCAAAACGTAGAAATATGGTGTTTGGATACGATATGAAATGTCACCACACCAGTTCCAACAGAGGATTGACGCTTGTATGGAATTAATGATATATCATCACAACTATCAATGGCTCCATAATCTTATTACTGGTGATGAAAAATGGGTGATGTACGTTAACCACATGCCCAAGCGACAGTGGCTGGAATTTGGACAAAGCGGTGTAGCAACGGTCAAAAATGACTTTCATCCAAAGAAGATTATGTTGAGCGTTTGGTCGGGTGTAAAAGGGATTATTCATTGGGGAACTTCTTTCAGCTGGCTGCATTATCACTGCTGATATCTATTACCAACAATTGGATCGAGTTGCAGTGAAACTCAAGGAAAAGCAGAATAGAATTTATTTTTCACATGACAACGCCAGACCCCACATTGTCAAGTCGACGCGTGAAAAATTATTAGAACTCGGATGAGTTACGGTTTCACATCCACCTTATTCTCCAGACTTGGCTCGTACAGATTACCACTTGTACCGTTCTCTGTCTAATCATCTACGAGAGAAAAAATTCGACGGCAAGAACGACCTCAAAATGGACCTTGCCAACTTCTTCGACCAAAACTCCCAGGACTTCTACGAAGGCGGAATCCTTTTTCTACCAGAGCGTTAGCGGCAAGTTATAGACAGCAATGGAGTATAAATTGTTGAAAAGTAATTGCGTTCTTGAAGTTAAAAAATAAAATTTTTTCGTAAAAAACGCAAAAGCTTACTTCCTAACCCAATATTTTCGAATAGCAGTAGGTAAGGAGTGTAAGGGTGTAAGTAGGAAGATGGGGGTCAAAGAGAGGTCATCACCCTCATTGGCTCTTTAGTTAGCGTTGTGATGAGTGAGGGAAACGTATTCGAACACTTTTCTAGTAATCTCTAATGCGCAAAATAAGGTTTCTTTGACTCTTTGACAAAAAACTTTCAATTCTAGATTAAAATATAAAGGGTGGTCCAGAAGTCCTGACTCGATTTGCATAATTAATTTTTTTATATTAAAATACATACTTAAAAACTTGTCCCTAGGATAAAACGATGCAGTAAAAGACGCTCTACAAAACAGCCTTTGACTGATCCATCCTAACTCATATAGTACGAAAGTTATAAGTATACGAATATACATCGCAAAAAATAAAAATTAACCGTAAACTCGATCTACATGTCGGTGCTTTCAATGAAAGCTCCATAACTTCATCCAAACAAAAGATTTTCCGGTTAGATTTGTTTTGTTTTGATTAGAAGTGGTTGTTCTTCTCTACCTAGCTACCATATCAAAACTTCGATCAGGTTTTTCGTTCTTAACTGAGTGCTGTGTCGAAAACTAGGTTGTCGATTTTTGACATATTTTTGAAAGTTGGTTCTCAAACACGCTATTTTTTCTAAAAACAATTTTCTATAGACCATGAGAAAGAGCACATTTAAAAGTACCAAATTTAACCGAGTTTGTCGCTTATGCTACGCTTTCTATGGAAATAAATGGAAAAGAAAAAGTTGAAGTTGAAAAAAAATGTCGAATTTACAAAGTTTTTATTTTTTTGTCTCCTTTATAGTTTGCTTAGTTTTCTTGATTGAAGTTCTGGAATTAAAGTTTAAGTATGATTATGTAAAGAATTTCACAGCGCTTCTATTAAAAATAGAATTTGTTCTGGAGAACCCAAGGAACAAAAGTTATAGCGAAAATATTAAGACCAGGTTCACGATTAATTTTTATATTTTACGATGTATATTCCTATACTTATAACTTTCGTACTATATGAGTTAGGATAGATCAGTCAGAGGCTGTTTTGTAGAGCGTCTTTTACTGCACCGTTTTATTCTAGGGACAAATTTTTAAGTATGTGTTTTAATATAAAAAAATTAATTATACAAATCGAGTCAGGACTTCTGGACCACCCTTTATCCAACAAAAGCAAAACATGACAGAACAAGGACTGTACGATATCATTGTCTATAACATGGTTTATAAAAGATGATTCTTTTCCATTTGACAAAGTGTCTTAAGAGATGAATATTACATCAAAGAATAGGATGAATACAGTGAGACACCATGCTTGGAAATGTACTGTATGTATTGCAGCCTCACTTGTACTTGTCTGTGTAGTTTGAGTGATAAATGTAAAGGTGTCAGATGATGATGTTGATGAAGTGGTGCCTCCAGTGGAACTAGAAAGAGTGCGTGCCGTTGTTGTGTTAGTTAAATCAATGCCATGTTCATAAGCATACAAATCAAATGCGAAGCTGTAGGAGGATAAAACGTGTGGTCGATTTTGTAGACTATTACAATTCGGAAGATTACATTGGTAATAATTTGTGCTTGTGAAATTTTTCCAAGTTAGATAATAAGTTTCAAGGTGGTACATATCAGGCATCGAATATTCGTGTCCATTCTCATTTGAGTTATCATCATATGTACTGCAACCTCCACAAAACCGATTATTATCACATGAACTTGCTTCACATCTTCTACAAGCCGAGGTTGAAGATGGTGATGGCTGTGTATTATAACGGCATGGAATGCAATTATCATCTATCCCTGCAGAAGTAAAGCTAGAATAATTTGAACATGATAAAGGATATTGCTGTAGTGAAATCGGTACCGATAGTTGATTTATTACAGTTCCATAGTCAAGGTTAATTTTTATCGATCGCAGCACAGATATCATGTTTTCTACTGAATTACATCGATCAGTAGGACAACCATAAGCGATGGAGTGAAACAATATGTTCGATGATGAATTTTCATAAGACGTTATTGTCATTAATAACTGCACTATATTTTGCTTGGAAGTGATATTCGGAGTGAAGTCAAATTGCTGAGCTTCGGATAAAATAGTAATATGAAGAGGAACAGAAGTATCCAAAGAGCTATAAACGCCAATGATAGTATTACACCAAGTCAAATTAGTTTTATTAGATAATTTCGTTTTACAAGCATCAGGTACAAAGCTCTCAAATACTTGTAGTGGGTGATTCACTGCTTTATTGACAAGTGAATACTGCAATTCACATTCATAACATTGAAAAGAAGTTACGAAAAACCACGGTCTGTTTAAAAGAATACTATCAAACAGAAACAGAATAGTCAATAACAACATCACGCGGGAATAGTTCTGAAAGTTTCTAAATCTCTGAAGTGATGAAAAAAACGAATACTTTATTCTTTTTTTACTTGAAAATCAACTTGTGTCGTCTGTATTTCTACCTAAAGCATTAATTTTTCTCTTTCTCTTTACTCTTTGTCAAGCGAGAAAGAAATTAAGCTGATAAAAAAGGCAAAAATCAATCTCAGTCTATGTAGCTGCACGCTCACTCTTTTTATTTCCAGATCCATTTCTCTTTTTCGATCAATATTTACCTATGTATTATTTCGCATAAAAAGATAACGAAACGATTTTTTAACTCATAGATTAAAGTCTTCATATCTTCATCAGGCGTTTTTACGATTATTTAAAAGAAGAAAGATGAATGTTGTATAAAGTCCTTGAAATAAGATTAAATAATGATGCCCAATTGCTCTTATATTTTAACTGCGGAAAAGCATTATAAAACGATAGCAGAGGTTTCCAACATCCTTATTACTCATTCTAGCGAAAAATTAACAGCACATTTAAGAAGAAGTAGAAGAAGAATGCTCTTGCCTTCGGCTATCTTTCGGTGTAGGATGCTGTGCCAGGACAGTTTCATAAGCCCAATATTTTTCATACAACTATTACTAATGTCGGATTTTTTTGAAAGTAGTAACGACCATTTTTTAAATAACTTTTCAAAGGTTCAAGTTATAGAGTTCGGATTTTCACCGTTAGACAGAGCAAAGCGGAGAACGTCGATCTGTATCAAATCCATTGAATTCAAGCCTCTTTTATATAGCGACCTGTCTAAATGTGACGAAATCAGGTTTTTTTACTTTGTCTCTTCAATAATTTGGCCCATACAAATCAAATGGATCTGATACTCTTATATAAATATATAAGTCGGCATGCCCTTTACATAAGAAAAGTATCATTGAATCCCATCCTTCTTCCATAGCTTTTGTATTTGAAATATAGACCCGTGACGGAATCACCGAAAATGGACCTTGATTTGAGTATTGTGTGAAAAAGTAAAAACTTTAGCTCAACTTTAAATGTAACCCAAAATCTTTTTATAGAGAATTAATAGCTTGGATGACGAGCAACATATAGAATAAAAAGAACATAGGATATATTACAGCTAGCTCTCGCCGTTAGGTAAATACGTCGTGACGGAGTTACGCTTTTTGAAATCTTAAACCTATATTTCTACAGAAAGTTAACAGTAATCCACTCGAACTAAGAAGTCCATAACATATGTAGCAAAACATTTAGAAAAACATTTAAACTCTTCTGTCTAATAATGTAAAAGTTAAATTATTGAAGCATGGATTTAGTGCTTTTCTAACTTTTAACCAAGACGGTGGACCGTTTCATGGACAGGGTGATAGCTATTTACAGTCAGATATCTTTTTGTTGTCAATTTTCATGAGTTTTCGTAATAAGTTAGCATCAAATTAGGCCAAAATGTAGCCCAAACCTTCCTATATTTGTGCTAAAATTTTCATATTTTAACATCAAAGCGTAAAGAAAAAACAATCGAGAAGAAAACGAAAAGATTTGAAAACTTTAGCACGAATATAGGGAGATTTCGGCTACATTTCGGCCTAATTTGATGCTAACTTATTACGAAAACTCATGAAAATTGACAACAAAAAAGAAGTCTAACTGCAAATAGCTATATAAAAGAGGCTTGAACTCAATGGATTTGATACAGATCGACATCCCCCGCTTTGCTCTTTCCAATGGTGAAAACTACACTGAAATAAATAACAGCAGAATGTAAAACCCTATAAGGGTATTTGAAAGTGCAACGAATAATAAACCCATCTAAACCGTATTGTAACATTTCCCGGACCCTTTCGAATATCTTAAAAAATCATCATTTCAACTGTATATTAAGACAAAAAACCCTCCAAAAGGGTTTATCGTATCGTTTATTGAATCTATTTTTCGATAAAAGAAAATCATTTTTCAAGGGTTTCACATAGAGTATCAAAGTATCATCAATCCTAAAAGGGTATATTATTCGTTGCACTTTCAAAAACGATTTAACCGTTTTTGGACTCTTTAGAATACCCAAAAATATGCAAAGTAATCCCGGAGTAACAGTATTTGGTAATCACTATTATATTTTCATATACGAAGAAAGTCGTTTCATGAGACATTTTTGGCACATATATACCGTAGCAGGGTATACAGAAGTGTTTGTAAAAGGGCTCTACACCCTTTAAGTGTATTCGAAGTTCCAGTTGCTGATGATACATGCCCACCAATGGTAGTTGCGATGCCACTTTCCGATCAATTGTACCACTGACGAGGGAACTACCCGAGGTGTTAAAAAGCTTTTATGTCGGAGATATAATGATTAGATAGGATATAGCTAGAAGTAATACACCGTAAGTTAGTTCGAGCGCAAGTTGAGATCTGACTGAAATCGAGTTTTTACTAGAATTTGCTTATGGGACCTCATCTTGCCCGTAAAATCAAAGTTTTGACTTTTGGAGTGAGACTACATCCATATCAAGGTCTCAGTCAGAGTAATTCATCCACCAAATTTCAGATTTTTTGGACAAAGCATTTCTGAGATATGAGTCTGTTAGCATAAGCACAGGTTTTTACGCTTGTTGTTGTATGCATGAATATTTTGAAAACATAATATTTCGGAAATTTTTAGTCCAAAAATTCTGAAACTAGGTGGGTGAACTACTCTGACTGAGACCTTGATATAAACATAGTCTCACTCCAAAATTCAAAACTTTGATTTTACGGGTAAGATGAGTCCCATAGGCAAATTCTAGTAAAAACTCGATATTTCAGTCAGATCTCAATTTGCGCCCGAATTAACTTAGGGTGTATCACTTCTAGCTATCTCCTATCTAATCATCATATCCCCGACCGAAAAGCTTTTTAACACCTCGGGTAGTTCTCTCGTGAGTGCAAACTAATTGTTTCCGTTCTTTAGCTATGAAACTGGTAAGTATATTGTTATAGGAAAAGAAATATATTTACTCACCGGCTTTGCTTTGCAGTTGAATGATAGATGAAGTCTCATTGATCGAATTAGAAACAGTTGAACCTGCGAATAGTTTTGTTTGTTTGTTTGAAATTATGAACATGTATTTATCTGCTTTTCCTCCATTGTACTGAATGATCCTCACTAATGAAAAAAAATTGAAATGTATTATTTTAAAATTTTAACTATACATTACCACTGTATTAACGTTCGTAAATGTATGTAAGATTTAGTTTGAGCATAAGTCAAGAGAAGTGCATAGAATATTCCATATTGTGTTTTTGGTAATTCCTAAAAGATTAATGAGACTTTGAAGGCATAAATGAAGATCAGAAAACACATCTTGAACATACCTAGATGTTGAGCATTTTGACTTATTCAACATGATAGCATCACTTGTATTAATTTTTCTGTTTGATGGGATCAGTCAGCACCTACATGATTAAAGTTTGCTTGTGACAAAATCTGAGTATCATATAATCATTATACGTGGACTAAATTGTTACCGTGAAAATTATTTCAAATATAACGGCATTTTTTAATATACATAAAAACATAAATTACTGTTGAGAAATTTTACTCTTTGTTGAGATGAGAAAAAATATAAGTATATTAGACAAACGTATATTTTGTTCTATTGGCGCTATTCGATCTAGCACAAGGATCGATGCAACGATTCTGTTAAGATCATTAGGTAGCTGACTTCTGAAAATATCAACGTTAAATAAATATTTTTTAAATATTAATTAGAGTGAAAAGGATATCATTCAATAGAATAATGAATGTTATGTTTTCAGCTGTTATTCTCTAACATATTTTTAAGATAGTAAGAATAAAATTTGATCACTAGCTGTTTCATAAAATTATAAGAAAGAAGTGAAAAGAAAGTAATATAAAAAAGGAGAATAAGCAGGAGAGCATTCTGCTTTGTATACCTCAGTGAAAGACATTGACTAATTTTGATCGTATTTCTCTGCGTCAGAGTCAAAATAAAATCAGGTCGATGATTTTGATTATCAATGATCATGATTAGGCTGTTACTTGATCTTATTACTTCTTCAATACAAAACTCTGATTAAAATCGAATTATTTTCTATAGAACAAAAATTATTAACTTTCATTTTACAGAAAATAATCTAATTATAATCAAAGTGTTTGTATTAGAGGTGTACAGTTTACGCTCACACTCATGAGCATGAGCGAAAACCACTCTCTCATGCTCATATGAGCGCTCATGAGCGTGAGTGGAAAAAAAGATTTATTAAAAAGTTGAATAAACTCTATATTGGTGGTGTACAGCTCATAGACACGCGTGTATGAACGTGCATAGAGAAATGCGAATCATAAAACACTGAATGAGCTCCATATTTAAAGATATCTTAAAACGAAAGCGCTCACGCTCAAAGAAGCGCTCATGAGCGTAAGCTGTAAACCCCTAGTTTGTGTTGAAGAAAATATGAGATCAAATAATAGTTAAATCATGAACATTACTGATCAGAATCATTGAGCCGATTCTCATTTTGACTTTGAAAAAGAACACGATCGAAATGAGTCATTATCTTTTATTGCAATAATAAATCAAGAGAAGAAGAACAATGAGCCCTACTTTGGAAATAAAGTGTTAATAACATCGCTTTTTTTTGTTTGTCTAACAGCTGAATGTAGTTGGGAATTAACGGAAGAAATATATGTAGTTCTCATGAAGAAATTACTTATTAAATATGTATACAATGTATTCATATGCAACGCGATATAAAATTACTAACTAAACTATAGAATAAGAAGAAAATAATAAGTTGGATTTATTTTAAAAGTAAAATGATAATCAGGAAAAAAGAACTATACAGTGCTCTGTTTACTTAATAATTATACCAAACTTCATTCATAAAAATATATGATCGAAGTATTAGAGTCACTTGTTTAAAATGTACATAAGATGTGGTCATGTCGTCAAATGGGATATTATTCCGGGATTGATACTTATACTCTAATATCTTTTGAAAGTATTAAACCAAGTTTAATTAGGATCTGATTGCACTGATCTCCAGAAGAGACTAACTAATAAGTTTATGTTCTGTATAAAGTATAAAATACATAGAATCAAAGTCTTATAAAAAATAACAATACATACTGTATCATAATAGATATGATGAACTATTTCACCAGAATGTCGACATAACACTCAATTAAGTTGAATCAGAGAAGAATCTATAATGAATAAACTTAACATATAAGTTCTATTTCTTTTTTGTTACCTGTGACGAAAGCAGATGATGATAATAATTTTTCAATAAGGTTGATACTTGATAATGTACAACAGTATGCAAATCCACTTCCATTGTCGATTGTGCTTCTTCAAATATCTGCTAACAAGAAAGTCTATTTTCTACGAATAAAAAAATTAATAATAAATACTCACTAAGGAAGAATTATTGTATCCAGAATATTCATCAATTCTTGATGAAGTAGATAGATCACATTGCGATGTATACTGAATATGAAGTGTTTCTTTCCACAGATGAATTTGAGTATCACGATCAGATTGATCATTATCATATAATTCTTGAGATTTTATCTTCATACTATTAGATAAATCATCATCATTATTCACCATTAAAATCTACAAAAGATATTAAATAAGATTTAAATATATTTGATAAATATTTACTTTTTTTGTTGATCACGAGCTGCAACCTCACCAATCATTTTCTTGATAGGACAACCAGAAGATGTTCTTAAATATTTCATTAGATGATATTGTAGTTCAATATTATCTTTACATTCGCAATGCTTCTTTTAAAATTTTACTTGTACAGCTTGTTTCCAAATGTTTTAAACAAAAAAATTGGACTTTTTGATGGTTGTATTTTATCAAGCAGTAACATTCAAAACAGAATATTTATTCCATTTATCAGATAATAAATGTATAAGAGCTTAATAAAAGAGGAAATTTTATATCAATGTATGTTTATCAACAATGAATTAATATATACGACATAACAAGTTAATAAGAAAAAAAACTTACTAGATTATCTTCAGTAAAAGGTAATTTTAATAAATGAACAATTGCTGATCCAATAATATCGAGTTGTTTATGATTAGAAAAGCTAAATGGAAAAGACGTATTAATTAGTAATTATCGCGTTAGAACAAATAGATTTTTATTTTTTTTTTGAATATTTTTTTAAAAAACTTCCACTGTTTTTCGATTTAAATAATTTATTATGATAATTAAGGTAGTTAATGCCGGCCAAAGTATAGGATTCAAATAGAGATAATTGATGACATTTTTTTGTCTGGAAAAAATATTAATGACAAATGAACTTTACATAAGTCTATTGATCCTGATAATTTAAATTTGGACATGTCAAAAAGAGTAAATAATCGAAATGTATTCACAATGGAGAAATATGATAGTCGATATAAATATGAACATTTACAAGCCATCTATATGAACAATATAAATCTTAATATTACTTACAATAAGTTGTATGTATTGGTTAAATCACAGGTTATTGCATCAGTAAGAACTTGACGAGAAGTATGATTTGGTGGAAATTTATGAAGAGCATCTCTCCCAATATCTTTTAATAAAGATTGTGGTAATTGTGGAATATTATATTAAGCAGGAAATATCGAGTCGATGTTTTTCTTCATTGACATTTCATCTAATATTTAATCATAAATATCTACATTTGATGAAATGCATTGATTTTGACAATGAACTATTTCCAATTGCAATAAAATTATTGAGCATATTTTTTTGTTCAAAAAAGACTATAAATGATTCACCAATATAACAATAAGTTGAAGTAGAATTAATGACATTTGTCGATAAAATAAATTCTTCTCGTTATTGCAACATAAATAATGCAAAGGACTCTTTCAAATATTCAATATAGATATAGAATCGACAATTTGATTGTAAATCGAGTCAAATAAAATCAATAAATCAACATTATCCTCATCTTCATTTGTTGTACCAAAGGCATCAGCAGCATCAGCTGAATGATTTACGTCATTATCATTATTCGAATCGAGTGATAAAATATTACTGACAAAAGACGATTCAAAGACATCGATTTTATTATCCGACACATATAACTGATCGAAATGATGACGATAAATATGATATTTGTAGTCTGTATATGTACTGACAGAAATTCTACAGAATAAACTCAAATTACAAGTAATTTTGAATTTAGATTCACTTTGGTCGAAGAGAGTGATATGTTGGGAAAACTGTAGAAGAGTTTTAAGTTTACGATTGTTGCAGAAAAGAGAAGAAAGAAATAATGAGGTGATGAACTAATATCGAAAGTAAATACTTCAACTAAATCTTTTCATATATATAAGATAAACGGTGTTTTACTTTTGGACTATTGTATTGACGAAAATGTTAACAACCACGACTGTTTTATTCATAGACATCGACACACAATAACATTAAGAAAAATAGAAAATGACTTTTCTCTATTGTGGTATTCGGTCGCATAAGAATAAAATCGACTGAAATAAACATACAAAGGCAAAGAATAGATATGAAAGTTCTTGTGAAAGCGTTTTGACGATCTGAGAGCAATTTTGTGTTGATCTTTTACTTACAGTCAAAAATTTAACAAATAGGGGCAATTATTTATTCTAATGCTAAATATATTGTAAATGTCCATTCTAATCATAAAAAGAAAAATACAAATTCACTAACTTTCAAAAAGTGATATAATATCATCATCTTTCAAAAACGATTTACACTATTCAATCACCTGTTCGCACGTCCAATTCACACTGATACGAAAAATAACAATCTGAAAAAAATTTAAAATAGGTATACGATAAAATATAAACGCATCGTCTAAGTTTGATGTAGATGTATATGGATGCACTGATACATACAAGGCCATCTGAACAACGATTGCACTAAATATACTTTATATGTTTCAATATAAAACCAACTCAGACTGAATCGGATATAAGTTTATTACTTCTTTTTTCTGAACAGTGGCTCAATTCTTTTATTCAATTAGATCAGAAATAATGGTAATCTTTCATTCGCATACAGTCATATTTGTCTATATGAAGGTATTATCATCGCTCTTTCCTTTTCTAGTAATGTGCCGTCCTCTTTGAATTTATATTTATGACGACATTCGTCTATTCATAATTTCATACAACAAATGGTGCTCGTTATCCAGAAGAATAATTTCACATTTTCAGTATATGTCAGATATAATTTGTGAAATATCAACTATATCAGGAACAAAAGCCATGTCCGTGTAAAAAATATAAACACTTCTCGAATCTTAATTCGACCAATTTTTATATTATGATTTTCTCTTCTTCAGATACCATCAATCGCATAATCGATTTACAAAACAAGGAATTTTCCCTAAAATATCTATCTAATGTATTTCTATCAGACATATAAAAACCATATAAACGACAAAATATAGTTAGTTCTTTTGTGCATTGGATTGTCAAGCGAATTTTTCGATAAACAAGTATGCTAACGGAGTATCTTACATCATCCTACCATCAATCGTATTTTCATAAACCCTTTTGGTGAAGTCGTTTACTGATATACCTTCCACCGTATTTGCTAAAACCTCTTTGATGAAGCCGTAGACTAGTGTACCGCTGACCGTATTTGCAAAAACCGTTTTAATCCATCCGTGGACTGCTATATCTTCGACCGTATTTGCTAAAACCCTTTTGATGAAGCCATAGACTATTATACCGCTGACCGCATTTGCAAAAACCCTTTTGACCCATACGTGGACTGCTATACCTTCGATCGTATTTGATAAAACTCCTTTGATCCAACGGTAGACTAGTACACCGTTGACCGTATTTGCAAAAACCCTTCTGATCCACCCATGAACTGCTATACCTTTGATCGTATTTGATAAAACCCAGTTGATGAAGTCGTAGACTATTATACCGCTGACCGTATTTGCTAAAATCCTTTTGATCCATCCGTGCATTACTATTCCCTTAATAGTATTTGCAAAAACGATTTCCTCGGAATCGTCGATCAGTCTACCTTATATCGTAGCTGAAGGAACGTTGGTCCAAAGACATGATGAACAAAAACCCTCTAAATTCTCCAGAACGGTCTACTTCAAAAACCCACGGTCTCTTAAACGATTTTTTCGTATATGTGATGTCTATAAACCCTTGGAAAGTTTTTGTAATGTCGAAGAAAAGACAAGGCTTTTGTATTATACTGTTATTTTTTACAGTGTAAGATGCAGCGTGAAAAGCTCTACAATTTCCATAAGGTCACTTATGGAAATACCTGCAATTTTTGTTTTCAAAACAGACAAAATTTCGAGCAATGAAATTGTGAAGATGCGAAAAGGGCAATGTTTTCGATACAAAACGAATTCATTTTTGTTATTTCATTGTTTCATCATCTGATATGCTTTATCAAAAGAAAAACAAAAAATACCACAAGATGCAGCGTGAAAAGCTCTACAATCTACACAGTAAAGCTTATTGTAATTGTTTTCAAAAAAAGGAAAATTCTATGGGACTAATTTTCTCAATACCCAAAATTTGATTCCTCAAAACTTTATTGATTTTGAAAACAAAAAGTGTAGCTATAAAATAAGTGGTCCTGTGTAAATTGTAGAGCTTTTCACGCTGCATCTTATGGTATATTTTGGTTGTTAATACAATATATTAAGGGATTGAAAACTAGTCCGTTCTCACACGTTGTAATCTAGTACAACCAGCACATAATCAACCGAAATTGGTTTTATAGATAATTTAATATTATGAGATTAGTTAAAGTACGATCAAATAGCATAGAAAGATAGAGCATTTTTTTCTCTATCAGACTGCATAAAAAGAAATGTTTTTAAAGCCTACTTTGGAAGAAAAAATTAGAACTCTCACTACTTTTGGTATGCCCTAAGTATATATAGAATGAGGATACCTATGATAAAGCATCCATCCTATTGTATTCTGAAAGCTTAGATTCACTTTCAGTTATATGTCATTTCATAGCCCTTTCAAAACTCTACAAAATGGTGCTATTACACTGAGAATTAGTTGTGGCCAAGACACTTTGCTGAAGCACACAATACTCATAAGTGCGAAAAATTGACTATTTTGACTAATATTTGACCAATTTTCGCTTGAATCGTCTGACTTCTTACCAAAATAAATGTTATATTTGGAATCAGCACAAAAAACTAAGTCGATCCATATAACTTGCAAAATGTTCCATTGACTTTCATTTTTCTAGAAAAAATTCAGCGGTGGCCCCCTCATGGATGGACCAAAAATTAAAACGCATCACAACACGAGTCTGGTTTTACAATTGAAAATCTGTGCGAATAAAGTCACTTGATGATGATAAGTAAGATTCATATATATATTGATATTTTTGAATAAATTCATGAGGTAAGTATTCTTATTTATATTGTGTATTCAACGATTTTTCTTTTTATGGTACTATTGATCGAACATTTTTACTAGCAAGAAACACTCAAAGACAAAATCTTATAAAAGATTTTAAATAAAGATTTGTATATTTGACTTTATTTGGCTCGCTTCAACAAATTTAATAACAAGATCCGATCTAAATTCGTTCATTTCATAAATTTAAAATACTCTCATTCAATCAGCTGAATTCGAAATAAAAG
Source organism: Macrotrachela quadricornifera (assembly GCA_022393335.1). Taxonomy (NCBI): domain Eukaryota; kingdom Metazoa; phylum Rotifera; class Eurotatoria; order Philodinida; family Philodinidae; genus Macrotrachela; species Macrotrachela quadricornifera. The sequence goes on from JAJEKB010020160.1 coordinate 380,355, forward strand.
TGTCTGGTCATTCTTTTGTATGAAATTGTAAATTGATTATATTGAAATTCTGAAACTCAAAAATTTTATCTGAAGTCTTGTGAAACGAGCTTTTCCAGATTTTTGACACTTTTTCTATCGTTTTGATTGTTAGTAGAGAATAAAAATACGATAGGAAGTCGAATTTTTGCAACTAGATTCGTTCTTGATGTTGAATGATTGAGTTTAATGCAGAAAAATACTAACTATGGAAGATCTCTTAAATGTCATACAACAAAATCAAATGTAAAATAGAAAATGAGAAAGACAAGTAAATATCAAAATAAGAATCTTTAAACAAGTCATGAAGATCAAGCACAAGTAGGTATTGGTGGTGCTGTTCGTGTGGTGAGCCAAAATTCGAGCCATTTTTGTGCAGCAATTTGACGAAAGTAGTTGGTTGAAATGAGTTTGACGGCAATAATAAAAACAAGACAATAAAATACTCGTTGTTGTAATAATTTTCGATCTTCAATGAATATACCTGACGCAATACTACCACCCAGGTGGAATTAGCACCGTCGTAAACGATCGTTCACGGAGAAAAAAGATAATAAACGGAGATCGTAAACGAGTCCCGTTTACAACGAGCGTATACGAAGGAAAACGATAAAATACGGATTTCGTACACGGTAGTCGTAAAAAAATACATAGTTTTGAGGATTTTGTATCAGATACTCCGTATACGCAGTTAAGCGACTATCGTATACGCTCGTGTGACATCGTACACCATCATATACGGTCGTATACGATCATTGTATATCACTACATAATTTACGCCTATCTACTGCATTTTTTGTTCAAAAGTGTTTAATAGTAACTAAAACATTTTTAATTGTTGATCATACAGGTCTTCACTTAGTGAACATATGAAAAATATAGCTCAAATACTTTTAAAAAGAAAAAGAAGAATATAGAAAAATGATTTTTTTTCTTTCCTTTTCTTCGGCGGTGTTGTGTAAGATTTACATGACGGAAAGATAAGAGAGAGGAAAGAAAAAAGAGACATATATATATATATATACGTTATTTTCTTTAAATGGTTCGTTTTATTAGATTATTATTACCAAGCACGAAGAAAAAGTATACATAGTTGGGTAAACTACGTTTCGTACCACCTATTACAAACGTCTGACAGCATGACCGGGTGCTCAGAATCGAAAATTTTTTTTGGCGATTTTTCATAGGAGTTCGTGAAAGTAACTTTTTTTAGAGATTTATGCCGGGAGTTCGGAAATAAATTTTATTTTTGAGGAGTATTACGGATGTTCGGAAATACTATTTTACAGAAGATCGTAATAAAAAAAATAAAATACGTCTGGCGGACCGGTTCAAAGTTTAGAATAGAATGTTTTTGGCAATGTCTGATATAGTCCTGGAGATCGTAACGACCAACATTGGATGACGCCTGTAGTATAAGTTAAGAATGACAGGAAGTTCGTGAATAAATATACCAGGAGATCGTTACGAACATAATCACTTTTTTTTCGATTTTTCTTATCGACTATGATAATCTGAAGACCGGCATATTACTTAAAATTTTCGTGACAATGCGTAGAATTTAACTTATTCCCGAACATCCTGTTGTTTTCATTCCGATTACCCCGTAATTTCGTTACGACCATCCTGTATTGATCGGTACGGACTCCTGCACTTCCTCATTCCGATCTCCAATCAAAGTTTCTGTTTGATCTTTAAGGAGTGGTGGTAAATGTTACTCACGATCTTCCGGACATATTTCATCACGGACATCCTGTTTCTTTCATTAAATTTTGTCATTCCGACATCCTTGACGAAAATTTTGAATAATTTTTTTGCTGAAAGTTCGTAACAGACACCTGCTACAGGAGTTCGGAATGACGAGGTGGTACGAAACGTAGTTTTCCCGTTAACTTGGAAAAACTTAAGATATCAACAGCCCAGAAGATGATATACAGTGAGGACTAAGAATATCGAATATGATTCATTTTTTATATTTTCCATCGCTATCTTCTATGCTACAAAAAACTCAATAACAGCTTGGTGGTTCTTGAAGCTTTGCAAGTCAGAAATGATGTCTTGCTCGTTACTTCTGAATAAAAATACCTTCAAGTAATCACATTCATCTGTAGAAGCTTTGTGTGGAGAAATACAAGATTAACATTTCTATCAGTTGTATATGGGGAGATATGAATTTTAGAACCGGTTTATTTTTGATGCAAAAAATGACAAGTGTAGCGGGTATAAATAATCATAGACATCGTCGAATCATCGTGCGAAAGAAGTAGTATGATAAAATTCATCTAACTATAACTATCAATAAAAATTGGCATAGTCTTCGCATTAATCACACGACTTTATGTCGTCATCTAGCAACATTTTGATTATCCAACGCTATTGAGTTGATATCGATAAGTAACACAACTCTGATTAATTGCGACATTAAATAAGGATACTTGTTTAATTACTGCACCTCCCGCTGACGAAAAACCACGGTTTAGATCTGTCCACCAGCCTACACGCACATCACCTGAGCCCGTGTTGTAAATAGGATTCGACCGAGTAAGGCAGACTGATGCAAGTAAATCAACATATATACATAATTGTGAATTAGTATTGGAGTATGTGGCACATACTTGATGGAAAGCACCGTTTTGAAGTATACTCTGACTAATTGCAATATTAGGATTATCATACGCACCACACATACCAAATACAGTGATGTGACTAGCATCTGCGATTGCTACAGCAAAATGTTGATTGCATCCTCCATTCGCTGTTGTTAGAGTTGAGCCGATCGAAAATATAATATGGTCCACATTTGCTGAAGTCGCTCGAAATGTTGCACAACCACTACGAGGAAGATTACCGCTTATAAGCGTATTGGCACCCGAATATGTCAGACTCGTTCCTTGAGCACTTGATGGCATTTCCCAGAATGGTACACATACTGGACCTAAAAAGAAATAGATCTTAACGAAGGTAAATATTCCTGTGACATGTAATTCTAAAGTATAAGATTTAGATAATAAACAAATAATATTCTAAACAAGGAGGAATGAGTTAAAGTCATCCTACGCTTTGTTTCCAGTTCGTCGTAATATATTTCACAATGAAATAGTTATGAAGAAGAATAGTTTGATGCACGAAGTCCACGTTAATTAATTCAGTGATTTTTCATTCAAGAGTAATGAGATCGGAATTCTCATTTTCTTAATGTAATACTAGTAAACTTATGAAATAAATATGGATATTTTATAGAAAAAGTAAAAGATGAACTTTCTCACCCGTAGTTGTTGTGGTTGCTGAAGTACTGGTTGTTGTCGTCGTTGTTGTCGCCGTTGTCGTTGTTGTTGTTGTAGATGTTGTCGACGTTGTTGTTGTCGTCGTTGTCGTTGTTGTCGTTGTTGTTGTTGTGGATGTTGTCGTCGTTGTTGTTTTCGTTGTCGTTGTTGTAGTTGTGGTTGTCGTTGTTGTGGTAGTCGCAGTTGTTGTTGTTGTAGTAGTCGTAGTTGTCGTTGTTGTTGTTGTTGCAGTGGTTGTTGTAGCAGTCGTTGCAGTAGTAGTTGTTGCTGTAGTTTTAGTTGTACTTGTAATAGTCATTTCAGTTGCTAAAAGTGGAATAGTTCATTTTAGTAAAACAATTTTTTAATTGGATTTCTAATCTGAAACTTATATCTCAATCCATTGACTATTACTCAGACAATCTTGTTTGAATTTAAGTATTATTCTTAACCATTGTTATTCAGCTTCTGTTTCCATAAAACCACGATGTAATGATCAGGAGATAAGTGAATTATATAAAAGTTTTAACAAGGGTGTTCTTCTTATCCTAGAACTTTCATTTAGATGTTAATAGGACTATTAGTACCTTTTAGAATAAAGCAACTGACTGCATTTATCAAAGCTGTTAGACTAAGATAGTGTCTGATATGTGTCTGAAAAAAACACCCAGAAACTATCGAGATTTATTGACACCTACTTGCGCTGGCTGAGTTAAATAGACCAAGTCCTCCACAAATGCCCAAAGCTGCTCCACAAATTGCAAAGAAAGTCAGACCCAAGATCAACGCTCCACGTTTTGAGCGTAATACCTTCCTTTAAGAATAGAAAAGTATGTACATGTATAAAAGTGAAGAAATACTAACATAATCTTTGCAGTTTTTCCACTTTTGTCAGGAACGTCCTTCACACTTTCAAGATCAGCTGTAATATTACGCACTGATGTCGGAGACGTCTGATCGCTCTAAAAATGTCGGGCAGAAATATATTTAAGTGGTTCAGTGATGAATTTTGAATATTTCTACCCTAGTTTTCGATGGCAGATAACGATAAGGCATATACATCTTTCCTTGAGTACTAGTCGGCATCTTCTTGTTTTATGTTACACTTTGAACAATGATATATTATTGAGTGTCTGCTGTTCTGAAAGTATTTCTTCGCAATTGACAAAAAAAAATATTGGCATGAATGTTTAGTTTATTGATGTATATTTCTTCAGTTTAATGTAAAACAACACTTCACTTCTAATGCACTTCTATTACATCAGTCGCAAAAGAGAACGTGGATGAATTTCAAACTTTAAGTGTCCTGAATGACTCGATTGACAAATAGAAGAAAATGGATATTTTCTACATTTAGTTCAATCTACGCGTTTTGGACAGTCGTTCTATTTTAATTTGCATTCATCAAAAAATTCATCATGAACTATTCAAAAAGCTTAGGTAACGTTAGAAGTTTGTTAAAATTATCATGCACTATTTTGAAACGATATAAATATCAATAAAAAAAACTGTGTCATCATTTATAGTTATAATCAAATCATCTGTAAGAACACTAAAACCTAGTCAAGCCACATACGTAATAAATTTTAGTGAAATCGATATGTGATGTTTCGCTTTAAAAGTATACACCATTCCGTTAATTTTACAGCATGTAGAGTTATCGGAGAAAGTCTTCGAAATGTGACACTGGACAAATATTACAATCGTTATAGTACCAATTTAATATCATTCATAGTTGCTGCTTCAATATCTAGATATTTAACATGATCAGGTACGACAGAACAAATATGCTCCACCAACGAAAGGTTTGTTGTAAATTGGTAGTCAAAGAATATCTCCAATGAACGAAGATGATCAGTTTTTTGGAATAAATCGAGTAATTTTTCTTGCATTTTCGAAAGAAATTCTGTATCAAAGGAAAGTTGCATTCTCAGCTTTGTAATTTGCGACAAATCAATCAACATGGTTATATAATGGCATGAGTCCAATACATACTCCGAAAGTTCAAGTTCAGTGATTCGATGGAAAAAAGTTTGTCAATATGATTGGTTCTAAATAAAGAGATATTAATATTTTTTTCCACGTATTCACTTACATCAGTTGTGAAAAGTGCAGTATTTTGAATTGTTGACGAGACAATGATTGGACCGAAGAATTGATATTCCAGTCGGTCAAGCATATCTGGTGCTGAACAAACCAATAGTTCTTCCATGATAGTATCATAGATAAAATGCACTGGCCAACGCTTTTCATCAAGTCAGAATGGTGTTCGAAATTCGATTGTACTTATTTTAATCATACGAGAATTCTGTGATCGAAAACAAAATTCAAATCGGTTGAGTGAGAGTAGTTTTGTTTGAATTAATTTATCCCATAAAAAAATAATGAACATGACATCATCGACAGAACCTTCTAATAACAAATTTTATTTATTGATAAAGAGTCGTTTCATGGTTAGTGAAGTTAGTTGTAAATATATAGTGGAAAAATCGTCAAACTCGTTCTTAATATCTAAATTGAAACTGTCCACGACAACAGTTTTAAGATGCGGTAAGTATTGAAGAATAATAATGAATTGTTGACGTGTACAATAATTAATGGTCAAATTTGTGATAGAACATGAAGGAGGCCATTGAAATGGATCATTTAATAGTAAGTCAACAATACATGTTAATTTTCTAAGTGTTTGCCGTGTCATTGTTGATGAGAGAAGACATAATGTGGTGTTGTTATAAGTTTGATTACGTGGTCGATGGATCAATAGGGATGTGAGGGAACTATTCGTTGCATGTTGGAGAAAAGTATCAAGATGCATTTCATCAGCTAGAAAAATAGATAAAGATCCGAGTCGAATGAATTGCCGAATGTTAAATATGGAAAGAAATAGTTCGATTTGACCTGGTGTCTCTTCATCGTCAGATATTACGAGTGAAACAACATTTCCGGGTCGTATGATCCTGCATAACCGATAAAAATTCGATTTGGAAATGGATTGTAAATTCAATACATAGTTTTCATAAGATTCTGGTAGTGCTCGTAATTGAGTGCATACAGAACGCAGTGATAATAGAAATGATGGTGTATCGAGATGCGTTAGAATACGATAGAGAAGTTCATTGGGTAGACTAAGAAATGGGGATGAATTTGTATTCGACATTGATTTCTGTCATATTGTAGCTCAAACAAATCATTCCTATTTATGTATATATTTATGATTATTTTCATGAGCAAAAGGAATTACTCCATGATCTATTGAGTGTGACAAAGGTACGGGAAGAATTTTTTCTTATGTTGGAGAAAAAGAATTTCTTTTTCTCATACAGTGGGTATGTTTGTCAAACGTGAGTGTTGACAAGGAGAACAATTATTTTATCGACATACTACTGTAAAAACTGAGTTTTATTATGACTTTACTTTAAATATATAGATTTAATATGAAAGGAATATAACTGATGGCAAAGGTCGGTTCAAAAAAATTAAATGGTGAAAACTCGATTAAGTATGTATATATTAAAATATTCAATGGTGTTGGTAATAATGCACTCAATTAATTTTCTTTCGACGAGGGAAAATGTTGTGACCAATTCCATGCTGACCATTCCTAGAAAAAAACTGTATGTTCAATCTTTATTTACTTGACATGTTGGAGAATCTACATATACTTAACAAATTACCACCTATGGCTAGATTGATAATAAATGGCCTACAAATATGTTGAAGAATCATCATATGATTATTTGTTACAATGTGCGTACAGACAAATGAATACGCACGCAATTAATCATAACCCACTTGCTCCATTACATTTATTTCATTGTTATCTGACTAATAGATCTTACCTATATGTCTGTTTTTTGACAACTATAATATAAATGATACATTGTTGATCCAAAAATAAAGTCGACAAACGAGGATGTCTTCATACAGCTTATCCATTCTAGCATAATTCATAGTAGCAATGAAAAAAGAAAAAGCAGAAATACTCAATACAATTAGAAGAAAGAATATCATTATCTAATGTTGATTGCCAAAGGCTGATGTACGAACAAGACCATGTGAGAGAAATCGTTTCCAAGCTTTATTTGAAAGGACATCTACACTGTATCTTTTATAAAACAAATAAAATATGATAAAACGTTATAACATAAGACAAATATATTATAAAAGACAATATAATCTAATTAATATATAATGAAGAGTAATAAATACAAAACTTTGTCGCTCTACTCTCTCTTGATTTGCTATAGGAAGCCTAACTAATTTGCATGCAATTTTATTTGACTAGATCCCGGTCAAATAACTTTGCTGTTTCACAGCAGAAAATACTGAGTATTTTAAGCGAAAAAATTCACAAACCTAAAACAAATCTGATCGGTATATCTCCTGATAAGTAATGTTTTTGTTGAGAATATTCTCACAAATACTGAAGTACTTTGTTAGAATTTCAAAACACACTTGTTAATGTATCCAACATCGTTATGATTTTCATAATTAAAATTCATCAGATTATTGCAAGATGTTGATACCCTATTGAAGGTACTTATCTAGTAATTATTGGAAAGTATTCTTAAAAGGAAAACACTGAGAGAATTTATTGATTATTCTTGATTTATAAATACACATTGTTTATAACTTTGTAAATTTTTAAATATCTAGATATATAATTAAGTAATCAAAATGAAAGGTATTCAATGAATGTGTATTAGAAACATCCACTCAATAATAATCATTTTAATAGTTTTCCAGTAAAACTTCTTTCTAATATAATGGTTATAATAAAACTCATAATATCCGGATCTGTCATATATATCTCATTTAGGCATTTTGTACCCTCAAAAAAATTTGTAACTCTGAGGCACATAGTTTGTATTCCATTTTGGATTTTCGAGCTTCTGCTTTCATGAGCTGATTTTGATCAAAATGAATCATGTTTCTCAAAAGAACTTTTTATTTTGTTTCTCGAGTTACTTGCAATGTGCAACACTGTCTTGAAGGATAGACTAAAGATGATTGGCATACATTATACCCTATTAGTTTTTGCTTAAATTTCTCTGTTTTCTGACGAAAATAAAGTTAGGTATAGATACGTCACAAATCTAAGCCGTATGAGTCAAAAGAACCGAATAATGAAAACTGCTGAACACCAGATTTACGAACTCAATGTGTTGATCACTTCTTTCTTCATCGATTAGTTCGATAATCATTGCTGTTCCCATAAATTAGATCGTTAAACAACTTATTCTATCGTTTTACGAATCTCTTCAACTTCCAAACGGCTTAATGTATGCAGTTTAAACTTATGTAATCTGAAAAAGATCTGTGAAAACTACCTTCTAGAATAAATTAAGTTATGAAATAAAACTAGTTCGGTTCAAAAACACTGATCATTCTCTCATCTCGTATATTACGGAAGCTGGACAGCTAACACCAGTTCATTTAGTTGATGTGCAATTGTCGTACATCTAGCTCTAGATATTTTGATTTATTTCGTTATTTTCTACCTTCTATATCGTATTTGACTAACATATAATAATGTTATTTACGAAATAAGTCTATTTAAACATACTCATAGCATAGAAAACTATAAATATCCCAAAGAAAATGGTTTTGATTAAATTGATTGTTTAGCACGACGTAGTGAAAGATTTTATATTATTTCCCAGGATAGCATTGTTTTTAATGGTGTAATATAACTATGGAATTGTTCTGTGTAAAAAGTGAATATTAAAATTGATTTTTAATATTAAATATTGCAAAATAATATCATCTGTTAGAAAGGTAATTCCTTTCAACAGTTTTTCTCCATTAATCTTCTCTTTTGAAAAGAAGATGTACCTCACCGATGCATTCTAGCGTAGAAAAAATTCTACCTTACTTATAATCCATTTCATATCTCGTATATTCCGTTTGAAAATTAGGATATGCCAGCCCTGGTGATATCTTATAAAATTTATATTTTGTTAATACTTTTATATGTAATTAAGGATAATATTTAGATGAAATAAAAGAAAATTTTTTAATAGAAAGAAGAGGAAGAGTAAATGAAAGTTTAAGAAGAAATTAAATAGTTTAGTTAAATGAAAATATAAAATAAAAAATATTAAAAGAATGGAAAATTTCTCATTAGAAAAACTTTCATATTTGTATAAAACTAGTTTTCTTTTTGATATGATAAATAGAAAAAAAAATGTATATCAAATAAAGAATTTTAATGAGAAAAAAATCGATTTTGTTTTATAAAATAATTTTTTATTTTAGAGTTCTGAGAAAAAGTAATCCCTTATTTGTTAGTTCATTTTTGATTACAATCAATATTAAAAAGCATTAGATCATCGAATATTAATAAATCTTCTGAATTTACTTCTACAAAATACATTTCAATTAAATAAGGATGTTTCTAATAAAACAAAAAATCTACTTTATCTTATTTAAAAAAATTAATATAAATAAGAATCAAGCTACTTTGTTACCTAAGTATATTTTTTTATTGCTATAAATGTCTCATCATAAGCAAAGGAAAGACTGAAAAAGAAATTATATAATTATCTTTTATCTAATAAAACATTATTTGGTTATTTTCATAGAATCTCAACTAAAGTGTAGAAAATTAATTTACAATTCTCATTAAATTATCAACATTTGTAAAACATTTTTATTCAAAATAATTTTCATAATAAATCTTCTTTCTTTTTAAAGATTTTTTTTTCCATTATAAATAGATACAAAATATTTTAAACCTTTTAAAAAATGATTTTATTGTATATTTTTGAAAAAATATTTTCGATAGATTAATGTCATTAAAATAAAGTAAAATAAAATGATCTGACATTTTTGAATTAAAGTGTAGTTTGACTAGATCTTTCATTTGAAACAAATAAATGAAACATAAAAAATTATTTTTTGAGAAACTAGAACAGATCTTCTCTTCATGAGTATAGATAGAAATACTATTTAATAAAATTGTCTGAATTTTTTAAAATTATATGAAAAAATTATGAGAATTGTGTCTTTTTAAGATTATAGAACAAACGAGTTCCATTGAATAGATTATATCACCATAAAGAATAATGTAATTTGTTTAAAATGATTACGAATACAAGGTAACAACAGACCTTTGTGTAATTGATGAACAAACAATTGAATATAATCAAATTCAATTTATTTTATCCAAAGTTAAATTTAGTATGATTTAATGTGTCTTTTCACAATAATCCAAATATCATCTTGGATTTTATTTTCAAGCTTGTTTTTAATGAATTAAACAGCTAAAAACAATTTGACAAAAATATTGAAACAGCTCATTTTATAAAGATTTTTAAGTTTGTTTTTGGATTAAAGAATTTTGGATGAATTCCTATAGAAACAATAAGAAAAAATTAAGTTTATTTTCATTACTTCTGCTTCATTCAGTGCTTCTATTGCTTTATCAAGTACTTGTTCATGTTCTGATTTTATTACTTCAAATAAATCTTTGTATTCTATATGATGATTCATTATTAAATGTACCATCCAACTAGTTTTAGTCGATTTTGTACTAAAACATTCAAGACAAAGAAAATTACTATTATCTATCAAAAGAAAGATAATCTACGGTAAGAGAAAAATGAAATCAATAAAAAGAGTACATTATGTTGGTAGAATATAATTAGAAAAAATCCTCAAAAATTCCGATCCTATTTTTATGAATAACAAACAAACAACTGAAAAAGAAATTTATTATGAAAAATAAACAGTAAAAATGTTTTTTATACTTTTTCTTTTTATCTTGAAAAACCCAGATCAAGCAAGCACGGTCGTAAACGACTGTAATCTTCTCGTATACGGTCGTATATGACCGTTTATGGAGGCCGTAACATTCGACCTGAGAAGATGTGCTATGACTTTTTCGGACAATTGATCTAAAAAAAGATTAGGAATAAAACATGTTATTTGTAAAGACGAATCTAAAAAACAAGAACAATTATTGTGTATTATTAATATATCAATAATGTCACGAATTAATCACCCTCATTATATATAATTATTTATATTTCAAATAATCAATGGAAAAACAAAATTGCTAAATTTTTCATTATAACGGATGACAAAACATTCTTGGAGAAATGCTAGACTCTCTTGTATCTGATCAGAAGGTGATAGGAAGCTAATTCTTTTTTTGTTAGATAGAATACAGTTTCTAGTTTAACATGATATAACTTGCAGACTTATACTTATAGACCAGTAAGAAAATCCATTTGATATTTCTAAAATTCCTGAAAAACATACTATAATTTGTCCAATTTTGCTTTTGCGTTGTTTTCAAAATAAACTTTTATATCTTGACTTCTAAGTAAATACAGCTAAAATTCGAATCGTATCGAAAAGTTTCAATTCACTCATAGATTGATTTATTGAGAGAATGTTGAAATAAAACTATCAATGATTTAAAAGTTAGTAAAATATCTTACCCGAGAAATGTATAATAACAGGATTTTTACATGAAATAAAAATCTCAAGTTGACATAAATTTGGATAATGATCAATACGAAGAATACGTTCACACTAAAATAAAATGTGTCGCATGTGTCTCATTTCACAACACAATGTACGACACATTCACATGCGACACATTCTGAAAGCATGGTGCAAATCTACGATACGACAAATTTTCAATTTTTTTCTCAGAATCATGTGATTCATATATTTTTCGATTTGATTATTGTCACATTGAAAATCCAAAGAGGCCTGGTTGTGGAATGTGTCCATCCTTTAAGTGATCCAATCTCCATCAGATCACTTAAAGATAGTTCTCACTCGATCATTGGTCGAGAATGGTGTATTTTCAACAAATAAATAATCGAGAAATAATTGTAAAAATATAAACAAGACGAAAATATACAAGTTTTGTACGTTCAGTCAGGTTGTTTATATATAGCTGTATGTTTGAAACAAGATGTTGAATGAACAGTCAGCGGATAGAAGGAAAGAAATATATATACGACACATTCTATGCACGAAACATTTTCTTCATTGAAATTGCGACACTATAATCTACGACACATTCGTGCGACACTTTTATTTTTAGTGTATTCCATAGATGTTGATTCAAGTTTGATCGATTTTATTTTATGATGAATTTTTAGTAAAATTTCCTAACAAATTCGATTAATTAATAAATTCGATCGTGATAATGTTTGATCATTTGATTTTATTAAATTTATTTTACTTGTAAATATAGAATCTTCTACTATTTTATTATAGGTTGATCATTGATATTCATTAGTGAATAAAGTGTATCAGCATTATCTAATTTTTTAAAAATTATCATTAAGATTTCATTAGGTAGATCCATCAATTGAACAAATCAATACTTCATATTCATTTTCTTACTCTAAAATTCTTAGATTATGTATTCATATACTCTCTTATTCTATGTTGATCGATGCCATCAATGAAAATAGTGCACTTTAGTCAAAATCAACTATGAATAAATAAATAACGCTTAATCTGTTTCTTTCATGAATATGAATTCTTCTTGTTTATACAATTTTTTGTATCTATATAGTGATAAAATAACTCACGTACAAATAATAATGATATAATGTCTTGATGATGATAATATCGAAACCTTGCAAATTTATTTAATAGGGTTCATTTTAAAAAAATGTTTGTTGTTTTGTTATCTCCAGTTATTTTTAAAAGAGTATTATTTAATTTCTTTATAATTTCCATTCGTGATTTGATATCTCTATAATAAAAAGAAAAAATTAATTTAGAAGAAGATAAAGCATAATCCAATACTTTTTCTAATAATCGATGTAAAAGTTTAATTCAAATGATATATTTTTTAGAACGACCAGATATTTCACCAATAGTCTAATAATAAATAAATTTAAAGAGAAAAAAATCTTCTATAAATATATTTAATTTACTTTGAAATATACAATAAACTCTTTATTATTACCTGGTAATAACACACTTATCATTCTATCATTGTTTTTATTCAAATATATTATTGGATTTCGATTATTTTCATTTTTAAAACGATCTGCTAATGAATATTGCTATTTGAATAAATAATTAATTTATTATTAAAATACAAATAATTCTGTTTACTTTATTATCGATTAATAAAACGAAAATTTGACTATCCAAATACCAAAAAACAAATAATAATAAACCTAGATCGAAACAGCCAGATCGTAAACGATCGTACACAGAGAAATATGATCGTAATACTGAGACAGGTAAAACGGCAAAATACGGTGGTATAGAATCATACCGTGAACTTACTATCAAGGCGGGGTGACCGTCGTGAATCGCCTCCCCATGCGCGGTGCACATCTCTGGCATATAAATCATTTTTTAAAATATAAAATTCTGGTACTCATGATCTAAAATAAATAAAAAAACAAGCAGTTTATTTTACTTTCATTTTATTAACTCACAATTGATATAATAATCAAAAATGTGAATAATGTAGATATTAAAATTGATGATTAAGTTGTTGTATACCAATATTCACCTCCTTAAGTTCCTTAGATATATCCATCATTAATTGCTGATTAAATGATTGAGATCTTGGTGATGATGTGTTCGATATACCGTTAGTTCTACGTGTATCTTGATTACTTATTACTCCTATATCTAGATCATGCACAGGTACATTCAATAGAACTTGATCAACATTGCCATCAATTAAACCATTATCATCCATTTTCTATATGCCAAAAAAGATAAATTATTCTTTACTAGTTTTAATTATGATAGAATAGAAATAAATAAAGGTAAAAGAAAAAAATTGCCTTTTAAAGCGATACTTCTCCTTTGTTCAATATGGTATAATTGTGAATTAAAAAGCAACAGAGGTCGCGTTGTAATTTGTTTATTTATTGTTATCTCATAATAAAATCTATGATATGATATATATATTTCTATAACTGTAGATGTTGATTAAATTCACTCGTCCTTTTGTTCAAATCCAGTTCGACAAATAAGTTCTCTAAAACAGGTTGATTCTGTTAATGATTTCGAGGCACGTGACAAGAAATTAATTCTTCCCATGCATTCCCATCCAAATAACTCCACTCCTAACTTCTTAGAATACATAAGACGTATAATTGTTTGTATCAACTTATTATACGAAGTTTAAAATGATCAAAACATTTTTCATTTAGTTCTAGAAAAATATCAGTTAAATTAGATAATATTATTGATATTTCATTTGACATATCTTTATGTATTAGTGAAAGATTACATTTGAGACGACAAAATCGAGGTGTATATGATAGAAAAACATATAATTTATTTGGATTCCATATTTTATCGGCATTCAGATGCTCAAGACTTTGAGATCCTTCAGTTATTTATGACCTTGAAATTTGTTTACCTTATAATTTAAATGATAGTTTACAATATTTCTATGTTGAGAGAGCAAATATTAATCGATATATATAGTTTTGTTTAGGTCTTCCATTAGACTAGTGGCGTAACCATACTAGGGGCAGCTGGAGCTCAGCCCCATCACCCTTATTTTAAAGTTAATTATTTATTGGTCATTCATCAATATCAGTCGGTATACAACTGCAGCCTTTTTCTATGATTCTAATGCTATGCTTGGAAGTTAATCGCCATCTATCTCGACACATAAATTAGTGAGTGACTAACAGTAATGGCAGAGTGTGGCATTCCCCAGTATTAGAAACTTTTTAATATTATACCCCATTTAAAAGATCAAAAAGTAAGGATACAGCAAGAATCTGTCGCCTCTTTTCCGAAAAATACCAGATCAAATGAAGCTTTCCTTAAAGAAGCTGTGAAGTAAAGTCAAATTTTTTTTTGCTTCCCAGAATAATAACAATTCTTTATTCGTAGCGGACTATATATAAACTTTGCTAGTCAGTTTTTGGAATAAGTTATTCAGTATAACGATCAAATTTTTAAACAATCGTCCAAGCTTGGTCACCTTCGGCGACGAAAACACTTAATTAATAGACTAAAGTATATTCGATAATGGTTTCAATTTTTTCAACCGTCAATTTGAAAGGAGAATCTTTCTCATCCTACTCTTGTTTGAGTCTCGCTTCTTTTACAAACATGTAACTTTTATACGGTACTGTGCGAGCAGATTTTTTTTGTATAGAAAAAACATCCAATCAGCAACCAAAAATCTGCTTATTTTTAAAAACACTGCCTCTAAGAAATAAAAATTACGTCCGTATCTGTCCACACCCTCGAAGATTCGTGCCACTGATGATTACTACAAAATTCTAGACATAGTCTGGGGCGGATCCCCATCACCCTTAAATTTCTTGTTACGCCGCTACGTTTTGCATGAAACTTTTATGGAAAAGAGAAGCAGTATTGCTCTCTCTCTAATAAGACGTTACACACTGTAAGATTTTCTTGTATTGGGATATCCTTACTTAAAGGTAAAGCACATGTTCGCCTTATAACTACCTGATATTAGGGCTAAACTAGCTCTTATTGATTGTTAAGATTAGTGTTCATAGAAATCTATTTGCAATAAAAATATGAGCACAACAAGTTATGGTTTAGATAGTTTTCACCGATAGAGGGATTTTTGGCGACTACTATAATTGCGTCTATGAAAAAAAATACTCCTTCATATTTTTTTATAAAATTTACTATTTTCAATCTAAGATACCATTGCCGTTTTAGAATTTATTATTTCATTAAATAATATGAATTTATATTTGTACCTTTCTTTTTCCTTACTTAATAAAACTATGAAAAAAGATTTTCGATTATAATTTTCACAGTTGAATGAAATGAAAATTGATCAAACAGTTAATCATTTTTCTATGCGATAAAGTATGAATATAGCAAGCGTACAAAAGTCACAGTCACGTTTATAATGCACTGCTTAATGTGATGAACAATACAACCGTGAAAATATTTGAGCACTTTATATTTTTTAAATTATTTCAATTATATAGACGATATCAGCAAAGATTAATTTAATGAATGTAGAACTCATGTCTATTTATTTTGTTACTGTTTTCGAATATAAATAAATATAATATACAGGTTTATGTGATGTAATAATTTTGCTTTTAGCTAATCGAACTTTATTATGTCAAATGATTCAAATGATGATATACTAAATGAAATCATCAAAAGATTAGATGTGGAATATTTTTTATATATGTGCAAACTTTATAATAGTCGAGAATAATATTTTTTTTGCTTAATCAGTAATTGATAACAAGATGGTACAGTCTCGTTCGTATATCTCAAATACAGACTACCAGATACATACACTGTGGGAGTTACCTTTTCTCCTTCTTGTTTATATTTCTACAAGAGATTTTTTATACGAAAACGTGTCTGAACTGCATTACGTTTCCATTTAAATCATAGCAGCCAAAGACGTTTAGAAATAAAATCACGCCAAGACACATTTGAACAGTTTTTATTAATCGTGTGAAAACGCCGTTTCATTTAAAATCGCATCTGAATGCAATCCATATAAAGCTATATTTAGACGCGGCACATATTGACTTTTAAGCGCATCCAGATGCAACTCAAAATTTCTTGTCAATGTTTGAAACTACCATAGACCGCTTTTGAACATTTTATCAGTTCTTGTTAGATGTATTCCAAGAAGTTATCGATCATCATTTGGTAGATCATAAATAATAATGCTGCGCACTGTAGACGTCAAATTTCACTGGCAACAAAGCATATTTACTTAATTTATATAATACATGTAAAACAAGTGCAACAAAATTATCGTACAATTGCAAAATCTTCGAAATGAAAACAATTTGAACACGCATATTTTAAAAACGAATAGACAATATATAAACAAACAAATAATATATATGCTCCATTACAAAAATTTGGAGATATTATGATAAAACTTCACTGATTTTCACTCGGTTTACAGGTAAGCAAAGATAACAAAAAAAAATGAGCAAACTATTTTATGAATGTTTTAGTAAATTATCTTCATAAAATTTCAATGTAAATATTTGTCCAGAATATTTATGATATAAATAATCACCAAGTTCTTCAATCATTTCTTGCTAAAATAGAATAATGAAAAAATATCATTAATTTAAAAATATAAACGATATTCTAAAATAACTGAGAATACAATAAACAATATTTCTCTCGTAGAAAACTAGATTTTTTATCACATATATACCTAACTATTAAGAAAAAGTAAGAGAAATATTATGAACAATTTATTCTATATTTACTGACCCTCATTTGTGTTTCGCTAACATTTTCTACTAGTTTTAAAACACGTCGTAATTTATCTGGACTAATTTCTTGGAGACATTCTCTAAAAAAAGTAAAATTATAGATAGGTATTTCTTTTCTAATTCAAAATTTACTTTCGTACTGCTTGACAACGTTGTTGAAGATAATTTGTTTCATGTAATGAACCAGCTGTTGTTCGATTACTTAATGACCATATATCATTTTGAGAATATCCATTTTCGATTATTGTTTTATCACTATCATTACTACTATCTGTTAATTCATTTGAATCAAGTATATTTGTTGGTGGTAATTTTAATGTAGCGGTTAACATATAAACAAAATCATTCATATCTTTCTCTCTACAATTTGTTAAATATAATAAAGTTAAATTTTTATTTTTTATTTTTACCCTTCTCTTTTATTTTCGATTTCTGCTATTAGATTGTCTTGTGATATTGATCGGAATAACTCATTCTTATCTTTATTTGTTGTTGTTTGATTTGGTGATCCATTTGGCGTTGAATAATCAGTTAATGATGATTGTATTTTATCTCGACGACGTTGACGTGCACTTGATGCTGTTCCCTAAAAAAGAATCATTTATGATTAAATGATTAGAATTAGTTGAATATTGACCTCATTTAAATCACATGATTTTGTTATTCGTGAATGGGATGAAGATCGAGATGAAATTATATTAGATTCAACTGAACCTGGTCTTGCTTGTCTTTGTGGTGATTCAACAACCTGATAAAATAAATTAAAAGGGTTTAAGTTTAATAACACTTTACACAATTTGTATATTATTATATTGAAAATAGGGCAGACAGATAGAGGATCTTCTGTCATTAAAGTTTGAAGAACTTGATTTTTAGTTGATGAAATGCTAATTATTAATCTAGAACAGTTTAGTGATTGTATAGGATGACACTGACATCTCAATCCATCAATTGGTATTATTAATGTGCATCTCTAGTGGAAGATTTTTTCTACCTGTTTCATTTCAATAGATTCTGTTGCATGAACAAGATTGCGATGCTCAATCTTGGTACATATTTAATGAGTATTTTCTTTCAGGGACTACAAGAAACATTTCTATCTATTAAAATTTGTGAGATAAAAATGTTTTGCTTTTAAGTATTTATCACAGATTGTATCTTATAAAAGAAAGAATCTATATTTACAATGACTGGTTGAGAAACATTATCATTTGATAATCGAGTAGGTGATGTATCCTGTTCATCAGATGATGATAGGTGTTGATATTGTTGCACATGATTATTTAATTGATGACTACGTCTTCGCCGTTGTAATGTATCATTTAGACTAAGTTTTGATAAAAATTTTAAATCTTTGTCTTGATCATTAATTGATAATGGACTACTTCGACGTCCTTGAAGACGACGACGAACTCTTGAATCATTTGCTATTAATTCATTTGATTGTGTAGGTTCAGTAAGTGGTGCAGAACGATGAATATCAGTTGATGACGATGGTCGAGAATGTGAAGGTGGTAATCCTGCATAAGAAGGAAGAACTGGTGTATGATTGTTATTAGATAAACGATTTCTTGATGGTGAAAGATTAGAAGCACTGACTGGACGAGATGGTGAAGATGAAGATGATATAGGAGGAGTATTAGCGATACGTTGAGAATTTGAATTATTTTGATTTTGACATCTATTTAATAAATGTATATTGATTAAATAGAATTCAATTTTTATTTTATTCTCACTTATTTTGTGTTTTTTCTAATAATCTCAATATATGCTGTTTAATATAGGAATTTTGTAAAATTGCTTTTGCTGTTGGACGATCATCTGGAATTTTTTTTAACATTGATTTAATAATATCTATTAATGGTTCACTATATCTTTTCGATATTTGTGGTGTCTAAATTGAATAGAAAAATATTTACTTTAAAACTTAAATTTAAATTAAACCTGTTCAGCAATTATTTTAATAACAAGTGAATTCATATCTTTAGCATTAAATGCATGTTCAAGTGTGGTCATTTCATAAACACAACATCCAAGTGACCATATATCAGACTAAAATATAATATAATAAAATAAAAACATTTCTTTTTCTTGATTAATTATAAAACTTTTTGTCCATATGGTTTTTGTGAAAATATTTCTGGACTCATATAATATGGTGTACCAACAATAGTTGTTGCAAAATCATTTACTGATTTCAATGCTCTTGCAATACCTAAATCTCCAACTTTAACAATTTCATTTCTTGTTAAAAAAATATTTTGAGTTTTTAAATCACGATGAAGAATATTTTTATCATGAATATACTAAAATAAAATATTTCTATATTAAAAAAAAAATTCATTTAAAGATAAATTTTTATTTACTTGTAATGCCATACATATTTGTATGAACCATTCAACAATTTGATTTTCTGTTAAAGATTCTTTTTTAGATTTTTTTTCTTTTAATTTTGTATATAAATCTCCACCTTCACAATATGCCATAACTATATTAAGAAAACCATCATTTGAACGAAATGATTCAGTATAAGCAACAATATTTGGATGTTTTAACGTTGATAATAATTTAGCTTCACGTTCAGCACTTTCAATATCATTTTGTGTTGTATTATTTGATGATTGACGAAGATCTAATCGTTTAAGAACATATTGTTTTGTATGTGCTTTTATTGATGAAGAATTATTTGGTAGAACAAGATAAACTTCACCATAACTGCCTTTACCAATTTTTTTTAAAAATTTATATTTATCATTAACATCAATTTCATTTATATGTAATGCTGGTTCAGATGAATTATGTTTTCTTATCATTATTTTAGATTTGATACAGTAAAATAAAATAAGAAAAAAAAGAAAATTATTCAAAGGCTTTTATGTCATGTTGATAAGACGCAGGTAAAAATCGTTTATTATGTTCCAGATTTTTTGTTGTCGTGGTTACTGAGTCAAAATGATTCATAAAACAGAATCAATGCAGGAAGAGCAAAAAAAGAATATGATTAATGAATTGAGAATTGCCTTAGGATATTAAACTAAATATAGGATATCTTATGAAGCAATATTCTGAATAGAAAAAGTATAGATGTCGGAGGTTACTAACAATTTTAATATATCTGAAAAACTCCAGAAAAGTAATGGAGAATAATGAGTAAATAGTCTAGATCATTCAAGTCATTTAATCATCTACAAAAAAAAGTTCTGAAGTTGTTTCATTTTTACATGTCTATTTTCTGTTATGTTCAATAATAATAAGCAGGCATCGATAAGAATCAATTATATATTTTGACATTGAGTATAACAAGCGTTGGTGGTGTAACGGTTAGCATGGTTGCCTTCCAAGCAGCCGACCCGGGTTCGACTCCCGGCCAACGCACTGTTCTTTTTTTTTTTATTTGTTTGTTATCCTTATTTTATTCATTTTTACTTTTATACAGAAAAATAAAAAAAAATCTATCGGGCTTGAAGTTCATTATTCCAATTAGTAGCATTGTTTTGATATTGAGCAGTACGTTGAAGTGTCTGCCATTGTTGTTTCGATTGTTGTAAAGCCATCTAAAAATCATTTTTTTAAGTAAATTTATTTATCAAAAAAAAAATATTACTTACGGAAGCAATTTCAACTTTTCTTTCCCAAACTTCACAATCACGTTCAAGATTATAAAGTAATGCTTTCTTTTTAACATATTCTAGTACTTCTGGTACTTGATAATTTTCTGTTTGTTCAGCAAGATTATTATGTATTTTAGCAGCACGTGATTGTTCATAATTAGCATTAATCATTTCTTGTTCAGCATGATCATATAAATTACTTTGTTTATCAATACGTTGTTGAATATCAGCAAGATCTTTAATTTGTCTTTGTAAATCATCTTTATAACGATTAATTGATTGTGTAGCTTTACCAACTTGTCTTTTAAGTAAAATAAGTTCAATATTTTTTTCATCAATTTTATCTAAATATTGTTTATTTTCAATTTTTAATTGATTAAAATCAACTTCATGTAATGTTTCGCCCATTTCTTCTTTTTGTCTTAATTGAGTTTCTAAACGTGTTATTTGTCTTTTTAAACCTGATGAACGATCACGTAATTTATTTATTAATGATTCACGTGTTTTAATACGTTCATTAAAATATCGTTCAATTTTTTCTCCAATTAATTTATGTGTACGTTTATCAATTGAAGTATCTTTTGTTTTAAGAAAATCTGTTATAGCTACTTCAAAATCTAACAATTCCATATCAATCCATTCAACATCAGACTAAAAAAAAAAAGTTTCTTTTTTTATTCATTATATAAAAGAATATAAAACCTCAAGTTGATCAATTCGTTTTTCATTTGTTGTTTCACAACGATTTTTTTCATTTTTTGCTTGTTCATATTCCGATATAACAATATCAAGTTTTTGTTCAAGTGTTAATTGTATACGAAAATCACCTTGAGTACTTCGTGATTTTGATCGTTTACGTGCTAAACGATCAATTCGACTTGTACCACCTATAGCTGATAAATCTTGAGCTGAACCAGTTGGTGTTGTTGTTTGAGAAGCATTTACTGCTGCTACTGATGTAGTAGCAACTATTGGTTCAGATTTTTTTCGATCCAAATTTGTATCGAAAAGTTTATTTTCTAATGTTAATTCGTGTATTTCACGCCTAAATTACATATAAATATGTTCTTTTTGACATCAAAATATGATTTATTTCTATTAATGAGTATAGCAGAGCAGCAAAGTTAATCACTTACAATGAGTTCTCGTGTTCTAAAGTATTCTATCTTATCAAGTCAAAATAATTAGGATCTATAGTAAATAAAATATATTTACATGATTTTTTCTAATCGTTGTTGAAGTTCAAAATCATCACTATCATCACCTGTAATACCAACAGGATGTTCAGCTGATGATGAACCACTAAAGCTTGATCTTGCTTCGGCCATTATCAGTTTCTTTTTGTCTTGGAATCAATCAAAATTTTATAAAAAAAAAAAAGAGTAGTCAATCAAATCATTCACACATAAGTGTTACTATCGGTGATAGCCTCTTCTCAAAAATAACTGTTTCAAAGAATGAAAAGATGTCGTCATGTGGCATATGATAGAAAACAAAATATTAGAGTATGCTTTCTTTGTAATTCATCTTAAATATCAATAATTAGATTAATAAACTTATATGGTATTAGAGTTTGTCAATAAAAAAAATTGATCGTAGGATCAACAATTGCTTATACTAAAAATTGGCATTACGTGGTAGAAAAACAATTTTGAATATAAGCTTAAAATGTATAATCAAACTGAATTTGGTTTCAATCATTGAATTATTATAAATAGCTTTTCTATCATTCATTCTCTGACTAATTTATCATATGAGTTAACAAGGTGAATGTTCATGGCCATCGATCTCTAAAAAAAATATTGACTAATTTAATTTAATAATAAAATTTGTCTTGAACTTGAGGGTAGCTTCGACTTTTTTTCAGCGAACATTCGCACGCTCACTTGTGTCTAAGCAGCTCGCGAATATGTCTTATACAACGTGATGAGTTCTATCCAACGGTATACTCAGATCTTCGATAGTTCAAAATAGGATGGTTAGATTTTCTCTAGAGTCAGCCATTAGTCTCAAAACTATACTTTGAACAATTGAAGATCTAAATATGCCATTGGATAGAGCTCATCAAAGTGCAGCGGACACAAATATTTTCAGAATTGACACAATAAAGTAAGTGAATATGATGTCAGAATTTCATTAAGAAAATATTCTGAGCCATACTTTGAGCTTTAGAAAATCCCATTGTACTAATGTGTAGAGCCTGTCGAGTTGTATAAGATACAGGTGAGTGTGGTTCTTAATGACAATCAACTTCCGATGTCAACCGACGTTAGATAAAATGGTTCATTTATTGCTATTTCAACTTGAGTGATTGTCCGTTTTTATGCAATCTTATTGTAAGGATAAAACTTACTATTGTCCAGAGCATATATAAAAGGATCCTGTATAACTGTAGATTGACCCGAACAATACCATATTTTATCCTTACACTAGTAGACAAACGCTATTATTAATTAGATTATTTTGTGGAGAAATAATCGTCCACCACAGACTTGCCCTAGAAAAGATGCTGGTTGTGCCAGATTGAGCAATATAATGAAACGAAAGATGTCAGTATATATCATTCATCCAACCTTTCCTTATTATTTTTCATGATACTTCAATCTATTTTATTCACTAAAATTTTTTAATATAAAAAATTCAAATTAAAATGATTAAATTAATATTTGATAAGAGTGGCTAATCAGCCTCACCATTTCTTTATTTGTTCTGATGACTCACCAATGAATTTATTTCAATTTAACTACCATCTATCTTTTTCATTACTTATTTTTTTTTTTTGTTTACAGATTTCTTATCACATTAATTTTTAGTTACGAATTTTCTAAATAATTTTTATACATTTTAGATTAGGAACGAGACCATTTAAACATGGCTACAACAGCTAACATCTCAAAAAAACGCAAAGTATACTAGTTTATTACACAATATTGTTTTTTTTTATTAATTTAAAATCTTTATTTATTGTTTAGTTTATTCGCGAAGGAGTTTTTCATGCTGAACTTAATGAATTTTTCACACGTGAATTAGCCGAAGATGGTTATTCAGGTCTTGAAGTTCGTGTCACACCTCAACGAACAGAAATTATTATCATGGCAACAAAAACACAACAAGTACTTGGTGAAAAAGGTCGTCGTATTCGTGAATTAACATCAGTTATCCAAAAACGTTTTGGTTATCCTGAAAATTCAATTGAATTATTCGCTCAAAAAGTTGTTACACGTGGTTTATGTGCTATAGCACAAGCTGAATCATTACGTTACAAACTTATGGGTGGTCTTCCTGTACGACGGTAAGATTTTTGTAAAAAGTCATTCAATATAAAAAAAAAAACTGATTGTTTTTTTTTAGAGCATGCTATGGTGTTTTACGTTATATCATGGAATCAGGTGCTCAAGGTTGCGAAATCGTTGTTTCAGGTAAATTACGTGGTCAACGTGCTAAAGCAATGAAATTTATTGATGGTTTAATGATTCATTCGGGTGATCCCGTTAATGATTATGTACAATTTGCTGTACGACATGTTCTTTTACGTCAAGGTGTACTTGGTATTAAAGTTAAAATAATGTTACCATATGATACAAAAGAAGGCAAAGGTGCTAAAAAACCATTGCCTGATCATATTTCAATTGTACAACCTAAAGACGAAACACCAATTCAAAATCCATATTCTGAAGCAAAAGAAAGAAAAGTTGAACCAGTAAAATAATTTCTATTATTTATTTATTTATTTCTATATTCTTTTCTTTTAAATAGTTACCTCAACAAGTAGGTCTTCCTCAACAATTACCTCCTCAACAACAACAACAACAACAACAACAACCACCACCGCAACAGCAACCACCAATACAACCAGGTGCACCTGGAAATTTTGCATATTAAAACAAACAATATCTAAAGAATGTTAATACATAAAAAAGAAAATATCGTAATAACATCATTGATTGTTTATTGTTGCTTTTGAAATGAATTGCCGTTCTAAGCAGCGAATAAAAGAAAACAAAAAAGATTAAAACAATCAAAAAATATCTTTATTATAATTTATTTTTTTCATATACTGAAATTGTTTAAAGATAAAATCAATTACATTTTCTTACAGAAAAGATAGATCTTAATAGTTCTTAAAGCAAGTACAAATCATATATATATTTTCTATGATTTATAGTAGATAGAATGAATTTTAAATCATTTATATTCAAATTGTAATTCTATTACAACAGAAAAAATTCATATAATCTGTCTACAATACTACTCACTAATGTATATCAAAAACAAACCAATTCATATGTCAAAAAATCCGTTATTTATCTTTGAAAATAACTGGCTAATTTAAATGCAATAATAATTATAAGAGCAAAATTTTTAGAATAGAGATAGTGAAATGCAAACTGATGTCTTTTCAATTAAATTTCAAAATTCATGTTGTGTTAATGAATGAACATTGATCAACAGCAACTAAATTTGGATATTATCGATTAGATTGATACGCAATAGTCCATCAGAAGACTATCACATATTAGGTATATCGTTAATATTTAAAAAAAACTAGATTAGATAAATAAAAAACTAAATTAAGAAATGTGATTGATATTATTATATGAAAAACAAAATTATATTCCTATATTCAGTTTATTTTTATTGATTTCATCTGTACAAGGTTAATCTATCGAATATTTATTCATAAATAACAAATAATCAGTTGTTACTATAAAAATGAATGAATTAGTTCATTTCAATTGAAATATCTATTAACATGCTGTTGTTGAATTACGTAATTCATTTACAAGTGCACTAATACGTTGAATATGTATTGCTAATTTTTTATATTTATCGAATTCATTATCTTTCGAATAATATTGTTTTAATATTTGACAACCAAATTCAGTTGTTTTTATTGTTGGTAATGCATGTGAAAGATGTTTTTCTAATAGTAATTCAAATGTATCAAATTGTTCAATTGATATAACTTGTACACAAAATTTTCGACGAATATTAAAACCTAAATCATCATTAAAAAATTCAACTAAAAATAAAATAGATTTTAATTAATATAATTCAAATAAATTTTATACTTTTATCATTTGGTTTTAAATCATGAAAATGACTTTTATCAAGACGAATTTCAATTGTTTTTTTTCCAGAATAAATTAAAGAAAACCAAGGTTCAGCTAAATGTTTAACAAGCATCTATCGTATATTATCCTTTCGTTATGAAATCACCGACTGATACTCTCTTTTTATACAAGGAAGGTAGTCGATGAAATACATGACTAATCTTACTTAAGCAAAAATCAACACAACAGGGAGGTTGACAAATAAAACATAATATATCACATTTTCTATGTATAACTAATTATCTTCCTCGACAGAGGGCAACACTAAACAATTTCGTTATT
>JAJEKB010020160.1:406865-460935 GCA_022393335.1 Macrotrachela quadricornifera
CTAATTATCTTCCTCGACAGAGGGCAACACTAAACAATTTCGTTATTCCTAACAAAAAATTTATTATAAAAATAGCCTATATTCGTAATATCATATTCATTTTTCTTTGACATACATTGGATATATGTATTATATGAATCAAAATTTTCTTTTTTATCAAAAGATAATGCTTGAAATCTCCATCCCATTTTTTTCATCAGTTATTACTTCATTCTATTTACAAAACAAAATATACCAAAAGATGCAGTATGAAAAGCTGTACAATTTAGATACGACCAATTATTTTATAACTGCAGTGTTTTGTTTTCAACATGAACAAAATTTTTAGTGATAAAATTCGAAGAACTTTTTGCGTTGCGTCTTTTGATACATTTTGTTGTTAAATAGGCCGAAATAATAAAAAAAACTAGATGCAAACATGCCCATTCATTATGTTTAACTAGTTACATTTTACAGCCCTTTTTATGTGCCTTTATTTTTCAACTATTTTCAAACAGTTTTAGAATCTATTTATATATGATTTTGTAGAGAATTTCAAGCGTTATCTTTTGATTAAAAAGAAAGTTTCGATTGATTGAGAAATAGTCGAAATACCAACAGTCTAATATCCTCTAGCCCACTCGTTATATATGTATAGATACAAATATTTATTCTATAATTATCGCATATATATAATCTGGCAACGATTATCTTCATATTGTCATATTAGAACAGTGTTTTCTAAAAGACTTCTACATATGCCTAAGTAATCAATCATCTGTTATACAAAAAAAGAGATTTCCATATGGTATCTCGAGGCATATTTATAGGCTCTCTAATTATTATAACATATTTATATAATACATCAGAAAAGTTTATTATAAATATAATTAAGATAGTTTTTGAATAATATCAAGAAGAAAAAAAAAGACTAAAGATATTAATATGATAAAAATATTTTGCTTTTTATGCTATGTATATAATCATTGTAACAAATTCAATTATTCTTGACATTTATATAAGATAATATGAAATGATTATAAGTTAATTTTTTAATCAAATATTTATTAGGTCATAATACATGCATGATAATACACAATACAAGACAAAAATCGCCTAACTGATCTTATACACTTGAAACTCTACATCAATAGAATACAAATGAAGAAAAAAAAGAATCTTTGAATTTATTCATTATTTGAAGAATATATAAAGAAAAAATTAATTAAATTGTCTATATCTATAATGTTTTCCATCTCTTGCATCTTCTTGTTCAAGTAAATCAATTAATTCACATTCATCTCGACACATTCGTAATGTATCTCTATTACGTTCACGTCGTGTTGTTAACATACAACGTGCTTGACAATCAACATAAATTTCATATGATTGTTCAATTAAAGTAAACATTAACATCATTATTGTTAAATATACTAAAATGATAATATATTTAAAATAAAATAAAAGAAAAACTTCATTCATACCGAGAAATCGACTTTTTATCATCGTATAAATTATTGCTTTGTACAATTGAAGGACAAATAATATGAATGGCGTTTTGTATTTATATACATATGTATAAATATAAATAAGGTTATCTTCTTTTCTGCATTCGTTCGCCCCCGACCACTTAGAATAGCTTATCTTACAGATATGTTCGCCCACTCAATGTCATATTCGATCAACAACAGAATTATTTTGTTTGATTCATCTTTATATCGATAAATTTCACTTGAATAATAAGTTTGTTTTTTTTTCCGTATTGAATAGAATTTAAATGAAATAAAAAGAAAAGAACTTTTTTTGTTTTTTGTACTAATAAAATGTAAACGAATAAGAAATCATTCATATTGAAGGTATTCAAATCGCTCTTTAAATAGAAAAAAAGAAAATGTAATTTATTTGTATGTATGTCAATACATTAAGTTGTCAAGAAGAAAAGAAACATAGCATTCATTTACTATTCACTAACAACAACATTTTTAGTAAAAATTTAAAAGAACTAATCACGCAAAGTTATATAAATTGTTGTTCGTTTATAATTGAGTGATCACAATTGAATACTTAACAAAAACAACAATGCTTCAAACACGTCTTGAAAATGAACAATTCAATTTATTACCAAATGTTTTTACAAATCCTCGATCACAAAATAGTTTTATCACTACTGATCGTCCTGATTCTTCACAAGTATTTGAAAAATAAAAAAAAAAAAAGAAGAATTTATTTATTTTTTTTAATATAAATAGCTTGTTGATTTACATATATATATTATTCCAAAAACTGTATGGAAAAATATTCAACATTTAGCACAAAATGAAGCAATGGGTGATGCTATATCAGCTGGTTTTGTTCGGTAAAAAAAAAAAGAATTTTTTCATTACTTTTCTTTTTAAAATGTATTAATGAAAATTTTAGCGTGCCACAAGATATGAAATTACATGATTTACGTGAATCAATTGAACAATTATGTCGAACAGAAAATTATTTTCCACGAGAATTTATTTTTCTTCGATCTGTTGGAAGATGTTTAACAAGAGTTAAACAAACACAAGAAAATGAACTAAAAGTTAAAAATTATCGACCACCACAGGTTAAAATATTTTTTTCAAATTTTCTTTACCCTTAATTGTTATTACTTATTATTTTAGACATTTGCACCTGAAGTAAAAATTCTTCTTAATTTTTTTTAATTTCCTTATAATAAATGATTAAATAATAATAAATTTAGATTTATCTTCTCGAAGGTCGTCATGAAGATTATTCACAAACTCCATCTGCTTCACCTGCACTTTCTTCTGCTAGTTATTTATTTGGTAATCGTTATCAACAACATTTGAATTATTATGATTATGATCGATCACCATCAAGACTTTCTCGTCATCATCATCGAAAACCATTACGTGCTGAAAAAAATCATTTATCAATAAAGAAAAAAAATGAATTAGTATCAGAAAGTAAAAGTTTAACTAGATTAACACAAATTAGTTCAGGTAATAATAATTTCTAAATATTTTATTTAATATTTAAATTAAAAAATTCTAGATTTTGATGAATCATCACCAAAGTAAGTAAAGAAAAGTGGTTTCTTTTTTTTCAAAAATTTATTCTCAATTTAATCAGAAAAACGAGAAATAATGAAGGTAATCCGATTTTTAGCATGTCTGTTTCATCAATTATGACGGCAAGGTATAAAAGAATAAGCGTGTGTGTGTGTGTGTGTGTGTTTTATTTAACAAAATATTTTGAAATATTTTACTTAAATCTTTCTTATGATTACATGTTAGATAAGAAAAATTTTTATGTTTATATAGAGAATTATTCAAATTAAAAGAAGAACAAGAACGTCTTCGTCGACGTCAAGCTGAATTAGAACGAATGCGTCGAGCTGTTGAAGAAAATGAACGACAACGTCGTCAACAAGAAAAAATTCAATCTGAACGTGATGAAGAAGAACGTCAACGACAACGTCGTCAGGAAAAAGACGAAAGTGAACAACGTCGTCATCGTCGTCAACGACGAGAACAAGAAGAATTAGCTGCTACAAAAATTCAAGCATCATTTCGTGGATATAAAGATCGTCAAATGTTTCGTGAACGTCAAAAACAGTAAATATTCAATTATTTTATTTTATTTCATTCATATATTTCTTCAGTATTATAAAAAATGATTCTCGAAAAATATCATTAAAAAGTAATAAATCAATACAAAATGAGAAAAATAATATTGATATTAATGATGATGAATTATCCGATGGGTTCGTTCTCTATTTTTTATTGTTTGTAATATCACATATTTATTTGTCCGATAAATTCGGAATTAAATGCACGCATGTTATTGATTATCTTGTCTATATAATTCGATACTTCTTTCACCTCTCTATATATATATATCCTTTAGTAGTCAAATTTTATCTCGATCATCATCAATTGGATCAACATCAGATGTTGATTCAAATCCATCACGACCAGAAACAAGAACAATAAAAAAAAATATTAGAGAAAGTATACAATCTAATTCATCATCATTATTATCAATGAAAACTGACGAAGATAAATATTCATTAATAAAAAATAATACTGATGATGAAAATATACGATCTGCAACAGTTACTAAAATACGTCATTCAGACGAAGAAATTTTACCTATATCAACACCAGATATTAATGATGATGATACGTGAGTAATAGATTATATAAATGTATATTTGTATAAGTATTTGTCTCTGTTTTTTGTGTTGCTTATAATTATAAATTAATAATTTAAATAAAATGAAATTTAATTTTTTTATCTTTTATCTATTTAAAAGATATGAATTAGAACGACGTGAAGCAGAAGCTAAACGACGTCATCAAAATGGAAATGTTAAACAAAAACCTAAAGAATCAGATGAACATCGACGACGAGAATTACCTAAACGACAAGTACCTGAAGATCGTATGTAATATTATTCTATTAGTTTTTTTTTAATATTTAAAAAGAAGCAACATATATGTATAGCTTTATTTGATTCTATTAATATCAACTTGAGTACTCTAAGATCATGTAGATAAATAACAGCAAAAAAAAACTATCATCAGATATCTGCAAACCTTTTCATAAACACATCAATGTTCAGAACTTACGAAACATTTTTTGTACTTGTATTAATAATAAACGAAAAGTTTTTCTTTTTTTTTTTAAATTAAGGACTTTTAATATTGCTTAGTCAATATTTGTATACATATAAAACTTGAAAAGCTTCAAATCGATTTTTAGATAAAAAAAACGAAAACTTTCGTTGTTAAAATAAATTTATAAATTATTTTTATATTATTCTAGCTGAATCCCTTCGTACTCGTCTTCAAGAATTACGTACAGGACGTGTTGATCTTGAAAAAATTCGTGATGAAGTTATAAAACATTTAAAATATATGCATAATCGAATAACATTACGACGAAAAGAAGGTTTTATTTATTTCTTTTTTTTTGTTTTAAATTCATTTCTTTTCTTTATTTTTTTTTGTAGCTCGTAATATGTGGAAGAAAAAATATTTTCATGAAAAGAAAAAAACTCCACCAGTTGAAGAGAAATCTACACAATTAAAAACTAATTTAGATGAAATACATACAAAAATTGTACAAATTATTGATAATGAATGTAAACATACAGCACAAATAGGTTATATAAAAGAAGCTGAACTTGGAGTAAATAGAAAAAAAAAATTTCATTTTTTTTGTTTTGAATTAATTAAATATCTATTTTATTCTTAAAGAATTTTATGTTACAAACTACACGTATTCAACATGAAATTCAAGATATTCGTCATCAACTTGATCAAGCTAAATTACGATTAACAACTGATATTAAAGTAAGAATTAACACACAGAAAATAAGAAAAAAAAAAAAGAATTCTATTATATTTATTATTCTAGTTAAGAAATCAAGCTGAAAATGAATCTCGAACATTAAAACATGAACTGGGTCAAGCTAAAATGAATTTAAATCATATTAGAAATCGTATAATAATTTAAAATGTTTGTCTTTTGTTTGGTATTGCAATACATATATTTTTGAAAAATTAGTTTCTTTTTTCTCATCTTAACGATCAGCTATACGATAAGATTTTAATGCTGGAACTGCAGCTGGAACTGCAGCTGGGGTTGCTCGATGATCATGATGATGAATAGCAGCAATAAGACGTTCTTCAGTTTCATGTAATTGTTGCTTGAATAAATCGAGTATATTATGAACATCAACAGTTATATGTGCATCATGTTCATGATGAGTTTGATGTTCATGATCATATTTTTTATGAGGATCATCATGTTCTAATTCATAGAAAATATAATAGAAATAAATAGACAAAAAAAAACAATAAAGTATTTACCGGCACTATCATCATCTTTTTTTCCAGTAGCTATTATTAGAAAAAAATAAAATATTTTATTATATGATTTATTTAATTTTGAAAAAACTTACTTGTTGTTGGTGTTGATGGAGCATTACCATCAGCAGGATCAATTGGTGGAACCTCTCCTTGTGCATTGATTGCTAAATTATAAAATAATATATAGAGATTGAAATTATATTTTAAACTTGATGTAGTCTTTAAAAATATTCTCTATTTGATCGAATTTTTATCGACCGACCTGATTCAGATGAAATAGAATCATTGATATGAGCTCGTAAATAATCAGTAGCAATGGCAATTTCTTGACTAATACTTCCTGTTTAGATTCTCGGATTAAAAATTTTTATCAAAAAAAATTTTAATAATAACTAACCTGCAATACATATTGCAACTATTGAATATAATAAAATATGCATTTTAAGTATTAGATCAACGTAGGTCGATAAGTAAAAAATGAAAGCAAATTCTGATATGAGTTATTCAAGTTATTTGTATTTATATATAGATGCTACAAAGAGAAAGAGAGAAAGAAATAGGGGAAAAGAACATAGAGAGATACCATCAATCATGAATGCTTCGTGTACATATAGAAAGTAAATGAGTGTTTCCAACTGCCTGATAAATCGCAGCATCTTCTTTCCATCACATATGGCATAATGTTGAAGCTAAAGGCCGTAGGGTAAACATTAGAAACAGAACAGCTGCCATATATATCCAAACCTTCTGCCTAAAAAAAAATGGTTTGTTATAAATATCATCAGTAGTACTCTAATATATGTTCTTAAAGTACAGTTATTTGCTTGTTGATATAATACTTTGCACCAGGATTAATGAGTAAAATATGAAATATATGTTGTTTAACTATGAGAACTATATTTATCTTCTTCAAAGTTTTTTTGCTGAAGAAACAAATAAACACTGTTACTTGATCTTAAATAACCACAAATTAATTCTTTCTATGTAGTATCATCATTCTATCTATTAGAGTTATTGATCTTAATTTATTAGGATTCTACAATCGAAAAACAACAAAATAAGACATCGTCCATCAAAGGATTAATACAAAAAGATTGAAAAATTAAATTTGAGCTATATTTAGATGATAACATTAAATTAATGGAAAATTGTTTGTTTATATACACAATTTTTATGTCAACGGTTGATAGCATTGATTTCATCTGTCAACAGATAACACACTGTCATATATGTCTAATGAATTATTAAGATAATCTAAGGATAATTCTCTGTAGGTTTTGTGTAAAATACAAACTATGATAAAGTAAAAACAAAATCATAATTTTTATTTATCAAAAGCTAACTAGTAAATCGGTAGAATATATATTCGATTATTAATTATTGAGAACAAGATATATGAAAATTAATTATCTATTTATTTTAAATTTAAATTTAATATTAACAGATTAAATGATAATTACACTTCAAATATGACAATAAAAACAGCAAAAAAAAAAGAAACAAAAATCAAATAGAATTAATGTACTAATCTAATCATACATCATTTTAAATAACTTCATTTAAGATTAATTATATAATAAATATTTCACAGAAGTTTATAAGATCTTTCATACATGTATATTCTATAAATGATAGATCTGATGAAAGAATTTTGATCTGTCTTTCTTCAGTAACGTAAATAAATGATATAGTGCTTCTGTCTAGTACGTGCTTTTTTTCTTTTTTATCCTTCATTATGTGGGAAGACATTAGCAGTTGTATGAGATTAACACCATTATATTAATGATTGCATCCGAATTTTGGAATGCTCAAATGGAATGAAAGAAATAGTATTATTGAGAGATAATTTTATATTTGTAAAAACAAACTAATTCTTTTTTCCTGAGTATTTCTCATATCAATAAACTGGATAAGATGATATTCTATGTGCAGGAATGTTATTATTATTATTTCGAGTTGATGATGATCGATAAAATTGTTGATGCATACGATCAATTACTGTTGATGGTTTATGATCAATTAATGTTTCAAGACGTGAACGTCTTTGTTGTCGTTGATGTGAATTATCAAAAAAATCACTTGTTGATTTTGTTGATGTTAATAAAACTGATAATGGTGATGAATGATTTTCATAAGAATGTCTTGAAATAGGTAATGAATGTTGTAATGAAATATCACGTCGACGTGTACGTTTTGTTTGTTGTTTTTGAGAAGATGTTGTATATGAAATAAAATTATTATCATATGAAGTTTTATGACGTTGATAACGAGGATCTGTACTATATGAACGTTTAGATATTATTGGTTTTTTATTGTTATTATTATTATTATTATTATTATTATTCTTTATTTCTTTTCGTTCATTTGATGATGAACTTGAACGTGTTGTTGTTGTTGTTAATGATAAAATTTGTTTACGAGCACGACGACGACGTTTACGATTTGTACTTGATGATGATATATTAATAGAACCTTCTTCACTTGAATGATTAATTGTTGATGGTAGTATAATTGATGGTGAAAGAATAGACGAAGGTTTTGATGGAGATTTTAATCGATTTGAAGAAATTTTTGATGATATTGTTATTGATACAACATGTCTTTTTATTGGACTTATTACTTCAATACTTGTTTTAATAGGAGAATATCCATTTGATTTTATTTGTAAAGATTTTGTTGTATGTAAATTTTCATAATCATCATCATTAGATTCAATACCTGTTTGAATATTTAATGAGGGTTTAACAATTATTTGATTAGATGTTTTTGTTTGAGGAGAAGATGATGTTGCAGCTAAATATTGTTCACATTCAAGTGTTAATGCACGAAATAAATCATCTAATGTTGAAGAATTTAAAAGTGGTTGATATGGATTTTGTTTATCTGATTGATCATCTTGATGATGTTTCATAGATGGAGAATCTTGGGTAGATGATAATAATGGTACTGTTGTTACTATAGTTGAAGGATATGAATCGTTATTAGAAAATGTCACTTTAGATATTGGTTGTATTGAAGTTTCTTGATTAAGTCCATTGGAAGATAAAGATGATGAATTTTTATAAATATCAGTTAAAAGAAAATCAAGTCGATTTGTTGCATTCATTTTCTAATAATAAAACTGAAATAAGAAAAAATATATTTACATAAAATTATTTTCTTATATACTCACCATTATTTATGTAATTATATATATGAAAATTATATTGCTTACAATCCAAATTATGTACTAGTCATTCATATTAGTTGAGTTAAGAGTAATAATAACAACAAGAATAATAGACATATATCGTCAGGAGAAAAAAAAACCTAGCATCGTTTTCTTTTTCCTTGTCAATGTAAAGAACCGCGAAGGAAAAGAAAAGAAGGTCATCCTAGCTTTACTTTTCTGATGGAATAATCAAGGATGATAACGCGTATATTTTCTTTTCCAACAAATAGTAGACGAACTCCAGTAAAAAAAAGAAGACGGCACATAAAAAAATCAAGAAAAAGAAGAAGAAGAAGCAAATAAATACAAGAAAGATAAATAGCTGATTATCATCATTTGTGTCTATCAACCAAATCTTTCTATAATAACGACATTGAATATCAATAATGTTGAACAGATGAAAAGTTTTTCCGATGACTGATGAACTCTATTTGTATTCTTCTTTATTTTTATAATATATAAAGAGAAGAATGTAGCATTACTAATTTATTCATATCTCTTTGAATATGTATATGTATATATATATAGATCGCAGACATATACACTCAAACAATATTAAGACAAGAATTCATCATCACTTATTATTCATTCTTCTTCTTCGTTATGCATACTCAATATTCTATTAAACATAGTAACATTCTTCTCGACAATAATTGTGTTCTAACTGTTGTCTCAATCTTTTCTTCTTTTTTCTTTTTTTCCTTCTCATATTCTATTCAATGTCAATAGGCTTGTTTAGCATAAGGATGAATCGTTGAGAATCTTCCTGCTATCAGCTATAATTATAGATCAGGGATATATACCAACAATGTCTTGTGTAATAATTGATTGCAAAGTGTGAGAAATATGTATTATTGTACACA
The DNA here is from genome assembly GCA_022393335.1 of Macrotrachela quadricornifera. Classification (NCBI taxonomy): domain Eukaryota; kingdom Metazoa; phylum Rotifera; class Eurotatoria; order Philodinida; family Philodinidae; genus Macrotrachela; species Macrotrachela quadricornifera. The sequence goes on from JAJEKB010020160.1 coordinate 416,789, forward strand.
ATATGTCCATTATATAAATAGATTTTGAATGTCATTAACATATTATATTTAATCTGATGCTCGGAATAGTTTTATTTAGAATCTTAAATAAACTAAAACTACGTTTATATAGGCAAAAGAAAAAAACCAAAACGGAATGGTCAAAATAAATAAATAAATTTATTTTTTTATTGTTTTTTCACTCCATGATATTCCTTCACGTTTAAGTTCATTTAATATTGGTTTATAAATTGTACGTTTAACTGGTACAACAACACCACGATCATGAATTTCATCTACACAAAAAAAAAACGAAATTTTTTTTTTCATTAAAATTATTATTTAAAAAAAAAACTTACTAGCAAGAAGCATTCGAGTAGCAATAGCAGCTGGTAAACCAACAGTTTTTGCCATAGCTGAATATTTTTGATCACCATAAACAACCATATCTATAGTTTTTAATTCACCTTCGCCTTGAGATAATGATGGCCATGTAACACCAACTTGATGATGAAGAATAACAATATCACGTTCATTAGGCCCATAAGCTAAACGTTTAGCTAAATAGGCACTTAACGTATCTAGTGGATTAGAATGTTTTTCAATAAGTGTATCATCTGAGATAAGACCAAGTCTAATTAAAATAAAAAAATTTTAAAAATAGAAAAAAAACTGATTTTATTTTACTGTTCAATAGTTTGTAATTGATTTTCATTTTGTAATCGTTCATATATCATATTACGAAGTGTATTAGTTGATACATCACGTTTTAATTTTAATAAATCACATATAAATTCTTTCCATGTTAAATCATCATTTGATTGTAAACTTGAATGTGGTTGATCACTAAGTAATCCAAGATTTATTAATCCAAGTACATTTTGACAAAAACCCTTTTAATTAAATATATATATATATATATTAAATTATTTTTTATTAATATTACTTTATATCTTAATGTTCCTCGAAGTATTGTATGTACTGTATCAAGTTGTAATGAATCAATATATGTTGTACTATCTCGATTTGGATAACATTCAAGATTAAAAGCTGGAAGAAAATTCGCTGTTTTACATCCGTTTTCTATTACACCACCATTAGCTTCAAGTTGAACAATCTAATTTAAATAAAATAATATTAAATAGAAAAATTTTTTTTTTATAATAATTAATATTTCTTTTTTTTATCTTTTACTTTGCTTTTTAATAAATATTTAGCTGGATTAAGTAAAGCTGTAAGAACACCACGAGGTGACCAACTAAATTTATATCGTAATGGATTATCAGCAAATTCTGGTGCTGGTAAACCACCACAGTATGATACATATGAATCTATACGACCACCATCATCACGAATTATTTCAAATAATTCCATTGCAAGCATATGATCAATACCAGGATCTAATCCAACTTCATTTAATAATGTTACACCAGCAGCTGAAGCTCTAGAAATAAAACATACTGATTATATTAAATTTAGATTTTTTATTTTTCTTTTCATACTCATCATGTAAAGCTTTCATTTTTGGTGATACATAACTCGTTGTTACTAAATGACGACGATGTTTTATACATAATGAAGCTACATTAGGATGGAGTCCAAATGGTAAAAGTGATATAACACAGTCATGTTCTTTAACTAATTTATCCAGTTCACTTTGGCTACGTGTTATATCAAGTAATAATGGTGTTGTTCGAGGATTTACTGATGCAAGACGATCAGCTTCTTGTTTTATTGCGCTAACAGCTGTTACATGTACTTGTTCATTACGTGTTAAATATTCAACAACAGGACCACTAACAAAACCAGCACCTAATACAAGTATACGTTTTTCAGTGGATGGCATTGTTAATTTTAACCTGAAGTAAAAAAAAGAAAAGAACAGTGAAAATATATGGTAATCAGAATAGAATTTTGAGTTTTTTAATGTACTTTTGCTGTTCACGTAATTGTGTTATATAAGTATATTTTGGTGTTAACTGTCCATTTGCTGTTAAAGCTGCCTATATGGAAAAAGAATCGTTATTGATACAAATAAAACAGGTGCTAATAAGGCTTCTCCGTCAGTAAAACTTAAGTGGAGAATGTGGGTAACTGCACAAGCTTTGTCAATGCCAAAATATGATACCCTACGATATCCTTTAATCCTAAATTTACGGCTCGCGTATAGGAAATCGTAATAAATAATAATCGCATTTAGCTGTTTTTCGATCAGTTGCAATGCGAGAAATAATAAATCCGAATCATTAATCACTTTATGAGAATATTTTCAGCTGTTTATTAGTGCTCTTTGCATCTCATCAATATAAGCCATATTGAGATGCATACGTGATTGAATTTAAAGCAAACAAAACAATAACGTGTGTAAATAATTGTTTATTCTGTGCATGTCTCTGGTATAAGCATTACATACAAGATATCTACGATCATATGAGCGATTTGTCTATGTGAGGATGAGGATTATCTAAAATCAAGTTATACAGGTTATAATCTATCAATATGATGGAGTTTTGAATCGATTGTACTTCCATACACTATCCTCATTTCATTACACGGAAGAAAGCTACATGTATATGATTGTAAGAATTTGATTTTGTCTTCTTTAATTTGCATTAGATATGCATGTGTTAAATACATTTATAACGATGTTTCGGAAACTGAATACATTTGTAGTTTCAAAAGCATTTTAAAAAAAGAGATTATCACATGCATCGCTTCAAAGAGTCATTCATATTAAAATTCTAGAGAAGTTTTTTTCTTGTTTCTTTCTAAATATGAACGAAATTAGAAACGAGAAACAGTGTTAAAAAATCAGCTAAAGTCACTATAAACATTCTAAGATTAATCGATTTAGAATTGATAAACGGTAAACTTAATCAATTTTAATCGATTAACAATAGTATCGTTCTTTTATTAACCGTAGTAGTCCCAAGCAGGTCATTTTTGATCCACGCTCGAAAAATGCTCGATATCAGCTGACATCATCGATTGCTTTGCACGTTCTTCTATATGTTGCATTCTTCTATTTTCACTACATCATATGCACTTCTATATCTATTCTTCTATTCTTCCATAATATCGTATGCACTCTTCCATGATGTCAGATTCGTATTACGTTTTCAATATACTCCGTTACATTGGACGACAACTTGATCAACAACGACAAAAACAGGTTGGTACCAATGTAGTTTTAGACTTGTTAAAATCATTCTGCGGTTCGAACAGAACTCCTGGCGGAAAATATTCTATCAAAATCCAGATTATTTTTTATTATTCCGGCGCGATCCAGACTATTTTTTGAATAATCCGATTTTGTTACAGAAATTCGATTAAAAATGATGATCATTCTTATATGGACATTAAAAAAATCTTTTTCGAATCATTGAAATCCGTTATTCGGATTACAATCAGATTTCAACTAAATTTCTAATTCAAACAATCGATTTCTTCGATTTCAATCCTGATTCAAATCTATTGAAATCATTATCTATGATTTAGTTTAGGTGGAAACCAAAATAATCTATTATCCTTGATTTCAAATCTGATTGAAATCATAAGTTATGATAGAGTTGATATTGAAATCGGAGAAATCGATTGTTTGAATTAGAAATTTAATTAAAATCTGATTGCAACCTGAATAACGGATTTCAATGATTCAAAAAAGATTTTTTTAATGTCAAAATAAGAATGATCATCATTTTCAATCGAATTTCTGTGAAAATTGGATTATTCAAAAACATAATCTGGATTTTGTTAGAATATTTTTCACTGAGGACCAACTGAAACCGAATATAATCGGTTCACGTTGAAGTTGATTAAAAACGTTTAGACTCTTACTCGAATATTAAGAATTTGTGGAAGGTAAAGGAAGTTAATCGATCTCAGTGGAAATAGACATAGATCAATTAAGTTTTTAATGGATTGGGCAGGTTTTCTGAGAGAAAATCTATTTTAATCTATTGTTTTAATTTTAATCCAGTATAATTGATTATTTTGGCTTTAATCAATTTTAATCGATTTCTAATGTAATTGCGCCATCTCATTTTTCAAAAATTTATATAGGAGTTCTAACTTTAATATACCTGTCTGACTTGAGCACAGTGGTAACTTTATAGTTTGTTAACACTGAAAGTTGGAAGAATCATAGGCTTATCGAGGGTTTCGCGATCGAATCTCAAGAAAAACGCTATTTCTCGATATACCTGATTCAAATCGATCAAGGGGTAAGTGCTATACCAAAATCAGCTTTAGAGGTGATCACAGATTAAAACCGATTATCCAATAATCATTAACGATAATTGATGAGAAGCACCTGACGAAAAATTTTAGGATGAAATCTTGCAAATGCTGTAATGATAATCAAGGTTATCAATCTGATTATTGTATCAAAATCGATTTCTATGATTATAATGGATTAAAAATCCGATTGCAATATATTATAATCCGGATGATGGTGCAGAATAATCAGGTTGATAATTTTGATTATCATTACAGGATTTACTAGATTTAATCCTAAGATTTTCCACTGGGTCTGTTATATTTGATAACTTTTTCACAAGTGTTCAACTTGCTAAAGAACTTCAAACGAAGATAGTTATTGTTATAGGAACGTTACGTAAAATCAAACCAGAATTCCTTGTGAATTCCAGTCAAACAAAAGTCGCGAAATTAGTTCATTCCTTTTTGCTTTTCAAGATTACTTAAAATTAGTCTCATTTGTTCCCAAATAAAATAAAGTAGTTTTATTGTTGTTTTCAAAGTATCATGACAATCTCGTCGACAAGAAAAGCGGAAAATCGAATATTATCCTGGAATATAATAAAACAAAAGGAGTTGTTGATACTTTTATATTGCTGGTATAAGCGTATTGATCATATGGAAAGAAAAAGATATCCTAATTGCAATCAGAACAAAAGATGTAAACGTTCATTCCTTGAAGAACTAGGAATGAGTTTAGTCACAACTCTTCTTTCACAAATTCACATAAAGACATTCAAAACGTATTAGCTGTTTTTAGCTATCTCATGATAGATGAAGAATTATAAGAAGCAAATGAAAATTCTACAAAGTCCAAGCGAAAACAATGCGTATCATGCACTTTTCTAAGGAAAAAAGGGCCTCAAATAAGTGTTACAAATGTTCAAAATTTGTTTGTGACAAGCATTCTGTAAAACGTATGTTTTGTATTATTTGTTGAAAATAGAGAAAGATAGTCATTATGATAATTCTTTTTATCAAATCAGATATATTAATAGCATATTTATAAGTGAAATAATCATGATGTGAAACCAAGGGGGAAAAAGCGGATCCTTGGATCCTTGGTTCCTCGTGGATCCTCATGGATCCTTGGATCCTAATGGATCCTCGTGGATCCTTGGATCCTTCTGGATCCTACGATAAAACTAATATATTTTAATGATACTACGTCAAGGAAGAGAACGCTGTACCTGTATCGTTGGATCCACTCGAGCCTTACAAAAATATTGATATGTGTCAATGATACTACTTAGTGTTATTAAAATATATTCATTTTATCGTAGGATCCAGCAGGATCCAAGGATCCAAGAGGATCCGTCAGGATCCAAGGATCCATGAGGATCCGTTAGGATCCAAGGATCCATGAGGATCCAAGGATCCAGGATCCGCTTTTTCCCCCTTGTGTGAAACTATATCATATCAGCCAAGTGCAAAAAAGACTTAGAACTACTAGGATTGTATAAAATCTGATTTTTTTTTTGCATATTTTCTTTATATAGCAATTAAGCAAAAATGACAAGCAGTAAGTCGACAATTATACTTCTTACATTCAGTAGTGCTAATGAAAGATTATAACAAGGACTTTGCATATTGATTTGAAAGACTAGTATAAGATTTCTGAATAAGAATTTTTGATTATTTTTGTACCTGTATTGTAATGGATATAATTCTAACTTCGACGAACAGAGAATACTTTTTTCAGATCACTGCAATTTTAATTTTAGTTGATTGAATAATGATTTTATTTTTATATCTTTGAAAATTTCTTAATTGACTTACATCTCGAATAACACGTGGTATATTACTTTGTTTTTGAAAATCTTTTTTTGCATCTACTTCAAGTAATTGTGGTATTAATGGAAGTAATTTTGATCCAAAATAAACAGTTGCTTCTAATGGTAATTGTGTTGGCATATTATCAATTGAACAAATTAATACACCAGGACCATCAAAACTAATTTTCAATGAAATAAAATAACTTTGTTTTTTTTTGTTTTCTATATAATTTATTTAATACCTTTCGACAGATGTATTTGTTTTAGGATTATATAATAAAAATGGATGATCAATACTTGTAGTATTTTGAACTATTTCAATACTGCCACCTTTATCAGCTGTTATATCACAGATAGCTAAAAGTCGATGAGGTAATCGTGGACAACCAGATTTTGGATCATTTTGTGTCCATTCAGGTGGTGGAGTTAATAATTGATTAGCATTACTAATACGAAGTAATTTCGGTTGAGATTGTTCCCAATAAATTCCATTAATTATACATGAAGCATATGGAGCAATCTATAGAAACTTATATATTTACAAGTGAATTAATCAAACAAGCAAAACTACGAAAAATTAAGTGTCGTATTTAGCAATAAATTTTATGCTCGATATAGATATGCTTTTTTTTATTTTACCTTTTATATGTAATGTTCTGAATAAAATTTATATTTATTAAAAAAGAGAAAATTTTTCAATGAAAATAACTAACTTGTGTTTTAAATGTTGATGTATATCTTTCAGGATGTTTAAGAAATTCTTTTTCATCATATTGTCCTGTTTCTTTATTAACTAAATGATCTTTACGTAGAATAACACATCCATAAACTTTATTAATTGCTTTAAAAAAAAAATAATAAATTCATAAATTAAATAATAATACAAAAAGAAAAATTATTTACCACCATGTTGTGCAACTTGTGGTAGAGCTTTTGGATCAATATATTCAAATGGTAATTCTCGAAAGACTTCTTGCGCACCCTAAATCTTATATGTTAATCTATATTTAAAAATCTGTTTTATTTTTATTTTTACTTGAGAAACATTTCCAGCACCAGTAAAAACAATAGTCAATGGTCCAACAGATTTCGGCATAAGACCTAAAGCAATTTCATATCCAGCGTCTCGAATAGCCATTCGAGCTTGTTCATTATTTCGATAATTATGTGCTGGACCAATATGCTAAATATATAAATATTTATTTCAATAGAAAAAAAAAAAAATTTCTTTCATATTTACCATAAATGGTGTATGATGACCAAGTGCAAGAAATCTTAAACCAAGTCCATGTAAAATATTTATCATTCCAACAACTCCAGCATATTTTCCAAATGCAACTAAACGAACACCTTGATCATCAACAATTTTTTCATAATCAATTAATGTTATATTTTTTTCTAAACAAGCATCTAATAATGCCATATTATCTTTTTGAGCTTTATGTGTATGTGAAAACATAACATAAACTTTATTTGGTAATAATAAATCAACAGGAACTTGTTTAACACCAAGTATAGCTGATGCTTCACTTAAATCTTCTTGAACAATAGCACCTGCTTGTACATATGATGAAATTGGAAAAGCACGACGATTAGATGCTTGAATAAGAACTTTTATATTATGTCTTTTAACAAGTTGTCGAACTTGTTCAGGTGCTAAAGGAGCACGACGTTCCCATGGTGATTGATCTTCACGACGAATAGCGATTACATGTTTTGAACGAGAAGGATAAAATGATGTAAAACGTGATAAATTATTATTTAATTTAAAACTTGATCGAAGAAACATCTGAAATAGATGTTTATTATTATAATCATCATTACAAATATCGATCAAACCAAAGAAAAATAATCTTTACATTATTGAATTATTTTTCATAATATCATAAAAATTATCATTCTTTTCAATTGTATTTGTGTTTACACTTACAAAATATATCAATGCCATCATTATTATTTAAAGACACAATATAATAGAAATAAACCAATATTTATACTTTTATCAATAGTTAATTGATGTATATTATATCATTTAAATGATGTTTAAAAATTATATGTTATACATAAATTTGAATATATCTCTTTATACTAGCTAATATAATGTAAATATAGAGTTATGTAATAAATAATACATACATTTTTGATTTATTATTATTATTATATATAAAAAGAATTTATTAATCAAAAAAAAAATTAATAATTTTTAAAATAATAAAAAGTAAGTCAAAATGATGTTTCAATTTATGAACGCCATACCCTCCGTAATTTATAAACTGGTAAAGCACAGCAACGAGTTACAATGATTTTGCACATACATGATTGTCATTGATTTTTACTGATATTTTCATAAAAGTTCGTATTTTAGCGACAACTATTGCTTAATACATTCATTAACTCTATGGGAATATCTACATTGGCAGAAATGAAAATACATCAAAACTTATATTCAAGAAAATAAGTATGCTTTATTCATTATTCGAAATTTATTTAGTTCTACTGTACAAAAAATATCTCAAAAAAAAAATTTCTTTACGAATTATTTAACTTGATTAATTAAAAAATTATGTATATCAGTTCCCAATGACGTTATATTATATACATATGTAGAGTATGATTCATAAATGATAGTATCCTTAATGCTCCCATGCATCTATTTTTAGTCACCCAAATACATATCACAATTGCGACCTTCATAATGCACACATGTGCACTTATTCATCATTCTGTTTATTCTTTTCGCTTCGTTTCTACGATTCTCATTAATAATCCAAAAAAAATGATGTTATTTTTATAAATTTGAAATTATGAAAATAAAAACAGTATCATTATTAACTATATTTCTTTTAATTATTCTCTATATCCTTCAAGGAGTTATTATTGGTTTTATCTCAGCTATTCCACTTTATTTGAATACATATGGTGCTAAATGGCAAGATCAAGGAACATTTAATTTTGTTTTTTATCCATTTAGTTTAAAACTTGCTTGGGCACCAATTATTGATGCTATTTATATTTTAAAGATTGGTCGAAGAAAAACTTGGCTTATACCAATACAATTTTTAATTGGTATTACACTATTTATACTTTCATTTTATTTAACAATATTAATTGAACAATTGAAAATAAATTTATTAACATGTATTTTTTTCTTTATTTATTTTTTACTTGCTTGTCAAGATATATGTGTTGATGGTTGGGCTTTAACACTTTTAGCAAATAATAATCTTCAGTGGGCATCAACATGTCAAACAGTTGGACAAACATTTGGACGTTTTATTGGTTTTACTATTTTAATAACATTTGAATCAGCAAATTTTACAAATAAATTTATTCGAAAACCATTTTCATTATCAGAAAAATCATATGGATTATTTACATTAAATCAATTTATAAGATTTTGGAGTATTAGTTTTCTATTGATTTCAATTTTTATAGCTTTATTTAAAAAAGAAAAACAAGAAAATAATCAGTTAAATTTAATTCAAACATATTTATCAATATTTAAATTATTTAAAAAAAAATGTATTCAACAATTAGCACTTTTATTTCTTATTAGTCCAATTGGTTATGCAGCAACATATGCAATGACAAATTTAGTTTTAATAAGGTATAATAATAATCAATCAGATTTTAATTTCTTGGGGACGGGAACCACATATACGTGCTTTAGGTGTGAATCAACCTATAATTAACTTGAATACATGTCCTAGAACACGGAAATAAGCTAAATACTAATCTATTGCTTCTGATGTATTGTCGTAATATCAATGACAAAATGTGTCCTCGTTGACCTTCTTTTTTCCTATGAATAGATCCATTCATTGACAGATCGGGTATGTAGATTAGTTATGTCGAAGCTCTTCACAAATCAGTAAATTGGTATAAGAAACTTTTCTTCCATTTGCTGGATGTGTCAGTCAGTATTGAATTCGTATATCTTGCACAAGTAAAAGACTGATCAAATTACGCAATTTTGTGACTTTCGACTATAATCGATCCGTCCAATCATTGCATTGTATATGAGACCAAAAGCATCAATAGGATGACTCAGTGATGGAGATAATCTAGTTCGGGTAGTTGACTGCTATTTCCCAACACTTATACCTCCAATATCGGCAAAACAGGATACACGAAAACAGCGTGTTATTTGTACAAATACTATTAGGAGAGCTAAGAAGAAGGCTGAGTCTAGATATGAATGCGCTGAATGTAATATTGGTCTTTATATCAAGCTGTTTTACAGATTATCATACCCTTAAATATTTTTAGATGTTTGCGTTTTACATTGATGGAAATAAATATATGATTTAAGCGAATTATAAGTACCTATGTTCAAATCCACTTCTCCGCATATATTCGTCGGACTTTAATAACTTGAAAATAAGGCATCTATTGGACAGAAATCCTTTATATTTTGCTCAATTTCTGATTCTCTCAGGAATAATCTTTTGAGTAGTCGAAAGTGGCTGATAAAAATGACCTAATACCGAGCCCTCAATCTATTAGAAAATGAAAGTCTGAGCGCTCGATTTAGAATTTTAATGCTTATCTAAAACTAGAATTGATACGTTGAAATGCCTATCGAATGACTAATACAGTATAATCCTTTAATTTATTTTTAATTTCCAGATATGGTGTTCCAAAAGAAACTCTTGGTTTACTTGGTATTCCTTTAATTATTGTCAAAATTCTTACACCATTTTGTATAACACATACCACTCATCCTTTAACTTGGTATTATCGTTCATATTTACCTCGTCTTTTTATGGGTACTTTAATTGCCATATATATATATTTTACTCCAAATATTTTATCTCAATGGTATTTTTATCCAATACTTATTTGTCTTTTTATAGTGAATGAATCTTTGATTTATTTAATGCTTGTTTCTCGTGTTGGATTTTATGCACGAATAAGTGATCCAACCATTGGTGGAACATATATTACATTATTAAGTATGCTTGGAAATCTTGGTGCTAGTTTAACATCATCAGCTGTTTTATATACAGCTGGATGGGTTAAACCAGATAAAATAGCATATCCTCTTCTTGTTGGAATTTGTTTTTTATTTGGTTGTCTTTGGCTTATTGTACAATATAAAACGTTAATGAAATTACAAACTATACCAATTGAAGAATGGCATCTTTTACCGATAAGAAGAGAGTCGGATGATATAAATGAAGATGTTCAAAAAACATGTTTAAGAGAAAAAGAAGAAGGATGATGAAAAATATGATTGATGATCAATATTTAGTGTAATAATTATTTGATTTATATGTGATAATTATGAAAGATTACTGATGATTTTTATAAATATGTCTATTCTATTCTGAATAGAAGTTCTATAATATTCATATGCATATATGTTGGGAAAGTTTGACGATATTAATAAATTTGTTTTATTTTGTTTTGTTTTTAATTGTTAAAGTATTTTGTATCTTGATAAAGAAATTATTCGACATCTTAATATAATTTTAATAATTCAAAAAGACTCTATGTCTTATACATGAGTTCATTTTTTAAAGATAACAGCGGTTTATGGCTCTGTTGTGATAGATAGAGGAAAATCGTAGATTACTGGTAATAATATCTTATGCTATTATAGCTGCAAAACCATGTGTTCTTTCTAACTTCAAAGTTAGTCCATTTTATTATTAATGATGATTCCTGTGTTACAATAGAAGAAGTGTAAGACGAAACTGGTTTATGATTCGGTACTACTCAGCGGATCATCACCGCTCGTTATTTACCGAAGCAACTTATCGATTTCTAATAGTACAGATGAGTTCGAGTATGCCAACAAAATCTGGAGATGGAGTATGGCGTTTATGTAATGTGGTGATTGAAAGAATACAGTCATATATGATATCAACATTCTTCTTGTATATTTTAATAAGAATATCAAGATAAAACTCTATAACAAATGAGAAATAGAAGAAGAACAGAGAAAAACTAAAAATTGTACAAAAATGAGATGATAATATCATATAATACCAAAGTTAAGTTTCATACAAAACTATTTTAGCTCGAAATTTTATTAGTATAATACTAGTTGAATAGTGATGAGATAGTATAGGAAAAATAGAGCTTTATTTTGTCCATCATTCTATTAAAAAAAGAATTTTTTGTTTAACCTTTTTATAAGGAAATAAGATAGACGCGACATTATTTTTGGTTAGACCTAAGTACTAATACAACAAAACAGCCGAATATATATGCTTGACTACTTCAATCAATTTTTTGATAAATTAATGCTGGTTTTTGTGCAATTTATAGCATTCGAATTACAGATAAATATGAAATTGATTGGAAATTACTGCCATCTTTAATATTCTACTTATATTGGATATAGAATTTCTCACGATAAACTATATAAATTCATTCATTCATTGTGGTTTATTTTGTTCATCGAAAGATCTCCTTTATACAATTTTAAAATCTATAAAAATGTTTAATCGTCATTCTCTTGTTTCAATACTTGATTTGGGTCCAATCGATGCTTGTATTCAATTAAGTGCTCAATTACCTCGTATGACTGTACAAGAACTTCATGTTGAATTACCATATGTAATTCGACGTATATTTGGTTTTGGTCGTTTTGATTGGTCATTACGTGATATAGGTAATGATCGTACGAATTTATTTTCAATAATTCAAGAATTTTTATCACCATGGCATGGTGAATTATGGAAAGCATTACTTCGTTTACAAGATCATACATCACAATTTACATTTCAATTTAGTATAAGTGATTTACCAATACATTTACGTGCTAAACTTGCATCATTATGTTTACCGGATATTGTTCGTGGACGAACAACAACAACTGGACAACATTTAACGTCATTAGCACTTGATCCAATTGAATATTTTCTATTTCATCTACTTTCATATGTTGTTTCAGATCAACATTCATCAGTAAATAAATAAAAAATTATTTAATTAAATTTATATATATATATATAGGATCGACCAATGCGTAGTGATTCAGTATATTTAAATATTCTTGAAATGTATTTATGTCTTTTTCTACCAAGTAAATTTTTAAAAATTTTCATAAATTTATTATAAAAATTTTTCTTTTTAGTTGATGCAGATGAATTTCGTTTACTTCTTATGCCAACAAGTAATAATACAACTTCATCTATTCTTACAACTTCACATGTAGTCGATCCACGTTTGTTATCAGCTGTACCTATTGAAACAACACTAAAGTATAAAGAAATTTGAAGTATTAAGATATAATCTATTAATCTATATAGAAAAAGTCCAATTCGACAATCATATCTATTTGGAAGTAGTATAAAACAACGAGATGGCGACGGAAATAATATGAATATCAGTACATCATCATTACTTCCATCATCACCACCTACTGTTTTACCAACAGCAACAACAGCAGATACAAATGAATTAATGAAGAAAATTGATTATTTTATCAAAGTAAGAAAAAAAAGAAAGCTTTTTTTGAATGGAAATAAATTGCCGTTTTTCTTTTTGTTAGTGTTATGTAGCATTTCTAATCGATGTATTTCAAGCATCTAAATCTGTTTTTGGTACAAATAGTGGTTCAATTCTTGTTCAAGTATAATTAAAAGATTTTTTTTTCATATTTAGTAAATATTATTTTATTTTTAGGAATTTAATTTATCAGATGTTCATTTACTCTGTATTCGTATGTTTATTAAACGTCTTCATTTATTTTGTTCATATCAAATTGGTATTGCTGGTAGTAATGCACCTCTTGCACATACAGGCATGACATTACTTGAACAACGTAATTTACTTGTACCATTACAAACATTGAAAAGGTTCGTGTTCAAGATAAATCTATAAGAATAGAATTAACTGACTTAGAGCAATCGAAAAGTAAATTCCGATTTCAGGGAAATCTAAAATCGATTAAATTCATCTGTACACAAAGTCAGATCGATTTTATCAATAAATATTTTGAACAAAAATCTTTCATTTATTTTATTTTTAGAACATGTATTGATATATATGTTCGTCAACCTCTTTATACTCTCCTTCAAATTGGTATTGTTCGATGTCCACTTGATCAACGTTATAATACTCTTCTATTTATATGGTATACATATATACGTCCTTGGAGATTTAATCCTCAAACAGTAGCTAATGATCATAAAGCAACAAGTCTACTTGAAACAACAGCAACTGATTTAGATACACAAATACAAGATCAATCAATTATAAATACAGAAACAATAAATTTTGTTGAACATAATCTTCCTTTTTATGGTCGTCTTTTTCAATTTGCTATTGATCGTTTACAAAAAACAGATTTAACAAATACATTTATTGCACAACTTATTAATAAATTAGCTAATGTAAATATAGATATTTTATATTCTATAAAAGAAAAAATTTTCTTTTCAGGTATTTTCTGCTAAAAATTTCTCATCATTACTTCTTAAAGGTAATATATATACTAACAAAATATCAGTATAATTTCATTTCTTTTTTTTGTTCTAGCTGAACAAGTAACAATGTATTCATCTTCTGCATCACATCTTGCTAATAAACAACGTATTTCTCCTCCATCATCACCTGATAGACCACGACCAGCTTATTCTATATTATGTGATGAAACTCGTACATTAATATTAGGTTGTTTACGTAAAATTTCAAGTATATTACAAAGAAATGAACGTCAAATTGCAGAACGTAATCACCTAGCTGAACAAGAAAAACAAAAAGTTTTACAAAAAGCACAAATTGTATCAACAAATATTCGTGATTTATTACAAAGATTAATAACCAAAATTCCTTATATTAATTCTCAACAATCACCAGTAGCAAATATTCAATTAAAACCACTTTTACCTTCAGAAATTATTGAACAATTAATCAATACAAAGAATAAATTTAGTGAACTTTTTCAAGTAAATAAAAAAACAATTTTATTTATTTATAAGGAAAAAAAATATTTCTTTCAGATTGATATAAATACATTTGATACAACAATAAATGAAGATGAACCATCTTTATCATATTCAATAAATACATCATTTCAACCAAATCGAGTAAAGAAATTTCTTAAAATATTTTCATTAAAATTATTGTTGTTGTTTTTTTTTGTTAGTCTCTGTCGACATCAATCACAGGATCACCATTAAATACATCATATACTCCATATGAACTTGAAAATCCAACGTCATCTCCACCAAATCCATTCGAACTTCGACCATTACTTTGGTTTAATCGAAAACTTTCAGAAAATCTCAATTTTCTTGTATATATATTTCTTTCATCATTATTTTATATATATATATATTTCTAGTATGCTGATCAAATTAATTCATTATATAATCGAAAAGATCTTCTTGGTTTATTCTTTCGTCAATTATTTTATGGTCCATATGATCAACGATTTCATTCAATACGTACACCACAAATAAATTTTCGACATTTTACTGATATACGTACTTTAATTTTACTTATATTCATTTATTTTTTCATACGTTTAACTATTGGCGGAAATAATTTACCATTAAATCTTTTGTTATTAACAATGATTATTTTTCTTTGGAATATTTTTCGAACTATACAAACATATAGACAATCATTAAATTCGTTGTGAGAAAAACAAATTCAATTCATGTTTGTTATATGTTTATGTTTAATAGAATGTATAAACAAGATTAGTTTTGTTTTGTTTTTTTTTTATACTAAAAAGCTTCAGATGAAAATAAATAAAATATGTGTTGAAAGAAATATAAGAGAAGCTTAATAAGAATTTATTTTTTTGTAATGATATTATGAAGAAATGAACTTTCTGACAATTTCAAACTAGAATTTTGATTAGCTAAAAAATTTTTTTAATAAGTGTTGCAGAAATGGCTCCATAAAAGAAAAATCTACCACACACTTAGAGAATAAAGATTAGTAACCTCAAGAATGTTTGTTTTTACAAAAGAAACCATATTAGAGCATGATCAAAAACCATTTGGAATTAAGACCGTGATGAAAAATAATTTCAACAGAAATCAGATCCAAGAATTCGACTAAAAGAAAATTTTAATTCGAGCAACGATTATGACTCGAACTAAAACGAATATGATTTCGTAGTTTGATATTTATTTTCGATTAATCTATTTCGAGAACACAGCCTTTACACTTTATTCTTCTTGAATGACTTAAATTGCAAAAGTGCAAGCATAAAATATTTATATTAAATATTTTGTAGCTTGTGACTTTCTACATTTGAATGACCAAGGTATTCAAACAAGACACTCTTTTTTTATTGCAACATTCATAAATAATGAAAGTTTCGATAAGGAAACAATATCCTATCTGTATAAGAAGTTTTAAAAAAGTCTGCTTTCAGCTATTTCTTTCTTGAATTATTCTGTTTAAGCATTTCTTTTTCAACATTGACCATAAACATTAAAATATTCCTTTGGTTTAAATTTAGACTGCAAAAAAACAATTTTTGCATCTTCGCTAATTAGACCATCATGAAATCTAATATATGACCAAAAGGATTAAAAGACATTTCTTTCTTACAATTAATAACAGATGCACTTCTCACTGGTGACAACTATATTTATTTTATTCTGAAGAATAAGTGAAAAAGATTTTAATTTCTTCTATATTAGAATCAATTGACAAACAAGTGAAGAATATTATTTTTACAGGATAAAGTATTTTTTAATGACACACCACTAAAAAGGATATTCTGTGGTTACGTTTTATATCTCAAACGGATCAGACAATTACTAAAATAAAATTGAATCATATTTAAATCTATTTGAGATGATTTTATGAAGTTTTATTTCGTCGAGTCTAGTTGGCACTTAACAAGGTCATGAAAAATTGCATAAATGACATTACAGGCAATAATAAGCTATAGATACAAATTAACTTTATTTTTACTGGCGACACTGTCAATCTGAAAATTGTTGCTGCTTCATATCAGCATTGTGGGCCATGAATAAATAAATTTAATTTATATCTGACTTAGTTATTTATCTCGACCTAGTAGAGAATGAAGGCCAATAATAAAAAAAATATGTAGAGGACAGTAATAACAAAAACTAATTTACTTTAAAAACAACTATGCAAAATCTCCCTATGATTCAAGATAATAAATTCAAATATAAATCAAAATTGAAATCATTCAATAAAAATTCATTTAATAACATTCATAGATCTATATTTCAATCCAAAGTGCATTAATAACTTTCATATATGATATTAAATGTATGAGTTAGTGGTTGGTGATATCTTATCATATATATTTTTTAAAATATTTATTAAATATGTAAAGTATATTCTTGTAAGTCAAATAGTTATGTTTCGTTTCTTTATCTGTTTATTTGTAATTTTACTTGAAATTGAGTTCTCATATGTCAGCTCATCGAGTACAACATATCCATGGATAAAAAAAGTTCATATTGTTTCCATGACACATTTAGATGTTGGTTTTACAAATTTTGCAGCAAATGTTTGTTCAATTTATTTTAATCAACATTTACCTAATGCAGCATATCTTGCTCAAACACTTCGTGATCGTGGTGGTGAAGAACGTTTTATTTTTACAACACATCCATGGATACTTTTAGAATTTTTTGATAATATTGCACAATGTACTGATCAACGACCAAATGATACAACAATTAATTTAGTTAAAAAAGCTATTCAACAAGGTGATATAACATGGCATGCACATGCATTTTCAATGTTTATACCAATGATGGATAAAAATTTATTTAATATATCATTAAGTATATCATCAATATTAGATAAACGTTTTAAACAAAAAAGAAAAACAAGTGCATCACATAAAGATGATATGGGTCATCCAATAAGTAGTATACCTATATTTGCCAAAAATGGAATTAAATCTGTTCATATTGGTGTTAATCTTAATTGTCGTGGAGCTGATTTACCACCTGCATTTATATGGAAACATGAAGAAACTGAAAATGAACTTTTAGTTATGATGTATAATAAACCAACAGCAACAACTCCATGTTCAGCTGAATCATGTATATATGGTGGTGATGTTGTTTTACCAGGTTTTGATCAAGCTATGATCTATCATTTTACACAAGATAATTCAGGACCACCTCATAATATAACAGATGTTATTCGAGTATGGTCAAAAATAAAAAAGAATTATCCAAATGCGAAATTAATAGCAAGTAGTTTAGAAACATATAGTCAATCATTATTAGAATTATATAAAGATCAATTACCAGTAATAACAGATGAATGGGGAACAACATGGTTATATGGAGTAGCTGCTGATCCATATAAACAAGCAGCATATAGACAAATATCAAGATTATTAATTAATCAAGAATATTCAACTTCAATATTTAATTATTCATTTCGTTTATTAAAAAATCCTGAACATAATTGGGGTTTATGTAATGGTTGTTATTTAAAACGAGAAAATTATGCAGCTCATTATCATAATAATGAATTTATAAATGTACGAAATGGAAGTGATTTTCAATTATTAGAACAAGGATGGAAAGAAGCAAGATCTTATCTTTATCCACTTAATTCATCAAATTCTTCATTAATTAAACTTATTGAAAATAGTTTAAAAGAACTTGAACCATCAATACCAAATTTAGATGAATTTATTCAAATTCCATTACCAATAAATCGAACAAAAAATTATTTTTTATTTGAAACAATATTATTTTCTGTTGGTTTTAATTATACAACAGGTGCTATTGTTTATCTTCAAGATCGTGAAGAAAGAAATTTATCAAATTTAACAAATATTTTAGGTGGTATACAATATAAAACATATTCAAATGATGATTTTAATAATTTTAATTTACAATTTAATCCTGATTGTGGTCCACCATGTGGTGATTTTGCTAAACCAGGTTTAAATGGTTCAATAAGTCAAACAATACATCCAAAAGTATTATCAATGTGGAGAGATAAAATCAATGAAACATTCCTTATTGAATTAACATTTTCACATGAAATTATAAATGAATATGGTGGAAGTAAAATTTTATGGATTAATTATACATTTCCATTAGATTCTCCACCAACAATATTAATAGAATTACAATGGTTTAATAAAACTGCAACTCGTCTTCCAGAATCTATATGGATTGAATTTAATCCAATTTTACCACTTTTTTCAAATACATGTAATCAATGGAAAATTGATGTACTTGATTATGATGTTGATCCATCTAAAATAGTTAGTTATGGTTCAAGACGATTACATGCTATTGGACATAATGGTATAAGATTTTATGATGAAACAAATGAAAGACCAGTATTTAGTCTTTATTCATATGATGCACCATTACTTTCAATTGGTTCAGCTAATCATTTATTAAATTTTGATAATTCAATACCTAATTGTCAAGGTATAGGTAAAAATGGTTTATTTATTAATCTTCATAATAATCTATGGAATACAGCATTTCCAATTTATTATGATCAAGATGCAAAATTTCGATTTAAACTTCAATTTTTACCTGAATGGTTACAAATTATTAATAGAAAATAGAATTTAAAGACACTTTCATATTATTTTTTACTACACATTCTTAATAATTATTTTCGAAAGATTGGTTTTTTACGTAAAACTAAAATAAAAATATAGAATATTTGATCACCATATTACATTTAAAAGTATCAAGATGTACGATTCTATGAATAGAAATCTACTGAATAGATCGAAAAAAAAATCAGCAAAACAAGGCAAATACCGAGTGCAATATGAGCATTACAACATTCGATATTTTGCAGATATCTCACCACAGATAAATGATATAAAGATGCGCCATGAAAAGCTCTACAAAAAATGTAAGTAAAAAAATCTATTTTGACTTGCTCTGATAATGTCTTCCATATTCAAAATGAATAGGTTATATGATAGTTCTATGTACTACTGTATCTTTTATAAAATGACAGCAGGAAATGTTAAGCATTGTATCTCTTTGATGAATACATATTGAAAAGAAGATTTTAATACTATTCGATGGGAAATATTCTGCTCTTTCGAACGATGTGTAATTCATATCCATTAAACACTTGCAAATGTACAAAAAAACACGAATTGTTATTGTTGGACAAAATATTTTCGACAAGTTCATACAGGAACTGCACATTTTTTATGCGAATATACATTTTCTTTCTTGCCTTATTTATTTTAGAAATGTATATTAGTTATGAATTATATACCGTTCGAAGGAGCAAGAAATTTCCTATCAAATGATATGAATATTTGCTTTTCGAATTTTCTTAAATTTCATGAAAAGTGCGGAATGTTTTTAAGGATGCGCTTCTTTTATATTACCTGGTTTCATCTTTGGACGTGCTAGAAAAATAAATTATATATATGATTCAAAAGAGCAGAAAAAGTTTTATCGTTTGATAAAAAATTTTTTCTTCGAACATTTTTCTATCAAACAAAAATACGGGTCTACATTTTGTGCCATTACTTTTGTACTGTACATTATATATTTCATTGATAAATTTCATCGTATAATTCATACAATAAACTATAATACAATTTTTAAAAAAAGTTCATCTCAAAACATCATTCAAAGATAAATTTATATTGGAAAAGTAGATCTGAATCGTTCTTATTCATCATTATAACTAAACAGTTATTTTTAAGGAACTATTTAGTGTTTTCTGCAAACTTTTTTTTTCTTCATCATCGATTCTGTTGTTCCAAAGATGTAGAATGGTGAGTGTCTATAATAAATAATGATATTGTAGAAATTCAGTTGATGACAAGAGAGTATGACTTACTCTATTATTTTGTAATGCATTGGTAAGATGCCGTGCACCTTCATTGCCGATACTGTTGCCTTCAAGATACAAAGTTGTAAGTGTCTATAATGAATGATGCTAACAGAACACTATGATCAATAAGAAGAAATCATGATTTACTTTATTATTTTGCAAGGCATTGGCCAGATACTGTGCACCTTCTGAGCCGATTCGGTTATGCTGAAGACCTAAAGTCGTGAGTGTCTATGATGAATAATGGTATTAGAAAGATGTGATTGATGTACAGAAAATATGATTTACTGTGTTATTTTGCAACATATTAGCCAGATGTCGTGCACCTTCAATGCCAATCCAATTACTTCCAACATTTAAAGTAGTGATTGTCTATAATGAATGATATTATCATAAAAACGCAATCAATGAGGAGAAAATGTAACCTTATTATTTAGTAAGGCATTGGCCCAATAGTATGCACCTTCGTCGTCGATTTTGTTCAAAGTAAGATTTACAGTTGTTAGTATCTATAATGAACGTAAATGTTGATTATGAAACACATTGACAGATCATTTATCTTACTGTATTACGTCGTAATGCATCTGCTAAACGCTTCATTTGTTGATTATTGAATCTACCATAGTTTCCATCGAGTGTAATAAATGTCTATAGGCAGAATTTGATAGAAAGCCTATGTTCAAAATTTACAAGTTTATTTTAACTTTGATTATTTACATAACATTTCTTTTACATTAAGGATCGATATATTCAAAAGAAATGAGACAAGAGAATATGACAGAAAAGAAAAGGTTCGCTAGTCTTTCAAAATAATGGATTTTATAATGTCAATCAAGAGTCAGGCATGCCAATGAAAAAATATGAGCTAATTATTGAAGGATTCTGTTTAATATTCGGTGAAAATATATTCTTTGTTACTATTACTCGGAAAAAGCAGTGTTGTTATTCATAAACAAGTCAATAAAATCATTGAAACTGATTCAAAAACAAAATTTCGCTAATATTTGCTATCGGCTGACATTCAACAGAGTGAGAATCTGTGATTTCAGATTAATAAGAGAATCAGTGACGCAGTCAGATAGGGAAATATGGAGATCGGTTCCCTCCAAAAAACTAACATATTTCAATACCTGAAGAAGATACGGACTGATTCGCTGTCCATAGACAAAAAATGCTTTTTTCTATTACGGTCCCTCCTTCTCCTCTCCGAAAAAAATTTCTGGCTGCATGCCTGAAGAGAACTGACGAAGTTTATCTATATTTGAAATGAATGATATGCTGAAAACGAATTTGTAAATAAATTTTACCTGGTATCGATAATAAGTATCTGTAATTGCATTTAATCGTGCACATACTTCACGGGCTGACAGAATAATATCTAATTCATCAAGATTGTCGAGAATCTTGTACACAATTTCGATGGGTAATGTATCAAGAGACCGAACAGTCCTGTTCGACATTGGTGGCGTTAGTATTAAAATTGTATGTGTAAGTTTGGATGTTGGTGAGTTCCGTTTATTTTCAATGACGAAAACAACACTTGTATAGATAGAGAGAGAAAATACGTAAAGAGAAAAGAGAAGATAAAGACAATGTGAACGAACGAACGAAAAGAAAAGACGACATATATATGAATATATATGTGCGTGTGTTGGATATAACCTAGTGACATGGAAAAAAGACATATAGGAAACATTGAACATCTAATATTAGATCATAGGAAAAAGTCCGCTCTATCGATATGGAAAAATCCCATATCAACAGTATGTATACTAATTTTTTTTTATATATGCACGTGTGTCTAGATGTTTATTGACAGTATTTCACTTATATTTATCATAATGCTACAATATGTTGTGTATGCGTAGAACGACAAAAATATGATGGTAATATTCGTAAAAACAATTATATATCATTCTTTTTCCTTATCTTTAATGTTACGAAAAATATTTTCATTTTTCTCTCCTTTCGGATATGTACGATAATATAATTCAAATGATTGTCATTCCTTGTTTTCTTGTTTTTACAATATAAAAATAGAGAGAAAAAACTGAAGAAATAGACGAAACATGTGCAAGAAGACAGGCACATGTCAATGTCGACATTCTGATTCTCTTCGTAATTCTATATGGTAAATAATACATTGTATATCATAGCAATGATAGAATTTCATCATTTACCAATAAAATCTGATAAAAATGTATATTTGTCTGTGTTCTCTTATTTTTTAAGTAATTAAAACAAAATCCAACAGTATTGCGAAATGTAAAAGAAAGAAACTCATAGCAAAAATGTTTTACAAAATCATTCAAAATTAGAGCTCGGACGAGTATAAGTGCAGCAAGTAAAAGTATTTTACCTGTATTTGAAGTGTATGTTCATCATAAACCTGTTTCTTATGATATGAACCGTCACTGATGATCGTAAAACACTATCTTAGTGTCATTTTACGGGCAACTAGTAAAAATACCAATATTGGAATGATATTTTGGCTTTCATCCATGGATAAAGTCCTTGCATAATACTTAGAAAAAACATATTGTTTCTCTTTCAAGTTTTTGAAACTGCTATAGATATCTATTAACAATATTGCTTGTTGGATATCTTATTTTAAATGAGTTTGATGTTCGACGGCAGTAGGAAGAATGCATATCAATTCAAACTGAAAATGTATGCACTTGTTTAGATTAAACTTTCGCAGCATTTTAAAGTGATCAATAAGATTTTGAAACACTGATTCCAAAGCTTTCAATGTATAATAATAATAAAAAATTTCATGAATTTGTTTTAGACCATTCCAAATCATTCTATCAGTATAAATCATTTCTAAATTACATAAAACTGACAGATGTTTAAAATACATATCATTATATTGTTTCATGCTACGAGTGCAAAGTACAACCTTTTATACTTCAGTATAAGTAAATATCTTGAAAAATATACTTCGTACTTATACTTTTACTCGAAAAAGTACAAGCACAAATACTTTCGTTCGAGCTCTGATTAGTTCATAAAAACAAAACACACGAAATTCAAATTGAACAACATCGTTTTCTACATGTGTTTATCAACGATGGATATCCTTTAGCGGCTAATTCTACTATACCCTATTGCAGAATTAAAGGTACATATTCAATGAGAAAACCATAAAAATGTTCTGGTTTGGTGTGTGACCAAGAAATGTTAGATGTACGAATTGCTTTACATTCTTGTATTCAAGGCAGTTGGATTTGTGAAAAATACTTTTACAAGTACGTTAGTGATATAACACAAATTACATTCTCATCGTCAACTCTTTCATCCGATCATGAAATCAATGAATCTCATGATTGGGAAACATCCTACGATCCTGTTTGATAATGCTCAATTGCAGCCGTATTTCCAGCTAGAGTTAGATATTTGTTTTAATGATTCGTTTTTTCTGTTGTTCATAATTAGACTAATAAAAAAGTCATTCAAGAGTCAAACTTTAGTATGTATTTTAATGAAACGAGAAGGTATTGGCTAATACAAAGTTCCGCAAAAAAGCATTCTTGATATGACTCTATCGATAATGTAGCAATTTTTATTTTTTTATCTACTGAATATCAGTTCTAATAGTTTTCGTTCATGGATGGAAAGAAGAAAAATAATACAATGTACAATGCAAAAGTAATGGCACAAAATGCTGACCCCTATTTTTGTTCGATAGAACGGTGTTCGAAGAAAATTTTTTTTACTAAAAGATAAAACTTTCTGCTCTTTTGAATCATATATAATTTATTTTTCTAGCACGTTTATAGATGAAATCAGGTAATAAAAAAGAAGCGCATCCTTAAAAACGTTCTGAACTTATCGTGATTATTTCATATAAATCCAAGTCCAAGAAAATGCTGAAATCTTGGTTTTCTTTTTTAAAGAATGCGCCTTAAAAAGCTCTATAAAAGCTGCCTGAATAAATCTCTATTGACTTGATCTGATGATGTTCTCGATACTTGAAACGAACACGTCACACAATATATTTTAGCATAATAAAAATATTTATGAGACTTTTTCATCATGCCGACATCTCGGCTTAGGAAAATGACAACACCTTGATTGTTTTCTCACAAGATGCGCTGTTGAAAGCTATAACAAGACTGTATAAACAAATTCTTATTCTAAAAGGAAAAAAGTCTTCCAAATATTTTTATTATGCTAAATAGAGTGAGACATAGCACCGACATTTGACTTGTTAATTTTAAATATGGGAGACATCATCAGAGCAAGTTAAAAATAGATTTTTGCTTACATTTTTTGTAGAACTTTTCATGGCGCATTTTTTAAGAAAAAGAATCAAAACTATATCATTTATCTGTGATGAGATATCTGCAAAATACCGAATGTTGCAATCTTTATGCCGCGCCAGGTATTTCAAGATCATTATCAGAAATAAGATTTTCATCATTCTCAATCAACTAAAAGAAGTATTTCTTTAGTTACTGTTGAATATAAGATAAGACACTTCGAACGATACATCGATTTAATTACAAAATATTTTACCAGTCATTGTTCATGGAAGATATTCGTCAATTATCTTCATCAGAATTTTTCTATATCATTTCCAGTAACTAGGACAATAATGTTCAAATGTCCTTTTCTCAAACGATTATTCCAATCCTTCTGTTGAAACATCATTAACAAGTGAAGAATAGTAAACAATCAGGTGAATAAGAGCAGTATATAGCGAAAACAGAATTATTTTGAAATGAAAATTAGTTTAGCCATTGCAACAATTATCTGTTGTGGAACTTTCGTTTTACGGGATGATATATATATGATATTTTATAAATGATATTTGCCATCAGTTTTATCAATAATATATCTTAAATAACTGGATACTGATGATTAATTGGAGATCGTACATTTAAAAGTAGTTCTTAAGTTAAGAAAAAGAAAAAGCATGAACACATACATAAGGCATTTAAAAAGTATCTAAGCTAGTTTTATTAAAAAACTACAAAACAGTTACATCTATCAATGTATGTGCTCTTTCTTGCAATATTCTGAAAGTTTTGTATAGCTGCTGTAGAATTATCTTTCGACATCTTGTTCAGATACTGATATATAGATGAACTTAAGGAACTTCGATCATTGTAGTGCCTTCCTATAAATTAAGAGAATAAAGTAGATGAGAAAGCAACTCGTATTATAAATTGTGAATAGTAGAAGAAACAAGATGTAATGTATATGTTGAAGCATTATCATGTTGAAAGATAATACAAATTGAAATGAAACTTTGCAGTTATTTTTCAGTTTCTAGATGTAGCTCATTTACTAAACTATTTCCATTATATATCTTCATACTGTCGCATCCATTGATACAGGTTTTTTGTAAATACTGTTCGTCTACTTTTCTGGTTTAAGTTTTGTTGTGGTTGATGAATCAGCTTGTCTCTAGTATTTTTAGATGATTGTTTTTGATTCAAGTTGATAGTAATAGAGTCCCGATTCATCATCAATTTAAATTCGAAAAAGAAAGTCATTTTCTTCAAATGAATAACGAATTAAAAGTTCTTGACATACATGAATGTGTTCGTGTCTTTGATTAGGTGCTAGTAAATGTGGCATCATCTTGAAAAAAACTTTAGTCCTATGTCATTGAGCATGAACAACACCATACATCATGTTGGTTACTAACAGTTTTGATTATATATTGTAATCATCAATGTTTAATTGTCTATCGTAAAAATGATGATATCCATTCAACACCTGTTATACCTATTGTAGCATGATCATCATAAACTACCAGCATACGTTCATAAATACTAAATGGAAATTGTTCTTTCAAAAGTCCGATTACTTTTCGAATGGCCTATGTATATGTGTATTACCTTCACATCTATTCCTATAAGTTATGAGTTTATACTATGAATAGCATTTTCGTATATTGAATAAATTAGAAGTTTATCTTTTTTTATTCCTCTCTCATATAAGTTTTATGAGAGAAATTAATATAGACTAAACATTCTACAGAAAATGAAAAAGAAATTTCTGGTTTTATTTTATCACAGTTTCTCAATAAATAGTTTTGAAAAAAAATAATATATAAATTTATGACCATCGAGCTGGTTTTCCTTTTAAATCAATTGTATACATATGTTGTTGTCCAATAAGAATTCGATGTGAACCTGGTTCTAACCATTTTGATCCATCATGTGTCACTGTTAATAATGAATCAATATTAAGTGGAAAAAAGACTTGAGTTGTTTCATTAATATTTAAATGAACACGTTCAAAACCAAATAATTTTTTAATTGGTGGTGTTTGGTCACCTAATGATTTTCTTGGTGGTGTAATATATGCAAGAACAACATCATCACCAGCCATTCCACCTGTATTTGTTACATTAACACGATATAAATGTAAAAGAACTTTTTTTTCATTATAATTATTTTTCATTAATGATTCAATTGAAAATATTGAATTAATTGAATTATTATACCATGAATATTGAAATGTTGTATATGAAAGACCATAACCAAATTCAAAAACTGCTTTTCCTGTATAAAATTTATATGTTCTACCAGGATTTGTTGATGATGGTCTCATTTGCATATCAAACATACTAACAGCATCAACATATGATGCAGGATATATTGTTATTGGTAAACGTCCACCGGGATTATATTGACCAAACATAACATTAGCTAGAGCAAGACCACCTGATTGTCCACTATAACCCATCCAAATAAGACTTCCATATTGATTTGAATCACGTATATACGATAAATCAAGACTACTACCAGACATAATAACAACATGAAGCGGAGAATGAACAACTTTTTCAAGTTGTTTTAGTAAATTTAATTGTACATCAGGTAATGCAATTGATGTTCGATCATGACCTTCAGATTCCATCGATTGATCAATACCACCAAAGAAAAAAACAATATCAGATGATTGAGCTAATTGAATAGCTTGTGCAAAACCACTTTCATCACTATCAGATATTTTACAACCATAAGCAAATGATATATTAACTGAATGACCTAAAATAAAAACAAAAAAAAAATGAAATCAAAATAAAATAAATTATTAATAATTACCATGTGTTACGCTGTTAAATGCTGTTACAGGATCAAATAAGAACGGTGCTTTTCCAAAATAATTTCCTTGCATTAATTCAGTTGCATTTGCTGTTGGTCCAATCAATGCAATCTTTTTATTTTGTAATTGATTAATATCTAATGGTAATGCTTTATTTTGATTTTTTAATAAAACAATACTTTCTTGTGCAGCTACTAATGATAATTGTCTTGATTCTAATGTATCTACATCAGCTTTAGATAATTTTCTATATGGTTGTTGTTCAGGTGGATCAAAATATCCAAGTCGAATAAGAACATTAAATGTTCTCTCAAGTGCTTGATCAATATCACTTTCAACAATTGTTTTTTTATCTAATGCTTCTTGAGTATGTTTTGAATAAAAATCTCCACAATTAAGATCTGTACCAGCATGTAATGCAACAGCAACTGTATCTTCTACTGTTGTTGTATAATGATGTGCATCCATAATTGTAGCAACTGCACCACAATCACTAACAACAAATCCATCAAGATGATATGATTCACTACAATAAGAATAAGTAAATAAATTTTTATTAAAAAGAAAATCTTTTTTACCGTGCAATTGTTTCAATTATAAATTTATTTGCACATGATGGAACACCATTAACAGCATTATAACTGCACATAATACTTGCAACTTTTGCATCACGTATACAAGATTCAAATGGTGGATTATATGTTTCAATAAGATCTTGATCACTAACAATAGCATTAAAATGAAAACGATCTGTACCATTCCAATTTTCTAAATCATAAGCAGCATAATGTTTACAATCAGCACCTATTTTTAAATATCGTTCATCATCACCACGTTGTAAACCATTAATTAATGCATAAACATATTGTGATGTTAAAAATGGATCTTCTCCTGGTGTTTCTTGACCACGACCCCATCGAGGATCACGAAATATATTTATATTTGGTGTAAAAAAAATTAAACCAGCACGGCCTTCATTATTAAATGCACGTGCTTCAGTTGATATAACACCAGCAATACGATGAACAAGATCCATATTAAATGTAGCACCAAGATTGATTGGCATTGGAAAACTTGTAGCTGCTGGTAGATCACCACCAAATGAAACACCAGGTGAATATGCTACACCATGTAAAGCTTCTGACCACCATTCAAATTTAGGTAAACCTAGACGAGGTATAGCCTCTGCTGTTGTTACCAGTTGAGTGATTTTTTCAGCTGTTGTCATACGATGAATTAAATCAGCAGCTCGTTGTCGAGATGGAAGAGATTGATCACATATGGGAAATGTTGATAGTGGACCTGATTTACAATCAGGAAAACTTGGTGTTTGTGCATTGATAATAATCACAAAATTTAATAATAATATTAGAAAAGTATACATAATATTGGTTGGATTTTTCTTATATGAATATTTTAACTAAATAAAATGTCTATTTTGGGTTATATGACATATATAAATATGAATAAAAGTACGAGAACAAAGGTTCTTTTGAGATAACCGAAAAGATAACTTGCTTATTGATAAGAAAAGAGGTGGTTCGAGGCAGGTATCACCGCCAAAGTCGCCCCTCAAGATGTAGTTTTTCTATAAGTTTATATGAGATAAGATTCTTTCATAAATCATATTTGATTTTTAAATACTATCTTAGAATAAATATTTAGTTATAAAATTAAAAAAGACAAAATTAAAAGACTTTGTTTATAAATGTTTTTCATGTATTTATAGCTTAATACGTCGATTATAGGTTTTAATATATCTTCTGACTCGTTTGGTTCTTTTTAGATAAGATAAATTATTTATGCCATTGTCTTCATCACATTTTTTCTTATGTAAACTGTAATCTCAACAATTTATCATATTCAAAAATATGTCGATCTCTATATAGTATTTTGTTTTTGATGTATGATAATTTTTGATGCTTTAGCAATTCTTTTTCTTTCGCTTTTATTCTCACATTCCATATAAACAAATTTAAATCTGAAAGAAAACAAAGGAAACAGATATGTATGATAGTTTGTGACTATGTTATGATCCAATAATAAAGATATATTAAAAGATTGTGTCCAATTTGTTGTATATGAGACAAACATATTACGATTGTATATTTTGAGAATTTCAAACTTAATCAGTATTGATATAGATAAACATCAGATATCATCTACCTAAGCTTTAATTCGTTAATAATTCTAATTTAAAGTATATACTGTTTTGACAGGTATATTATTATCAGTAAAGATGTAAATGTTTAATTTAATTTAATTAAATGTTAGTAATAACGGTCTTTTTTTGCACCAATCACAATAAAAGTCATCTACACTACAGAATGATGCATCAATGCACTTAAAAATTCAAAAGCTTCACATACGGCTCAGTTTTTCAAATACAATACATATTGTTGTTTGATTAGGTATCAGATAATATAATTCATAAATTTCAAAAAGATTCTTGAAATATACTACTGAAATGTTCAATTGATTATATAAAAAATAGATATAATTAATCCTCATATCTAAATATTGTAAATATGTCGAATGTCTTTCTTCATTTTACATTTGTTACTCCATCTCCTAATGATTCATATTCATAAAATAATATTCTATCTTGAGTGAATAGTTCAGCAATTAAATGACAAGAACTACTATCCTTCTTGCTTTCTATAACTTAAGATAAAACTTATTTACATTATCTTAATTCAAAAGAAGATCAATTGATGTAACATGACTTTATTTTTAGAAAAAATGAAATAATTGATGATACATATATTAATTTAAAAAATATTCGATTATTGCTTGTTTTTAAATTAATTTATTTCAGTACAAGAAACATCATATCGATTAATTTCCAATTGTGCATGACCTGCATTAGATGAAATATAACAAGGTATCGAACGAATACCATATTGTGAATGATAAACAGTAAATGAAACTATTTCAGGAGCTGGACCTGTCATAATAATTGTTGTTTGAACTTCATCATAATTAATATTTATTGAATTAATTCGTTGTCGACTAACATGTGTCCATTTACCTGATTCACCTATTAATGCATGTTTGGTTTGATGAGTATCATTAAATTGCCATAATGGTGATATATACCAAAGACAAAATGATGAATTATTACATTTATTAGCTGATATATAAAGTGGATTATGATCATCAAAAATCGAAAAACTAGTTGAATTTTCATAAGACCAAATAATTCCTGATTTAGCTTTAATCATTGAAGGATAAATTAAATAATCTTTTTTCATTGCTGATGCAAATATAATATAAAATGTTTGATTATTTCTATTAAAAAACGAATATTTAATATATAACAAAAATAAATAAATAAATAAATATAACTTACATAGTTGTTTGAGTTGAATAAAGTTCTCCTTGTATATTTCCATTATTTTCAGCCCAATCAGCAATTAATGAATCAATCATTGTTATTGGTCGATCTGGTTTTAAAATAAGTCCATCTTGTCGACAACATCGCATAATATGTTCATTATTAGTATAATTAATTGCATCACCTGGACCAACAGGACCTGTTGAAAGTATTGACATAACTATTTCTCGATCAGGAAGTGGTTCCATAGCAGATGGTTTATAAGAAGAACCAGGTTCATTTGAAGTTGACCAAAAAACATCTTTAAATGGTGCTATACCAAGTGCATCAGATAACATACTTGTTATTCCAATATTCCATTGAATATCTTGATGAACAATATGTGATGTATAATCACTTGATACTCGTGCTTGTGTTACTCGTGGTATTTCAAGTGCTTGAAGTGCATGACGAGGATAAGATGAACAATATTGAATAGTAATTCCAGCTTTTTCTGCTCCTTCACTCATTGATATTAACCATTGACGTCCAAGATTAATATCTGTACGCAATGGAATAAATTTTGATGTTTGAGCATGTAACCAATCTTGTTCATACATAATAAGACCCCAATTATGTGATGCATCACTTAATAAATCAATCCAAAATGAATCATTTCCTAATGGTAATGACATTTGACTAATATTATCAAAAATAAAACTATATTTATCTGAATAAACTGTATCTAATGCCCAATAACGATTATGTGCTGCTAATGGAATATTATTCATTTGATGATATACAGATGGAAGACCATCAGGAAATATATCCGGTCGAGATTTCCATTGACTTACCCCACCTTGTAAACCTTTATAATACCACCATGAATCTAATTGAATATAATGAAATGGAAGTGTTAATTTTTTATGAATAGATAAAATTGTTTCTTCATAATTTAATCCTGATTCTGTATTATAATAATAATAAGCACCACCATCTGTATAATAACCAAGATAATTTATAGTTATATCATTAAGACGATATTGATTAGTTCGATTATATGCTCGTTGCATTATATTACCCCATTCTCTAATACCTTCATTAATACCTCGTGGTGAATAAAAGACAATCATTGAATGATTATAATTAGCTGGAATATTTATCATTGAACCCATAACACCATATTGTAATATATTATTTTGTTGATTTAATGATGTTGCCATAAATTGAGAAAATGGTGAAAGAATTAAAACATCATTTTGTCCATGTTGTGTTAAATTAAAAATTACAACTGGTCCTGATTCTATACTTGATTTAATAATTGTACTTGATGATTTCCAAATCCCAGCATGCATATCATCATAACCCATCATAACACCTTCAAATGTAAAATAACCTCGATAATCATTTGTATCAATTTGTTCAATTTTAAATGATGGAAATACTGTTCGAACTTGATCCATATTAAGACCAATATTATTTGTTAACATTTTTATACCAGTATTTAAATGAAATGTTATTCCGGAAAATGAATTCCATTGACGAATATGACCAGTAACATTTATAGATATTCCATCTAGATTTAAATTATATATCAATTGAGTTTCATTCCAACTACCTAAATTAGGATCATCACCATGTATAACATGTGTATCAATAAGAGAAAGTGAACTATCATTTGTTGAATACCATCGATCATTAACATATAAAGCAGCACTAGCTGAACGAAGCCAGATGTTATTATCAACACTAATATTGTACTCTCCTTTTATTTGATCTACAGAAATTCGTACATCACACCAACATTGCACTATCAACACAACAAATATTGCAAGATGCATTGTCGAACAAAAAATAAATAACATAAGATGAAGGTAAGAGATAACATGATATCTAAATATATATGGTCAATTCAAAAAAAAACGACTTTAATATCAATGATTACAAAAACTATATCTTTTTTTGCGGCAAAAAAAAGTCGGTCCTATCTTTATTACAATATTATATTTATAATCAGAGTTTTTTGCTTTTATCTTATTTTTAAGTACATTGACAAAAAAAAAGACCGAGAAAGATTAATATAGTATACATGACGATCATAGTATGAGAAATAGATTTCTATTATTTAATTATTGTATTTTATTTCTGTTTAGTCATAAGAAAGGTCAACATGTTAATTCGATAGTACTGAAAAATGAATCATGTTATTGTTATAAAACTATAAGAATAAAATATAACATATTCACATTCATTTTATGCCAATTGTTCTATTACTCTCATAAGGTAATATGCTCTTTTAAATAGTCGATCACTCATTTCAAAATGATAAAGGTTATTTCATTATATAAAAACGATAGTGTATTTATTCATTTAACAATACTTTGTTGTTTTTTTTACGATGGCCGAACTTCGAACAATTCATAAAGATGAAGAAATATCTTCTACAAAAACTCAATTAAATAAAGGATGTTTACGTCATTCATTTTATGAATGGCTTACACTTTTATCAACATTATTTATTCCACTTGTTGTTGGAATTTTAACAGTTGTTCTTCCATTACAACAACAAAATCTTAGTGAACGTCAGAATGAAAATTCTAAAACAATTGCTTTAAATAATCGTTTACAAGAAATGGAATTATTACATGATCAACAAAAACAAATTATATTAAATACATATGAACATGATTTATGTGATCTTATGTTTAAATATAGTTCTATAAATACAAATTATGATATAATTAGTGATGATGAAGATAATGATAATTTTAAAAATAAAACTGATGATGATAATGATGATGAACGTGTTTCATTAGTTATTCGTACAAAAACATTACATGCTTTAAGACAACTTGATCCAGCAAGAAAAATATTACTTATACAATTATTAATGGATAGTGGTATACAATATCGTATTAATATATCTCATGCTGATTTTTCATTATTAATATTTCCTCCTGGTTCATTTTATAATCAATTACAATTTATTAATGTTATTGCACGAAATATATCATTAAAACGTATTAATTTATATCAAAGTAATTTTTCATATTCAATATTAGATGGTTCATCATTTATTGAATCAAATTGTTCATATACAGATTTTAGTTATACATCATTACAAAAAACTGATTGGACAAATACTGATGTTACACAAGTAATATTTAATTATACAAATTTATTAGGAGCAAATATTACACCTCAACAATTACTTACAGTACACAGTTTACAAGGAGCAATATTACCAAATGGTTCAACTGTTACTATTTGATATTCATTTTTAATGAATAATATGACTATCGCAAGAAATTTGTATTATAATGTTAATCTATCTTTTTATATTTTGTCATTTGTGTATATGAGCAGACATATATATTTATATATGAAAGATCAGAAGATAGAAACAGATTTTCTACATTGTGTGCATCAGTAGTAGAAGAAATTTTAAAGTTGCTAAAGCACTAAATACTAATCCAATATCTGTAGTCAGTTATATCATCATCTACATATTATTTAATGCTTCTTGAAAATAAACATGTAATTTATTTAGTTTTTATGAATAAAAAACGAATGATATACAGTTGTCAAAATTTTATACCATTTTTCCATTATCAAACAAAATAAAGTTAATGATATTCAACTACGAAATATGGTGTGCACATTGTCCTTTTAACACAAGTTCTAATAAAAGTCGCTAACGAATCATCAAATACAATACAAAAAAGTCTCTTTCGTAGGATAAGTGAATAATATATACTGTATTAAAAATATGAATCTAGTTAAATATTGAATAAAAGCAGCTTATCATTAATGATAATCAATGGATTGTGGAAGAGCGACCTCTCTGAATAAATATTATGCTTTGGTCATGAGATATATCCATTCACTAGTTACTCTTAAAATCTCGTGAAGATCAAAGATTTTTCTTTCGAATGATAATAGATAAGACAGAAATGTTTAAATTTTTAATATTAATTCAAAACATTTTTTTTCAAATATTAGCTTCAAATAGTTCAAACAGTTTACAATGGTTGATTAGAATTATTTCAAAGGTTTATTTTAATTAATGAGTTTTTTTCTTTCTAAATAAATTCTTTTCATCCTAGGACAATTATATGAAGAAATTATTGATATCTAAATAATTCGAGTTATTTATTAACAAACTTAATTATGTTAATTATTTAGGTTTTTATAGTGCATTTACTAATGTAATATTAATAACAAGGAATATATAATTAGTATCTTATTCAAGGTGAATGATATTGAATAGAAAAGTATAATAAATTTAACTAAGAAAGCATTTTTATTAAACTCGTATTATCATATTTTTAGTTGTTACTTAAATGAAGAAAATCAATGCATAATACCTTAGAAGAGTGAAAACATTTTATTGTTTAGCTGATCATTAAGATACCAATGATGCAGTTTGGTCATTTATTTATAATCGTAACTTTTTTGATTAGATAATTATTCAAAAATTTTTCAAATTTAATAAAAAGGACAAAAGTATTAAGTAAAAATTGTATCTTTGACTATTTCTTATTTTTTTTGAAATAATAAACGAAAATAAATGGATAAAAATTTTTATTTTTAATTTAATACATATAAATATTTTGCAGATGATGATGTATGAACGAACTAATGGCACATCATCAAATCCATCTCTTATGTTTGATACTGGTAAAATTCTTTCAAATTTTGATTGTCATTCTATAGCACTTAATAATCCTGAATCACATCTATTACTTGTCGGTAATCATGGTATTGGTTTTATTAATTTTGAAACTATTACTTCACAAATTGATAATGGAATTAATGATGATACAAATGTAATTATACCATCTTTATCTGATACGAAAATTTTACCATTATTTGATGCATGTAATATTAATCGACCAATTGTTGAATGGAGTCTTTCTGATGCAAATCAATATGCTGTAGCAATTGATCGTCTTGTTCGTTTTTATACTGTTGATCATTCACGTATTAATGATACATTTACAGTTATTGATTCTCAACATCAGGTAAGAAAAAAAAATGAATGTAAAGAAAAAAAAGAAGTGCGTTGGCCGGGAGTCGAACCCGGGTCGGCTGCTTGGAAGGCAACCATGCTAACCGTTACACCACCAACGCTACAATAGTATAAGAATTCTTATTGTTGATTATTTAAATAAATTTGAATACTATCTCTACGATTTTTTTTGTTTCAATAGCGTCCTATTTCAACTATATCTTATTCACCTCATGAATCTTCTTGTTTATTAACGGGTTCACTTGATGGACAAATTCAATTATGGGATACTCGACAATGTTCAGGAAAAAATCCAACAGCTCAATTAAAATTTACAACATCAACACCATTTTCTATTCGTCGTATACAATGGTCATCAACAAAATCTGATAATCCACATCATTTAGCTGTTCAATGTGATCGATGTGTACGAATATATGATATACGTCGAACAGAACCATATTTATTTTCTTCAACTGATTTAGAACATACGCAACGTATAATTAGTATGGATTGGACAAATCAAAATCGTTCAATTGCTACACTTTCAATGGATAATTCTATAAGAATATTTTCAACAAATGGTCAAATTATTGCTGAATCATTATTAAATGAACAATCTCCTTATTTATTTAGTAAAGTATGAATAAAAAATTTTTGTTTTTTTTTTTTTTAAAAGAAAAATAAATTCTTTTATAATTAGATTCGAAGTACTTGTTATGATAATCTATTTATTTGTGCATCTCGTGATACTATAACATCAACATATGGTTTTACTGGATGGCGTTGGGATGATAATCAATATTTACAATTAATAAATGATCGTATATTATCATCAACTCCATCACCAGTAATTGATTTTTGTTTTGTTACAACTTCTCGTTTTGGAAATTTATTCAATAATTCATCATCATCATCATCAGCAACATCATCTCGTTCAAATGATAATTCAATAAATCGTGTTCTTTTACTTACATATTGTCGTGACGGACAATTATGTTTAATTGATATGGATTCAATATTTCGTGATGTATGGTTAAATCATCCTACACGAAATAAAACAACTAATTTATCTGATTCATCAAGTTCATCACGAATATCATCAAATTTATCTCGACAACAACAACAAATGACTCGAAGTACTTCAACAATAATGACAATGGAAGCTATTAAAGATGAAGCTACAGATGATGGAGAAACTGATGATAATGATGATGATGCTTTTCAAGGAATGTCAGCATCACCACCTAATACAATGGAATCATCACAAACAAGTGAAGAAAATGATTATTCTATAACGTATGTTATATCTAGTATTTTTAAACAAGAAACAATATATATAAATCTTAAATCTATCTTATTTTAGACCTGATCGAAGTAATAATACAATAACAGAAGTATCAATTGTAAATGAATTAAATTCTTTACATGATAACTATGGTCCTTATATAATTGTTGAAAAAAAAGATGATAAACATCGTATGTGTATAATTCGTTGTATATATTCTTTAGATAATACATTATCATTTCGTTTATATCTTATTTTATCTCGTCATTATCCAATAATATCTCAATTATTTGTTCGTTTTAAATTTTCAACAACAAATAGTGATGAATATTTAAAATTACTACAAACTCGTATACAAACAATGTTTGATGAAACATCTTATGAATGTTTTTATACTGGACAATTATGTTTACATAAATGTTTATTAAAATTACAAAATTTATTTGAAATATATTATAAACAAGAAAAACTTGCTAATACAATATTAACAACAACAAATAATTTACGTAAAAGACGTGAACAATTATCAACAAATTCTGATAGTGATTTATTAAATAATTCAATAAATAATAATGCTATTAATTCAAATATAAATAATAATTCTAATCGAATATTTGCTGCGACATCATCATCATCAACACGTACAAGTGATAGTCAAATATCAAATTCATCATATGCTCAAACAAATCGTCGTACATGTGGTGCAAGATTTTCTGGTGGAATATATTTAATATGTTTTGGTCGAATAACAAATAATCAACAATTAAATTCTTCAACTGTTTTAACTGCATTAAATGATGGAATTATAAATCGATCACAACCAATAACTTTACGTTCAACAAGTTGTATAGTACCTAAAACTCGAGAAAATTCAAGTACTGATGAACAAATAAATTATCGATCAACAACAAATACAGTACAAATTCAAAATATAACGAATAATAATCAACGTATAGCAACATTTTCAGCACCAGTTCGTTCAACATTAAGTACAAGTTTATTTAATGATCATCAACGTATACCAATGTCATATCGTCGTTCAATTTGTCATATAACTCATCCATCATCAACTGTATCAATATATGATGTTTCAATATTATTACCTGTTAGTAAAAAATTAGCTGATGATTATAAAATTGATTTAAATAATTTAATTGATATGTGTGATACAAATGAAGAATTAACACGAGCAATGGGTAAAGATGATTTAGCACATTGTTGGCGTTTACTTGCTGGTTTATTAACTTTACAACCAAGTTTACAATCTAATGATACTTGGTTTCAAACACCAATTGCTCAAGGTAGATTTAAAAGCACAAAAAAACAAAAAACAAAATTCAAAACGTTTTTTTTTCTCTCTTCTTTTAGGTTTAATTAAACATTTAGTTTCAAATTATGTTCGTAATGGTGATATACAATCAGCAAGTATGTTTCTTTTAGCAATGTCTCAAACACCTTATTTAAAACAAATAAATCAATTAAAATTAATTAATGAACATAATCATGATTCAATATTATATGCATATGCATGTTTATTACATCGATGGAAACATTTTTATAAACGAACACAAATTTTATCACAAATTGATCATAATTGTCAATCACCAGCACCTTTTAATCAACCAATAACAACACCAATTATAATATGTTCAATTTGTTTACAACCAGTTTTAGGTCAACATTTTTTATGTGCATTATGTGGTCATGGTGGACATTTAAGACATATGCATGAATGGTTTTCATCAGAAGAATTAAAACATAGATTTTGTCCAGAAAAAGGTTGTACATGTCGATGTATTATAAGACAGCAAGAATTATTAACAACAAATACAGTTCAAATACAACAACAACAACAGCAGCAGCAACTACAGCAACAACAACAAACACCTACAATAACATCAAGAAATTTTTTCGTTCGTCAATCATTGGGTAATATTCGTACTTAATAATACAAAAAAAAATTGTTTTCTTTTTATCTGTATATGTCTATATATATTTAATGATATTCAATAATAAATAAATAAAAAAAAAATAAATTTAACTAAAATAAATAACATAAAGAGCATGAATAATACCAGGAATCCAAAATAGAAGATAAAGAATAATATTAAGTATAACTGTTGAATTACATTGTTTTTGAACAAAAAAGACAGCTAATGGTGGAATGATAAAAATTAATATAAGAAGAAGAATTGTTTTACAGCAGTATGGAACTTCAGCCATATTTTTGTCGTTTTTTTAACGAATTTTGAATGTTGATAATAACGACGACGATAATGTTGATGATTGAAAGATTGATGTATTAAGAAAAGAAACACTTAATAAAGTTTTTCTTTTTAAGTAAACGAAAGTAAAAAAATTCAAACAATGGTAAACAAAGAGATTGTTTCAATCAAAATGTTTGTACTCACGCTTTGTCCTTCTAGAGTTACGACTTGAAAGTTTCAGTTGACATGCTTGATCTATTGTTAAAAATTTGAGTAACCAAGAAACCATTATATATCACAGACAAATGTCAGAAAACTTTATTTTTTGAATATTTTGTATTTCAAGATGTGATCATACATTTTTTCAGATAAAAAGTCTGCCACTTCCTTAATAGACGATTAAATATCAAAGGCATGATTGAGCTTAAAATATTCTTGTTCGAGTTGTCACTTTTATTAGATAAAAGAATCTAATTAAGTTATTATTACTCGTATATTTTCAGATAACAGCATATATCTATCATTAATTTATACAATACAAATAGTTTGTAAGCCAATGAGCAAATAGGCATGCATGTTATTTTTTTAAAATGTCATTGAACTTAATTTCTCTTTTAAAGTGTTTCTATGCAAGAAAGAAAAGACATTCAACTCTTGATTTTATTTGCTGTTTGTGACATCGGAACATGTTAAGTTTTCTAACAACAGACAAATACTCATAAAAAAAATCATGAAACAACTTTAGCTTTTTTTATAAACTTAAATATACTATGAATTTTTTAATTAAAAAAGAATGCTTTTCATATAGTCCGTCAAGGAAATAGTATCAATTGATGTTCATTTTATTGTAAAGATATACTTTATATATATGCAGTCATGCTTCAAAAGACTTTTTGAATGTAGAACGATATACGTACTATTGCAAACGCGGCACAGATCAAGGTAAACAATAAAAAGGTCTCTTAACAAAAAACTCTAGTTGAATATGCGTGCAAGGATGATTTTATATAGGTTAAGGTGTCATTTTTTCGAAGAAATTGAATATGAAAAGTATGAAAAGGTCGTTTATAATAGTTATATCAAGGTATTTTTAGGTCTATAAATATTCGTAACAAGTCGAGATGTAACAAGTATATTATTCATTTTCATATCAATCTTCATAATAAACACATATATTTCTTGAAATGTATCCAAATCAGCGAATACCTGCTGTATATCCTTTATCTTCTTACAATCATCCAGCTAAAAGAGAAGTAGCATTTCGTACACCATTATTAGATATAAATTGGTTTGATACTTGGCCAACTATAAAAACAATAGTGCTTGGTAGTATAATGCTTGTTTCTAGTGCAGCTATTATCGGTCTTGATATTGCAAATTTGGCAATAGAAGGTGACAAAGAAAATGGAATGTCAAGATTTGGACTAGGTCCAGCAAAGGTTGGCGCTGGTATTTGGAGTGGTTCTATATCATTTTTGGCTGCTATTTTTATTCTTGCGATAAGTATGTAAATTTTTTTTAAAGCTAGAACATCATGTTTTCATATACTTCTCTATTTAGTTTTTACACAAAACAAACGAATTGCAGCAACATTTGCCTTAATAGCAGTTACTTTAGCATTCTTTTTTATTATTGCCTTAATTGGTCTTAGTGCAAATTCAATTCAAATTGATCAATATGTAGGTAATGGACAAAATTTAAATAGAATACAATACAATCTTATAATAGCCATACTTGCAGTAGCTTTATTTATTTTTACACATTGTATCATATTTTTTATTATTTATACCTATGTCTTCTTTTCATCATGGACAAGTTCATCAACAAAATATTAACAAAAAATTAATTTCAATTTTAATAACTGTTTTTCTATCGATTATTTTACATGTATTGAACTAAATATTCTTACTCGATTAATATTTATTTTTTGTTTTTTTTTTTTGATATTCTACTTCTGATATTACAAATAAGATAATTTTATATTTCATTTTTTTTCGTCACTGTACAAAGATACATGATGCTAAAATATTACTGAAAGTGATACAGAATGGTTACTATTTACGAAAGTCATTAAATTAGTCTTTGTATAATTAATGACTCTGTCAAGTGTTTTTGATTTAATTATAAGCATCTTGTTATTGTCCTTTAAAAGAATAAAGACTTCAAGGTTCCATTTGTACATATGTATTATATCTTATCTGAATTTATATTAGTCATACTTGGTACAAAAAAAAAGAAAGAACAACGTGCACTATTCAATATTGAACAATAAAACTGTGATAGAGCAAAGATATAGCTTAATGCTCATTTTTTATAGATTCATGCAATCTGAAAAAGTAATGTCTGATTAAAATCATTGACATTGTATTAGAATATTTTAATAATGAGTGTACCAACAAAATTACAAACAGCCGCAATTCATAAATCAAAATTAATTGATTTCTTGAGATTAAAATAAATCTATATGACTCTTTGAAATTATTAGTTATTC
Source organism: Macrotrachela quadricornifera (assembly GCA_022393335.1). NCBI lineage: Eukaryota > Metazoa > Rotifera > Eurotatoria > Philodinida > Philodinidae > Macrotrachela > Macrotrachela quadricornifera. The sequence goes on from JAJEKB010020160.1 coordinate 458,941, forward strand.
TTTCAATGAGTATACAAATCTGATGAATAGTTCTGCAATCAATAAATATATTAGTTTCATCATAATTTGACCAAGTATGTTAGTTTTTTTGTTTAAATGATATAAACAAATATTGGTTTAATGTATTATTGTTCACTAAACTAAAGTAATTGCCACCGAAGATGAAATCAAAACGTATCTTATGAACGAGATTGTGCACTTTAGTTGCTTAATATAAATTCTAGCACTCGTATTAACTACATCTAAAAACTTCCTCTATTTGCATTGATGTTATATCATTCATAATGTTTGTTTTTTGTGATGAACTGAAAGGTGTAGCTCAACTGCTATCCTCGGTAATGATGTTTATTGAGTTATTTCATTATCACGGTCTGACTAATATAACACTGAAGACAATATTATGCAGGAGAATATGAAGGAAGAATTAAGGACAGTACGTCAACAGTACAAGAGGAAAGAAATATAGAAAAAGAGGGTTGTCAAGAGCAACACGAATATGCTCATTCTTTTTTCATAAGTCTGAAATAAGGATAGATCCTTGTCATGTCATTAAGAAAGAATAAATAGATCGTGCAGAGGCATGTTCGTAATCGATGTGAGTGTATCTCATTTATTGACACATTTTTGATGTTTTATTAATCTCTTAACTTGACAAGTAAAAATTATCTGTGTAATGCTTTACATATATATTTTCCTACTTGCTAACAGATATATTAAAGTCTTTATCTCATGGGATGTAGAGATGATTGAAAATCATAGCCATATAGAAGAATATCATTGACCTTGAAAAAGATTCAATAAAGATAAAATAGAGGCATTTGTCAAAATTTGATTGTTTGTTTTCCTTATAAACATTTGAAACATCATCAGCTAAAATCAAAGGTCGCGTGAAGAATCTAGGATTGGAAGGTGTAAATATCCCAAAATATATTAACATATAGGTTCACGATGAAAAGTCATGTAACGATAGAGAAACCAAGATAATTTTTTTTTCATGACAAATGTAAAAGTCATTTGTCGTCGTCTTTTCTATACATGATTTTACGGAACGTCATGCAGCAAAAAATCGTTCCCTTTTCTCAAGTCAATATTTTCTGATGACAAAATAGTTCTATTACAACTATCAATTCCATATTTGTTTCAGAAACGAATACCGTCGAAGGCGACAGTTTTTGGAGCAATATTAAAAAGGAGATCCCGAAAAGCATATATTTGATGTTATAAATACCCAGCAAAGGCGGCTACGCTTTCAACTGCTGTATATCCTGGAAGATGAACATGAACTTGAAAATATTTTTCACACTGGAAATCATTCCATGCAGATTGAATTATGAAATCACCACATACTATTCCCTATTTTCTTAACTAAAAATTCGAAAATTTCTATTTATTGGAGAGTTGTATACTCACTATGCCTCCTCTCCCCATTTTTTCGGTCTCTGCCTAAAATCATCAAATTCAAATTTTCAGTTCATTTGAATGTTTAATAGTAAAATTATCTTCAATTAACTTTTGTACTACTACCTATTGCTGAGGATGGCAAGAAGTAACTGGAAGATTTGAGTTTCCTTCAAGAGAAAATCATCAAATCTAGTTGTTATGCTGAAAGACTTGAAAAATCACAAGCATAATGTAAACACCAATGATTATTCATAACTATTTGCTAGAATTTGGATTATATTGACGTTTCTGAAGAAATAGTGCATTTCATTTCTTCAAAACATGCTGCTCTCTAATATTCACACAAATTTAGGTCGAATAATAGTTGTAGAGACTATTATCATGCCTTATACCTAAATCTCTGTCGTCTGTAAGAACAATTCGATTTAGAATTCTGAACAAAAGTCTTTCCTCCGTTCTTTCTATGCTATCGTACTATACATGCAATTTATTATCGAATACACTGTAAAAATAATAGAGTGGAATAATAAACGTTTAGGATTTTATTATTCTATTCTTTCCTTTTACAATGTAGAGATATGGCATGAGAGTTTT
>JAJEKB010020163.1:0-155370 GCA_022393335.1 Macrotrachela quadricornifera
TACTTTCAAAATTTCTTCTCTGTTCTTCAGTTGATTGAAAAACTTGTCTTTATCGAAAGATACTATCTGTAATTTTGCACAAAATAATATGCTTTGTTAAAACAACGTAGCCTTCATTTTTTAGGTTAAAGATAAGCGTCTAATGGGATCAAGCACAGAAAGTAAGAATTTTTCTTCCATCTTTTTTGATAGAATTTTTCAATTTGTGTATTAATGTTGCCTTTGTTATGATATGATTATGTCATGTAGTTTCTACTGATAGATCTTGAAATCAGATGAATTTGATGAGAAATGATTCATCGAAATAAATATAGGAAAATGGTCACGACAGCATTATTAATACTAATGATATCTATAAGATCTTGGGCTTGTGTTAGAACTCACTTTGTAAATGTAACTTTCTTGTTGTTTGAAAGATATTTCCAAATTGGATTGCTGGCCTGGTAATATGAGAAACAGAAAAGATATTTATACAATATCTGTTGTGCATTCTTGCTTGGACACTGATTTGAGCAACTAATTTTGTTATTAGCATGCTTTTCTGCTAAACCTCCTGCTTTTTTTGACTTTTCTCTTAATTAAAATTTCTTCTGGGTACCAGGAGCTGTTTTGTGAGATTTTGTCTTTAAGGTTCCCCCCACCCTAAAATGTCAATTTTCGTCGAATTTTTCGATCCTTTGATTTATAACGTATTAGATAGAGCAAAGTCTCCGCTATCGAACGCATTATAGTTTATTGGGTTTACAATGAGCTTTCATGACGAAACATCGATTTTCGGGGACTCCCTATTCAGCGCCTCTTTCCCAATCTAAAATGTATATATTTTTAAAAGATAAGAAAACGATGGTTATGATGCTTTAGGCACATTATTTACAAGCGTTTTCTCGTCTATAGACTATTATTCTGCTGTATGTTCTAGCCGTCTTAGTTCGATGAGAAAATCTTTTGATTCAAAGATAAAAACCAGGCGTAAGAAAAGAACAACAGCAACTGCTGCCACTAGTAATCCTTCCAGTGAAAGCGACAATAAAATGTTATTCATTCCTGATGATAGAGATTCTCGTGATATTACTCAAGATTTAATAGAATTGGAACTGACAGATGATGATACAAATGCTGACTAGGAACCTGGAGGAGGTGATTAACTTTCAATAACATGTTAGTTTTTGTCTAAGATTTTGTATAAACTAGTGAGTAAGGTTTTCCAGAATATTTTCATATGTGAGGGAAATTCAACATGTTTTCATGTATTTCAAATAATTTGAAAATACTATTAAGGCCCTCCCTACCCTAATTTCTATTTTACCCTCTGATCGTCAAATCTTGCTGAAATTTTCAGAGGAGTTGTATCTCATGCTAGATATCTCACCGTAAAAATTTCAGCTCAAAATATTGAGTCTACCAAGTTTTACTTAAAGATTACGGATCAAAATAGAGGGGTCCGTTAGAAAGCTCGGACTCGTTTTAAAATTTACCAGAGACCTAGCACTACAGTTGCACGGAGCCGGAGTTTTAATTTTCGTTTTTAATATTTTTTTGTTGAAGTTCATCTCATAGTGTACGGTAATGGTAAGATATTCAATATGATACATTTTAATGTTATGAGAGACTAAACCTGAAATCTGACATTTTGGCTCTGTAAAGTTGTAGAGCTAATCAATTCCTTCACTTTGAAACCAACCTGAGCTCTGCAACGTTTAAAATGGCGAAAGCGTTTGAAAAAATACGAAAGTGTTAAAGCACAAAACCGCGTTTTGAGAAAAACATGAAGGAAGTTTGAGAAGTGAAATTGAAGACTTTTTCTATGGTAACATGAGATGAAATACATGTTTTAGTGATTTCTCATAGATCATTGGTTAGAACAAACTCAGCAGACACATGCAGGGTTTTACGGGAAAAGTTTTATTTGTTCTATTTGATCATGTTGTGTACATAGTCGAATCAGTAAAAATTGCTTAGTATGATATGGAACAGATTATCTGAGTTTACATCGATAATTTTATCTCATGTATTAAGGTCCACCCCCGCTCCACCCAAAAAAGATCGATTTTCGTCAAAATTTTCGATTTTTTGTATGATAGAGCATCCCTTGCGCTATTGACTGCACTATAATTTATTCTGTTTACGATAGATTTTAATAATTTTACAGAGATTTTGCTGAAAACCTCTATTCGAGAAAAACGACATCTTTCCAAGAATTCAATTTTTTACTTATTTCAATTTGTAACGATAAAACATATTTCTTCCTATTGTACAGGGTGTGTAAAAATGTTTTTCCAGGGGGATAACACTACAATTCCAAATAGCATACATAACTAATTTTTATTTTACGCACTCTGTATATATAGATACGTTAAACTAATCTAATTGAATTAAGAAAGTCTTAGTGGAATCATTTCTAATTATGAACAATTGTCATATAAGTTTTGACGATTTATTGTTTTTTGGATAGAAGTTCAATGTCTCAAGGAAAAGACAATCGTTCTTTCGATTGTGGCTAAAACCAATAAAGAAAATCACTTCGTTATTAGTCATTATTTCATAATTAGTTTTACTGTGAATTTAAAAAGAAAATATTCGAGATTAATATTTATACGTGATACACAATATTTGATCTATAAAAATACGACAAGATGAATCTGTATTTGATTTCATTTAAAAACCAAACTGTATATTATTCCGAAAAAACTTTCATCTCATTCGAAAAATTTAATCCAATATGACGTGGAGAATTTATTAGCCTTTTCGTACAGTTTTAACGCCTGTTAGCAGTATTATTATGTTTTATTCATACATGTACATCTTCCCATATATATGTATTTTGGAAACCTTTAGAAAGTGTCTGCTCATCCTTATAGAAACAAATTAAAGAGATGCTCTTATTAATTGGATGAGATCGCTAAGTGTATACAGCGAACATACTTATTTAGAAGAGAAAAAAAACAGATAAAACCATAATTTTTGATTACTATGCATATTTTGTGGCATAATCTTCAATCGAAAACATTAGAATTGGATAAAATGGTCATTATTAGACAGAAAATAAATTGTACAACTTTGAATTTAAGTAAAGTTTATTCTGACAAAGAACTATAATGAACTTAAAAGTTATATTATGTATTTACAAGGAATATATGTGACGATATTTAACGCGATTATTTTTGTTATGTATATTTATAGGATTTAATCGAGTCAATTTTTTTTCTGAATAACCTTGAAATGTTTTTTATATTTCTTCCAATGTCAATTTCATTAAATAATTTCTTTGTTTCTCGTTTTTTATATCATATCTATAGATATTAATTGATAATCCATTCATTTACTTTTATAGATATAAAAATGTTAGAAAATTATATATAGATGAAAGGAAAAAGAATTGAAAATGTTTCTTCTGAGTGTCATGCTTTATTAAATAAAAAGAAAAATAAAACTTCTTTAGAAAAGGTTTTATCGATATTTTTGATTTTTTGATCCAAATCGATGTTTGAATTTATCAATTTTTGGTCGTTTAGGTAATGTATTAAAACATCCTGATCGAGCCAGTTTTGACTCTTCTTTCGTTTTATTCTTTGATAATAATACCGATTCTTCTTCGAAATTTGATGTTTCTTCTAATTGTAATGATGATTGATAATTTACATACGGATATTCATAGTCTCTTAAAAAATTAGAAGGTGGAAATATCCATGATCTTCTCATCAGTTCATGTTCCACCGTTGGATGTAAAACCCACGGAAAATCTCTTGTTGGATATTCGATCTTTGGACACATTATTCTTCGTTTTGGTATTCTCTGTTCTCTCTTTGACACTGATGTTTGAATAATCAGGGCTGTTCTGCTTCGTAAAATATCAGAATTTGTAGATAATTTAGTTGTACCATTTTCTTCTATTGGCATATAAATACCTTTCCAAGCGAATGCATTTTGAAAATTATCAGGAAGTGGTTTATCATCATTATACAGGTACATAAAAGAATCAATCTTACGATGTTGAGCGATTTGTTGAGCGGTAGGTAATAGATGTTGTTGCTTCTTAGAAAAGTATGAATAACAATATTCTTTCACTATTGTTAAAGTATGATGACGAAATGTTGAACTAAAGAGAGTTTCATTAAATAAAATGACTTTGATCAAATAGAAAATACGTTGTTTTGTATGAAAATCATTTAAATTATATTCGTTTTTTCCAAGAGTTATGATGAATTGTGCAGCTGTTTGTCGTGCTTCGAAAATATTTGCTTGATGATATTTAACACGTTTTTTATTATCATCTGTTTTGATTGGATGTAATCGAACTAAATCATCATTTTTTAGAAGTGGTGAAGAAAATGAATTAATACCAAGATAATCAAACAATTGAAGTGTATCCAGTATGTTATTATCTTCTGATAATTCATTAAATAATGTATATGGTTGTTTGGAAGTAATTGAATGAAGAATAACAATAAACGAATCATATTCAATTGGATGACTCAATACAAATTCATCATTTTCATTTTGAATAGATAAAAAATCATCTTTATGTAATACAAGAGCCATTAAATAAGGAATACAATCAAGTTGTTGTTGATTGAGATGAACATATTTTTCCGATGTACCAAAACGGAATGTATATTTAAGTTGTTTATTTGAATCATTTAATTCTAATGCTTCACCCATTATTTGTAATGGCGATTTAACTTAATGATTATACAAAGTAAAACTATAAGAATCTCAGACTATATATAGGATAATAAATCATACGTCTTTAGGAAATATCCATTAAATGATCGAGGTATTATTACATTATAATATATATGAAAATATAAGATAGAGAAAGAAAGAAACATATATAATGGATAAATCCAAGTTTATATGGCATATGTAAGAAGAAAAGAAAAAATAATAACGAAAGGAAAATAACAAGAATATATGCAGTGTGTTATAAATTTTGATTCACAATAAAATTCATTTATATAGATGCATAAAACAATATCTGATTATTATATTTCTATATCATCTTCGAGTATTATTTGTAATGCCCTTTCAAATAATATATCATTGAATAACATCTTCTATTATAATAATAAAAATTCTAACATGATAATGTGTGATGTATCTTTATTATTATAGTAGAAGATGTGATTGAATACTATATGATTTGAAAGAGTGTTACAAATACTCGAAAATAATATAGAAATACAATGGTGAGATATTATTTTGTATTTCCATATAAACCAATTTAAATGTGTATTAAAAACTTATGAAACATTCTACATATAGAAGAAAACAAAATGAATAGAAATATGTAAAGTATCATCTAATAGGTATTTTAATGTGAAAATACTTTCTTATGCAGTTGAAAAAGATAAAAATAACTATTTTGTTTTTCCTTATCAAAATATTTAGTTATATTCATGTTGGTTTTTTCCACATATCGTTATTCATGGAGACTTATTGCTCATATAAATGGAAAATATTTTTAAAAACATAATTAAAATCTTAGTATGTATATCATAAAAATAAATTATTTTTCTCAAAGATTTTTATCATTTAGACATATCGATGTAACTATTCATTTTTTTGATGAAAAGATATAAATATTTCATTAGTTTTTATAATCAGACAGTATCTTTTCTTTATGAAAAAGTAAGATATTGAAAATTTTTCTTTTTTTATTTTCGATTAAGTTATATTAAGCGAGAAAATCGATAAAAGGAAATGTATAAATCATTCATTAACTATACAAAATCAATATTCTCCTAATACTCATAACATTTATTGATGAAATTTTGAATGAATAATATCTCTGATTGTAACACAGATTTTACCATGTGATTAAATATCCTTTTTTTATTAACAAAACTTTTAAAGTTCCTCAAAATGAATTAATGTGACACATTCGAATTGAAGAATATTTTTGTATCGAAAAATTAAACGAGACGATCTATATATAATCGATAAATGTCTTTTAGCACATACAATATAATCTTTCAAACTTATAGAAATTTTATTTATCAAAATAAATTTTATTCTGAAAAAAGTAAACACAAATATGAATGTTGAATATCATGTTCATATAATATCGATTAAATAACATACTTCGACAGAATTTTTATCGATGTTTTTGAACTCTTAGACCAGATCTATTTTTAAATTTATCGATAATCGGACGTATAGGCAAAGCATTAAATCGTCCTGATAGAGCTGATTTTGCTTCAATCATGTATAGTTCTACATTATGATTGTTATCACTAATTGATGATATTAAGGGATACACAGAGGTACAGAATCTATCGCTAAAATAAAACTTTCCCCGAACGAAAACTTTTCCTTACTATAAAAATCAATTAAATAAAATCTATGATCTGTCTCACTTAAAAATGAATTTTAGGAAAAATAACATGCTTTTCTTTAACGAACAGCGGGAATCCGACAAAAACCAGATCGGATCCAATCGGTTTTTTCATAGAGAATGTCGGATTCCGATGAAATTCGACGCAGGATCCGACCGAAAACAATCGAATGTACAGGTCGGATTGAATGTCCTGGGTAGGAGCTGTGTCACTGTAAATTTTTTATAATGTTATCACTCTCCAATGATACATGTGTGTTTGCAGCAAAGCTTTAGGATGAAAGAGAACGATAATAAATCACAGGAATCATTTCTTATGTTGCGTCTGCTGCAACTAGGAAGTGTTTGTGATGGAGGTATCTGCGATAGGAACTTGTCTGTAAGCAGGGATGTATGTAAGAGGAAGCCCGAAAAAACTTCGACTTAAAACTTACATTTATATTTTATATATGAGTTCTATGAGATTCATTCAAATACCGAGGTGAAAATATTCGACCACGTGTCCTTTGTAGTATAAAAAGAAAAGGCCTATTGGTTAATACATTCGATGTAATAATCCTTCACGAAATAAAAGAAAGTTTATTCAGAACTCACCACAAAATAGTATCTATGTCAACAATAATCACTTTTCTTGAAATTGACATTTACAACACGACAATGATCCCAATCACACAAATTATATTACTAAACAATTTATCAACAATAATGTATCACATTAATTGAAGTGACATCTTATAAAGAATATCTAGTCGACCATAAAACGTAAAGTTGGAAAAAGAAAACCAAAAAGTATTGATGAGCTTGAACTCTCTTCAGCTGAACAATTCGAAAATACTCACATTAATATTGTAAAACATTTTGTGATGTGCATAGAGAAAAAGATGTTTGTCTCTTATTTCTCCTGAAGATAAACGGATGAAATATTGAAACATGCTATTCGATAGTGCTTGTCGTGCGCTATCAACTAGTATACGAATCTATTTGAGAGTGACATTTCTATATAAGGATATATTTGCATAACAAGATGTGCCAGGTTTTTTGGCGACAGCTGTATGTGAAAGCCAAGAGTTGTGGTAAATAACCACATAGTCTTTCAAGATAATGAACAGTTACCTGAACTTTTCTACATCAGTTTGATCCAGCCAAGCCTTGATCAAATCATCTTTTGTATAATCTTATCGAAGTTTATTATTAAAAATCATTGTCTTAGAAAAAAGCGTACATATAAAAGCAATAGAAGCATTAAGCAATTTCTTGCTTATCGAAAAAGTACTTATAGTAAACAGGACATTATTAAAGTAAAATAGCCATTTTTTTTCTTTGCTGTAATGCTAGATAATCGTTCTGGAATATTTTTCGTATAAAATTTGTCTTATGAGCAAAATAGAAGAAACATTCCAAGAATTGAAACAATGAAATTAGCTTCATTGAACTGACTGTAACCACCATTATTAGGTTTGTGAGTTGCATTTACATTATTAGGTGTGTCAGTTGCATTTACCTTAAAACTGATCTCATGTCTTGATTTTAAATTATATATTATATCATGAGCGACAATACTCAGATGATGTTCACCTTTATTAGCTGTCCATTTAAAGATACCTGTGCTACGATTAAATGTAGAATCTTTAGGTCGATGTAAGTCAAACAATTGGACAGCATGTGATAAGTATTCACTTGATGCAGATATATTTAATTGTATTTTATTACCACTTACCAGATTCATACTAAGAGGAAGTGATGGACTAAATGAAGGTGGATTTCTTTGATTCTCTCGAATTGATAAAAGTTCATTACTAGCATTGAATGATGATTGAGCAAAATCTTTATCATTAGTGACAAAAAGATCATAGTAACATGTTCGTTGAGCCATATTCCATGATGAAGGTAAAGATGTTGCATCTATCTTACAAAATATACGAATTGAAGCATTATTTGTTGTTGAATTTGTCAAATCAATAAACGATGGAACAAAATGACGATTTTTCTCATAAAAGAATTGAGATGATTCACCAGATTCATAATGAAACAATGTTTTAGATGGATTAATAGCCCAAGTCATACCAAAGTTTGCATGAATTTCTTTACTTGAAACAGTATTGCTTATGATGCTTCCATTTTTATTTCTTAGATCATTAATTGCATTTCCGTCATAAGTACCTAATAATCCATATGTTCTTCCACGAAATATTCCAGATACAGAAGCTCCTATATTAAGTATTAATTGGTCTGATGATAATGATGATGATTTTAATTTGATAACGTTTATTTCAATAGTTACACCAATATTCCATGAAAGAGAAAAATGACTATTCGTATTACCATCATGTCGAGTAATGGTTACTTCAGGAAAGAAAAGTGTATTAATATTATCTTCGAATTCAAGAAGTTCATTTTCACGTCGTAAAATAAGTTGTTCACGATGAGAAATAATTAAACTCATTGATTTAGCTTGAGCATCATTAGAACGAGCAGCAAAGCCTTTTGTGACAGTTACATTATTAGTCGATAATGGAATTGTGCGAATTTGCGACATAAAAATATAAGATTGATTAATATCATCAAATGCAACTGGTGCCGCAGGATTATTACTAATGGCTAAATAAGTATATTCTCCATAACCATTAAAAGTATATGACATTCCATCAAGTGTCCCAAAATGAGGATCACCCCACATTCTACCATTTTCACCCATTGTATTACTACCTCTTCGTGGTGGTCGATAGTGCATATATTTCTCACATGCTTGATTATTTGTACTTATTATACAACATTGTAAATAAGGTAAGGTATCATGAAAAAAATGTTGAATTGGTGATGTTACTGATTTATATCTATCATCAGTTCCTGCACCTGTACCACGAGTAATTAACATTGTATCATTATCATAACAACATTCTGTTCCAGCACCATGACGATTCGAAGTTATTGAAAGATAACATTCAACAGCGGATGGTTCATCATGTTGAGAACGAGCTTGATGAAGCCAACAATTATTTGAATTAGGATTGTTTTTGTAACATTGTTGATCCCGTTCATAGCAACAACGACCAGCTGCTATAGCTTGGGAACGTGTCATTGGACATGGAAGGAAACCATCACTATTCCAGGTTGATGGTTCAGGTTGTTGTGAAGCCCAATTTTGACATAATTCAAGAGCTAATGATGGATGACTTCTTACAATTAGTATGCCTGTATTTAATCCAGCATAAATCTGAGAATTAAAGTGTGCTATCACTTGAATAAAACATGTGGAAATAGATGAAATATTTGAGGGTAGTTGAAAACGAACCGAATCAGTAAGAGGCAAATTTTGTAAAAGTATGACAGATGTATTATCCTTTATTAATTGTTGATTTTGATTGAGACTTAGTTTCCATAGTTTAATATCAATTTTTGTACCATTAGGGAATGTATTTTTAATGATTTCAGAAAAATGCCAAGTTAATTTAATGTATTGTCCAACATGAAGTAAAGGGTTACGATCTTCCATTTCAATAGTTACTTCGTCAGAACCAATTTGTAGCGGGACATAAGTAAAAGTACCAGCCGAAATGAATGTTTGTCCATTATTAATAGATATACTGACTGGTATTGATCCATGCATAGATGCAAATGGTGTGAGACATATTGCTCGGAATTCATCAATAACGAGACCATTGACAGTTTCCGATGATGAATTGAATCGACATTTAACTTTTGTTTGATTTGTAAAACATGAACCATAAATAGTGAGAGGAGTTGAACCAAACTGTGGACTAATGCGAGGACGAAAAGAAACTATTGATCCATTTTCACTACAACCACCTGCATTGATCTTATTTGCATCAACACGAAAAGCAAATAATCCAGGAATATTAACATTACTCTCATTGACTAATTTAACAATATTGTCTGTACCTGAATATGGAAGTGTTTCAGTTATATTTCTTTCACTATTGTAGAAACCTGCGTGTGACATAGAATACGAATTATTATAAGGATTAGCCCATTGAAGATCATGATAAAGAAAAAAGACAAAACTACGATCTTCATCTGTACATAAAACGACTTGAAAAGTATTATTCAATTGTTTAGTTGCACTAATCTCAATACCAATATAATACCAAGTGCCTGTGATAACCATTTTTGGTTTAAATGGACGTTGTTGTGGAAAGAAATTTCGTACATAATCACTTGCTTTTGTAAACACTTTCATAGAAAAATTCGACGAAGATGTATTACTATGAATTTGATAATACACGTTAGATTTTGTATTGTTAAAATTACTATAAATCATCTCATGCCAAAACCCGGCTATAACAGAAGCGTCATCCGACAATGGAAATGATTCGACCATATAATGATAATAATTTAGCGGAAGAAAAGATAATAAACCATTTGTAGTGATCCAAATTTTACGGTACATATTGTCGAAGTAAGGAAACGTATATGGTAGATGAAAAGGATCTTCATTTATATTAAATGAATCTAAAGTTGAATCACCTACTTCGCGACCATATGGGAAAAAATCACTCAATGGTACAGTGCTAGATGAAGACACAAACAATAAGGTGCAGAATAGTATCGGCCACATCTTGTCTTTTTAACGTTTATTGAAATAATGAAAGTAAAATATTATTAAATAACTCTTTTATAGTATGAAACGACGAGCATCTCATTTTTTTATATAATAAATCCTTTCAAAACAAATTTATATTATTATATCATATTTCTAATAAAATCAATATCTTCAGTATAGAAATTATACGATATACAAAACATATTTCATTTGATAAAATGAGATGATATAATCCAAAAATAAATTTTCAATTTTTATCATGAATGTAACTTAATCTAATCTATACTTCTAAATCATGTTTTTATTTTAAAGTTATTCACTAAAAGAATTCTACAATAAAATTATGTACGACAAAAAAATCCTTGAAAAAAAAGTAATATATATATACACTTATTATTCATCGATTGCAGTTATAATCATTTTATTTATGTTGAAAAAATATTTTTCAAGCATTAGCCTATGTATATATATAAAATACTGTAAATGGTTTTTTCACCAGCTTTTTTGAGTAAATATTAAAAGATTGATTTTCATGTATTCTTTCGAGGTACTACCTTCAGACAATAACAAGTTGATGTCTTTATTTAAATTAATAATTGATATAATTGAATAGGAAAATAGACTTTTATAAAAACAATAGATGTTAGTCATTCATCAAGTTCTTTGTGACTGAATTGATTGCAGATAAATTCTAATTACAGTTCTATTTGGAATAATAATGTTATATACATAATCGAATTGACTTTCGATAAATTTTTTCAATAGATGATGATAAAACACTTGTTTAGTTATCAACCATTTGTTGAAGTACTTATTGAATATGATTCTCGGATAGTCTTCAATAGTCTTGAATTATTTAGTAATTGTATTGTGGATCTCCTGTGCTCATGATATATTCTATATCATTCTCTCTCCTGATATAGTTTTAATATATTAATATTTTCCTGGTATTCTTTGTTTTCTTGTTACATTGGGATTGATCTTGTGGCTATGAGTTTCTTTGCTAGTTTACTCCTAAAATACAAGTCGTATTGAAAACAAATGTAAAGAAAGTTTGATCAAGAGAGTAATACAAGCAGCTCATCTTTTAAAGACGAAACTCATTCTTACGATCAAAACAAAAGTGATCTGGACAGCGTTCCTTTGTGTATGAAACGAAATGAGATTTTTTTGGTTATTTCATGAAGAACAAATCACGTGTGAGTATACGCCAGTTACGCTTCCCATACATATCTATGTATAAAGTTATATCCACCAAAAAATAATTTGAGATTCAGAAAAGTTAATGTCGAAATAGTAGATACCTATTCGATTGGGTACGAACGTCATCTATTGATAAATACCAATCATATGATCGATTGGTTAAATAAATATGAAAAAAGAGAAAGTTTGTCTTGGATATTTATTTATAATATAATGAATGGGAATAAGGTACAAATATTATCAAAAGGATAATTGAACATATTTACTATTATATAATTCTTTCTCATTAATCACCTTTTATCTCATTTAAGGATCAATCTTACAATTATTCCCAGTTTGACATAAACGAAAATGTTGTGAATCATTTAAATATTCCGTTTTATTTTATCGGAAGAAAATATTTTTTTTTCTTCACTGTCAAGACAGTAGTCGAAGAAAAAGAAAAAAAACACAAGTATACAAATTCGTCATAAGTGAAATTTTTTCTCTCGTCATTATATATACGCAAAAAGAAGAAATTCTATGGCTGGTATTGCAAAATTATTTGATGAAAATGTTCTTGATAAATCGAATAAAAAAGTTAATTTTAATGATGATAAATATAAAGGAAAAATAATTGGTCTTTATTTTAGTGCTCATTGGTATGTAAAATTTCGTTTTTTTTTTTAAATATTTAATATATTTGTTTATCTTTTTGTATTATGTTAGGTGTCCACCATGTCGTCGTTTTACTCCAAGACTAATTGAATTTTATAACAACTACGCAAATGAAAAAAATTTTGAAATTATTTTTTTGAGTTCAGATAGAGATGAAGAATCATTTAATGAATATTATAAAGATATGCCTTGGTTAACATTTGATTACAATGAACGTCATAAACTACGTGGAATAAAAAAAACTGGTAAATTTGATATTGATGGAATTCCAACATTAGTTTTACTTGATGGTGATTCTGGTGATATTATTTGTTCGAATGCAAGAAATAAAATTCAATATAAAGATAAGACAGGAAAAAATTTTCCATGGAATAATGAAAAAATAAAAGCAGATAAATCTTGTATTTTATTGTAATATATTGTATTTTGAAAATATATTTGAAAAAATAACGTACAGATAAAGTGTCAGACGCATCTGTATGATCAAACGATTATTACAAATTTTTTAATATTTTTTAAAGCATTTCTCGCGAAACAGACGTCCGAAAAAGTGAGAGGAGATGGACAAAATCAGATGTTTTTGGATAAAGAGGAATAAAAAAAGTATCCGTTTTATAATTCTATCTATTCATTTATTGACATTATTTTAAGATTTATTTCACAATAAAGAAAGTACATAATAAAAACCAAATAATCATAGTTCAGTTCGCGTAAACAAAGAATAAATTCCATATATACAATATAATCCAAAAGTCACTTTGCTAAAGAAAAATTGAATATATCTAACATATTCTGACTGCTAGCAAGAATTCGTTCATACTGCACGGCTGGTCTCTCCTCTAACGCATGACTTCACATGTTTAACTTTTCATCAGATAGCAAACATACAAATACTCGACATTATATATATAGAAGATATGAATTGATTCTTCTACTACTAAGAACAGAGTGTACATAGATTGAGATCCGCGATTTTTACCAATCAGAAGCGAAGATACGAAAAATGTCTTTTTGTCCAATACTGTAAAAGACGAAATATCATTTCGATGAAATTTTGGTTATGACATATGATCTGGATAGAAGAACTTCAGATCTACAGGTTAAGATGTAATTCAAATGATAATCTTCTCATATCCTAATGCTAAACAAATAAAACTGCCTATCCACTTGTACAAAAACTACAAGTTTATTTAAGACATACCAAAAAATAATGAGCTCGATATCGTATTCTCGTATAAATCGCTTGAAAATATGATATCAGGCTTACTACTTTTGATATGCTGGAAGTATATTAAAAAATCTATTTTCTTTATTGTAGATAATATTAATATCATTAATGTTTTTATGGATAGAAATTCATTATTTACTGGCAATCTCTCTTAAGCAATCTTTTCAAACCAATACAGTAGCTATCGAATTGGGTAATTTTTTTCCTTAAAAACAAGATATTTCTGTGAGGTGTGCTTCCAGTATTTGAATAATTTCTTGTATTTTTGTTTTTCTGAGATGTTTTAATTAAATGAAAACCAACATCCCATAGAAACAGATGATTCGAATCTTAAAAAGTGATTTTCGCACGAAAATTTTATAGAAGAATAGTCTAGATTTGTATTCTTGAGTAACAGATTTTTCAAGAGATGCCGTAATCTTAAAATGATACAGAACTTCCTAGGGAAAGCAGCTTTTATTTTTTTATGATTATAAAATCAACTATTTCTATAAACTATCAGTCTCAGATCAATTGAAATGTCTAGAGAAAACGAATACGAGACGTTTCACTCACTAGTATAGAGTATCCAATAAAAAACGACTGAGACGTATGAGTGTCTAAAATCGATCATCCGTTGATTTCTAAAGTGTCTTATTTTATTGAGCAAACCGTCTTGTTTTTGTTTTAGAGTGGTGTCAATAAAAATGTGACGAGCGACTTGAGTCAATCAACCATATTCACAATTCGCTTATATGTCACTCGCTAGCAAAAATTATACCTAGAGAGACAGCTAATTGTGTTCTTAAGAATTCGAGATTTCTCTTCTGATCTTCTTTCTTTTCTCCTGTAGAGAAGTTTTTCGTCACTTGTATAATATTGCTTAATTTCTTTAATCTTATTTTGTCTTTGATATTTTGAATATACTTATTTTCATCTTAAGGGATCGATTTCATTACAAAAAGGGTATATATACTTTTATCTTATTTCAATAAGAGAGCAAAAGTGAAATGAATACATATTTATCATAAAATAATCTCATAGGTAATATAATCGAGTCGCTTGCATATGAGAACTTCTATCTCGTTGCAAACAAAAACGGAATAATCAATCTTAACTGAATAAGAGAAAGTATAATAATCTTTCCATGATGCTGTGTTTCTTTTTAGCGTAGACCAGAGTTATTAATCAGGACTTAGTTTTCAAAGATAAACATCTTATCCTTTTAATGTACATACATCGATCCCAAATAAACTAGGTTGACCATAGAGAAGAATTAGTTACTAACAGTATGAATGGTTAGAACGAAGTTAAAGTTTACCAGAATTTCATTTGACATCTAAATTTACATGCACTGATATAAGTGAATCCACTTACGTTTAAAAAATGTCTTTCAAGGTAATCATGTCAGGTGAGGGTGGTTGATTATTCTGTTTCTGTTGGTAATGAGATAGAAGTTGCACACGTAAGCAAGCCGATTATATTACTTGTGAAATTATGTTATCATAAATATATATTTATTTCACTTGTTTTGTTCCCTCATTGAGTCAGAATAAGAGTATACGTATTTCTTTTTCAATAAAATCTATTTCGTAAAGTGAGAAAAAGAATATTAAAAACATCAAAGGCAAACTCTAATGTCGCAACTTTTCTAGCAACTGCGCTGCAGTTGCGGTGAAATGATGAAATTACGTTCGCACCAGCCATGCAATCATTGTAGTTCGTACTGATGCATGGGGATATAAAAAGAGGTGTCACAATGAGGAAGACACTTCATTTATTTTTCTAAAGAATAAAGGTAAGTGCCAAGGTTTACTAAATGATCAATAGGAATATCTAATCATTACATGGATGATTATTGATTGATTAATTAATTAATTATTCGGAAGATATTTATTTATTTAGTAAATACATGATTAACTAATTAATAATCAATCAGTTAATCAATTATTAATTAGTTACTGACTCATGTTTCATTGCAGTTGCGATGTAACAGCGATCGCACTGTGATCTGTAATTGCGAAAGACTGTAACCCTTACCCCCGCGCAACTGCGTCGCAATTAAACACATGGGGTAGGATTAAAGAAATTAGGCGATTTTATATGGGTGATGAAGAACTTCTCTACAAAAGCGAGATATCATTCTTAACAATATAATTAGCTTTCTTTCTCTAGGTATAATTTTTGCTGTCAGATAACCTACAAGCGGATATCGCATCGATGATCTCGAAGTGTAAGACTTTTTTCTTGTCTAACAAACGTTGAAAAATGATGATCTTGTTATTCTTTCAATTTTAATATTGACAAAATATTCTCCATCCACTTTGTGCTACGACGCTACTGTCTGATAAGGCATTCGCACACTGTGGCATGCATCTTTTTTTTTCTGTTCTGTTTCATCTTCACATTGACAAAATATCAGATCATGCTCGTGTTTTGTTTAGTTAGTTAGTGGATACATATCTTTTATCTCTTGCGTTAGTCATTCTAGATACGTCATAAATTAACTTCAAATCTTCGAAATGCTTGTCTCATTTGCTTTAAATAACAAATTTTTTATGACTTGTATTTTGCTTTTATCAAAATTTTATGTGTTTCACTTTTTGTATACATTTCTTTAATATCACTACATCTTCATTCTGTGTAATACGTTAAGTGACCACACTGATTCTATTTTTGAAATGTTTTGAGGATTTCAAACAATAGATGAAACGCATCTATAGTTCCTGTTCAACAAAGCAAGAAATACGAAAAAACATGAATCTGTGTATTCTCACATCACTGGACTATCCTGATCAATATCAGATTGTCTCCAATCTTTGTCGTCTTCTGCTTCGTTTTTCATATATTGTCTTCGCAAGTAAGTAACAACTTTAAAATTTATTCCGATAAATAGCATTTAATCGTTTCTTATTTTACTTGACACTTCATTGGGATATAAACACAATATTGTATTTTCTTCAGATTTAGTTTCAAGAACAATTTCATAAGGAGAATAGTGGTGATATAGTTTAATTGAATGCTATTTGTCGGAATAAATGCTACAGCTACTTCTCACTTGTTGACAAATAATGAGAAGTGTAGTAGGAGACGAACAGAGTCGGAAGTAATCAGATATTGAGAAGAATCAAAACATATGCTAAAATGACTATTTAAAAAAACAAAAATAATCGAGTGAAATGGTCACAGAATAATGCATCAGAATGATCACATTGAGTAAATGATCATTGTCACAAGTACTAGAAAAGTCATTTTGTGACCATTTCATATCTTTGTAATACCATTGTCTTATCAAAACCAAGTTTTTCAAGATTATCTCAACTATTTTTCTTTAAGAGAGCTCGTAAAAAATAACTCACTATTTCAGTCATTGTATTAAAAATCAATTACAGATAGATAATAGAAATTGTTGTATGCAAAATATTGATCGATACAGAAGAATGATGAATTGAATTTTCTTTATCATTGTAGAATATTGTATAACTTAAATCATCAACTTTGACTGATATTAGAATGGATAACTTATCCCTTATTACTTTAGCACCGGAACTAATTCATCATATATTTGACTATTGTGATATTCAAACGATTCTCCTTCATGCTCGTTGTATCTGCAAAACAATCTATGCTTTTGTTAACAATTATGATCGATTCGCACTTTTAATCAATTCCAAGACAGCGAGTACTATGGAATTTGTTTCTCGTGTTATTCGACCAGAACAAGTTATTTCACTTACTATCACTAATGAATACAGTTTCGATGGTATCAGTTTACTTTTTACATTATTCAATAGTCAAAAATTTATTCGACTTCAGTCATTAAATATCAGTCGAATCTGCAATAAAGATTTAGAACGTTTATTACAAAGTTTGAGCACTGACTCTTTGATCTCGCTTTCGTTCAAATCAAGTGAGTATAAACATGATCAAACATGGATTCTTATCTTATACGCAGTCATTCGATGGAATCTTCAGAAATTATGTATGAACAACGTGAACTACATGATGGAACACATAGCATGGCCAAATCAAAGTAGATTAGAGCACTTGGTTATTGCTAACTGTAGTTATAGCAAGTATCTTCTTATTCTGCATCAAATGACAAATTTACGAACTCTGATCATACAAAATTGCGTAGTAGATGAGGAGATTGCGCCTTTAGCGTCATCTCCGTCTACGTTGCATGTCATGTTGGAATCTTTAACAATGACAGACTGTTCACTTATTCCTGAACATTTAGAATTACTACTTATACCAATACCTGCACTTCGCCATCTAAAACTGATTTCTAATAGAAAACAATTCGACTCTGTGTTCGATGGTTCCTATTGGCAACAACTCATTTGTACTAAACTGCCCAACCTAGATCAATTTGAATTTGTCTTCTCTTATAAACGCGATGACGACAACGACTTCAGTAACCTTGAATCACTCATTGATCCATTTCGAACACCATTTTGGTTCGACGAGAAACACTGGTTTGTTGCCTGTGCCTATGCTGTAGAAATAAATGAGATCTGGCTTTATACAACTGGGATTAACATTATTCCCAACAGAACGTCAGTCAGATGTGAGGTATCGTCAATAGATAACACTTGTCGACTGACTCAACGACCGCTAAATGAAATGGTTGACAACACTTCAGAAGAGGTATGGAATGAAATCGATCGATGAAAGTAATTAAATATTTAATTGTTAATATCAAAACATTCAGTTAACTTCGTTTGATACGAGTATTCTTCTATTTCAATGAATTGATTAATCATGCACAGCTTTCCATTGATTTCGAATTAGGAATTTAGCTATGAAATGTATAAGACATGGTAGAAACGTATATGAGTTAGTATTGTATCAAGATTTTTATCACTTTCTATTTAAAAAAATTCAGTAACCTTAATGATCATCTGTAAATACCTCGTCATCTCAACGCACAGATCGCGAGATATTTGTCAGAGATTTTTCGTATGTCTGCTCTAGTTTCAACGAGTTTTCTATATATTGATCATTCGTCCATAAAAATACTGATAGACATGCACGGATTTCTTTCTCATGATCAAACAAGCTCCATCGGGTTTCCCATTATTAACCGTATACAAAAAAATACCGTGAAAGTTTCTGTGATAAATTTTTAATTTTCAGAAACACTCAACATTGAACTAGAATTTCTTTTTCTAAATTTTATATGAGTTGTCTATTTATATGAAGCCAGAAAACATAATGCAATCCTAATTTCTGGAACCATCGAAACACATTCTAATTTTGTCATGTGAAGTAAAGTCAAACAACACTAACTTATAATAATGCTATAAAATGCTCCAAACAGTTCTTCTTTGAATTTCTGTTTTCAAGAAGCAGAAGTATACTACTCATAACTATGACCAGAAACTACAACTTCTACTGACCTACAAAAAAATTTAAATAAGTTTGCCTTATTTTTTCCATTACTAATGTGAGAAATTAATTGAGAAAACGATTCTCTACAGCGTTTCTTATTTTCGGAGTTACAATAATTTTTATTATTATCAATTTTACAATGAAACATACCGCGTCTTCTCGTGAATTTTTCCCGATCTCATTAGATCGCACATATTAGCAAATACATAATTTTAGTTAAAATCTATTAGCTTCTTTTTTCCTTTTGTTCTTGAAATGTGTCTCTGGAATGAAAGCACACAATCGACATGTATTGTGAATATTTATATTGTACACTATTCAAAACAAATTGTCCTTTGCGTCTGAACACTCAAAAAAGCAAACAAATGAGTGTTTCCACTAGTTATTTTTTTTCGGGATAGAAAATGAAGCTGGTTTAGTACTATTTATGAATTCGTCATATACCAGCATTTACCAAAGTTCTAGCGAAAAGAATGACAAACACCATTCTTTATTCATTTTGATGATGATCATCTACATTTTTCGCACAGACCATCACTATACTGAGGCTTCATGGCAATAAGATCGGTGACCAGGCGACACAAACTCTTGCCCTTGCTCTTGAAAATAACAAAGTGAGTACTATTCTTCACGTATCTCATTTAACCATGTGCAATTTTCACACAGACACTCACTGAACTCGAGCTTCATAACAATCAAATCAGAGTTCAAGGTTCACAATATCTGGCTAATGCTCTCAGAAAAAACACGGTAAGCATCATTCTCTACTAATCTCACTCTTAATCATCTGCATTTTTCGTATAGACTCTCACCGTACTTCAGCTTCATGGCAATCGTATCGGAGAGCAAGGAGCACAACATCTTGCCAATGCTCTCGCAAACAATAAGGTGATACACCATTCTCTTTTTATTTATCTCATGACTATCTATAACTTTTATAATTACAGACACTCGTCACACTTCATTTTAGATGGAATGATATCGGAGCTCAAGGAACGCAACATCTTGCTAATTTTCTCAAGAACAACAAAGTGTCACATCATTTTCTATTTATCTCTCCCTTGATCATCTACAATTTTCACACAGACACTCACAACACTCAATCTTTCACACAATGATATTAGAGATCAAGGAGCACAGCATCTCGCCAATGCTCTTAAAAAGAATACAGTAATTACCATTGTCTACTCAACTCTTCTTTGACTGACTATCTGAATTTTTCACGCAGACACTCACTACACTTCACCTTGAATGGAATAAAATTGGAGCTTATGGAGCACAATATCTTGCCGATGCTCTCGAAAATAATAAGGTAAACAACATTCTCTACTTACCTCTCTCTTGACTATTAATACTTTTCACATAGACACTTACGATACTTAGCCTTCGAAACAATGAAATCAAAGCTCAAGGGGCACAATATTTTGGCAATGCTCTCGAAAAAAATAAAGTGAACACCATTTTCTTCTCTCTCTCTCTCTTGTAACCATCTACATTTTTCAAACAGGCACTCATTACACTTGACCTTCAAGAGAATAAAATTCGAACTCAAGGAGCACAATATCTCGCCAATGCTCTCGAAAAGAACACAGTGAATACTATTCTCTATTCATCTCTCTCTGAACAATCTGCAATTTCCATGTAGGCACTAACAACATTAAACCTTCTAATCAATCAAATAGGAGAGCAAGGGGCACAACATTTCGCCAATGCTCTGCGAAATAACAATGTAAACACCATTCTTTACTCGTCTCTCTCTTTACCATTTGAACTTCTGACGCAGACACTCAGTATTCTAAAGTTGGGCAATGATAGAACTTCATTGTGTGTGGCTGTAATTGCAGCTTTTCGTATAAAAAATGACAAAGTATGTTCGACGATTATTTGAACTACTCAAGTTTATATCACGTAGATACTCACGTCTACTCAATAGACACTCACCACATTTGAACTTTGTGATCGTAAAATCGGCTATGAAGAGGTACAACATCTCGCCAATGCTCTCGAAAACAACAAGGTGAACACCATTCTTCACGTATCGCTCTCTTCATCATTTACAGTTTTCGCATAGACACTAGCAGCACTTAACCTACGCGAAAATCAAATTGGAGACAAAGGAACACTAGAACTGGCCAATGCTCTCACAAACAACACGGTGAGCACTATTCTCAACTTTTTCCTGTCTTGACTACCTGTACTTTTCATCCAGACACTAACCACACTCGACCTTTGTGAGAATCAAATTGAAGATCAAGGAGCACAATATATCGCCAATACTATCGTAAATAACAAAGTAATACATCATCCTTTATTGATCTCTCTCTAAATCATCTGCATTTTTCATACAGGCACTCACGACACTCTATCTTACCAGCAATCGAATTGGAGATCAAGGAGTACAACATCTGGCCAATGCGCTTCACAACAACACGGTGAGCATCATTCTCTGCTCATCTTTCTCTTGACCATCTACATTTTTTTATATAGACACTCACCACACTTTATCTAGGTAGAAATCAAATCGGAGACCAAGGAGCACAATATCTAGCCAATGCTTTCTTATACAACACGGTAAACGCCATTTTCTACTCATCTTTCTGTAGGTCATTGGCATATTTTACACAGACACTTACGACACTAAACCTTCGATGGAATGAAATTGGAGAGCAAGGAGCAAAATATTTCAGCAATGTCCTGCAATATAACACAGTGAGCACAATTCTTTATTCATCTCTTTCTTTGCCATTTAAACTTCTCATACAGACACTGCGCACTCTAACCCTGGAGAACAACGGAAGTTCGTTATGTGTGGCTGTAGCTGCAGTTCTACGCATAAAAAACGATAGAGTATATTCAAATATGACTCGTACTATTGGAGTTTACATTGTATAGATATTTATATCTTTTTAATAGACACTCACTAGAATTTATTTTGGAAAAAGTCAAATCGGAGACCAAGGAGCAGAATATCTTGCTAATGCTCTCATAAGCAACACGGTAACTATTCACTTCTAATTATCTCTCCCCTCGCCATTTGCACTTTTCACATAGACTATCACCACGCTCGATCTAGAGAAAAATGAAATCGGAGATCAAGGAGTACAATACCTCGCCAATACTCTTGCAAGCAACACGGTATATACCATTTTTTACTCATTTCTCTTTTGATCATATGCACTTCTTTTGCTCAGACCATTACTACACTCGACCTTCGAGAAAATCACATAGGAGCTGAAGGATCACGATATCTAGCCAATGCTCTTGAAAAGAACACCGTAAATAGTAATCTTAACTTATCTTTTTCTTGGCCATGTAAAATTTTCCTACAGACACTCGCCATACTCGTCTTAGATAGGAATCAAATAGGAGACCAAGGGGCACAACATCTCGTCAATGCCCTCACAAACAACAAGGTAACGTACCATTCTTTATTGATTTCTCTCTTGACCGCTTGTATTTTTCATATAGACACTCAGAAAATTATATCTCTCGGACGAAAGCATTTCGTTCGCAGTGAGAGAACAATTGAAAAAGCAAGATAGTCGAATCAAGGTTTGAAAACGAAAGTATTGTTTTGTGTACCAATGTGTTGAAAATAAATGATTAGTGTGAGTGTTCCTTATTACATCTGCATTTGGTGCACACATCCAAGAAACTCTTTCGAACATAAATGGATGTCGTAGTGTCAGACACTATATCCTTAGACAGACAATGCTTTCTCGTCAAAGAAAATCGCGCTAGATGATGAATTTAAACTGCCATCATGCGTTTTAGTCTGTAATTCAGTCTTCCTCATATATAAACACAAAAGATTGCTGTCACATCGTAATAATCGATGAAGATCAAGATGAATAACCGATGTCGGTTTATTTAGAAATGAGAGAAAACAAGAAACGAGAATAATAACACACATATCAAGACCCTTAGTCTCACGTTCTCAAGATTGTAAAACGAAAAATTCTGAATTTCCTTTTCCTGATTTAATTAGAGATATTGAGACACATAAAAGGTCAAATAGGTTTCAATCTGAGAACATAACGTTCATTAAGATAAATTAATTGATCCTTACTTTCACTTTTCTCTATTAAACTTACTAATAGCTTTACAAGTCAAACAAAATGAACTGATAATTTTAATAATCATATGGACCGATTCAATATAATCTTATATATAGTACTAAATGAATACTACTATATCATTGAAAGGTCTACCATACTCTTTCTCAACGTCTCTTACATAAAAAACTGTATTTTGCTAATATACTTACATCTACATACTCTAGTACAATTTTTTTTATGAAGAATAAAAATGTAGCTTCCAATTATTCAGTCGATAAGAAAATTTTCAAGAATTATTCATTTGTCTAATTTCATAAGAAAAGATATTTATAATATTAAACAAAAGATAATATTCAGTCTAATTAAGAAACAAAAGAATCCTCGATTATTTTCTATAATTGTGTAACTGTACTGCCTGATTTATGCTTTATTTGTATGTAATGAAGACTTTATAAATTAAGATTCTTAAAATAATAAGACATTTCATTTATATTAATAAAAAAATACATATAAGATCATAATTTGATTATACCTATCTAAAATTAAGAAACAATATCAAAATGTCTAATTTACAAGAAAATATTTTAATAGATATATCGTTCATCTTGTCTATTTGATTTTTATATAATTAAAACTTAAGAAGAATACAGTAATAATTAAATTTTTTTTTTCAATTGAAATAAGCTAAAATCGTGAATTTGTTTGAGGAATTTTCCAAATATCATTAGTGAGATTGAATTGTTCAAATATTGATTTAGCCTCTTCACTAGTCCATTTTTTCCAATCTTCACGTAAATGATTTCCATACCAAATTTGAGCAAATTTCCAAACATTATCAATAGGTTGAATATCACCTTTATGTAAATTATGTCGTTTACACCAATCATTTACATCACTTTCTGAAGAAAATATTTGCATAACACTACAAGTAAATATAACATTATCCCATGCATTTTTCATTGCAACTGGAAAATGAACAAAAAGTGGATGATCATAAATTAATTTTCCATCTTTAATAGAAATTATTATTTGATTTGATTCTCCACCTAATGTTGTTGTAATTGTAACATCTTCTTTGAGAATTGCAGCAATACCTAAACTACACCAAGCACAATTTCCCCACCATTGACCATTTCTACTTTGTACCCAAAAATTAGTTGGTGCCAAAGAAAATGGATGAATTACCCATATTTCTGATGTTTTTGGATGTAATACAACTCCATGATATTCTTCTAGATTTTTAAGACATTCAATTATATCTTCTTTTGATCGTTGAAATATTTCAGAAAGAGTTTCAATTGTAGGAGCATATTCACGTAAAATGATTTCTTTCAGAATAACATGATGTAAATGTGATAAGTCTAAATTCATTCTAAAAATATTTATCTTCAAATGCAGATCGGTCGGTTGAATTTAGCGTAGAAACTTGAACTATGAGTTTTTTGATGAAAATAAAATAACTTTTTATATATACACCTTTTTCAATGTACTTTTTACACAATGATTCAAACAATTCGAAATTTCTTCGTTTATAAAGCAAATATGTTAGATGCATTAAGATCTACTCTTTTATCTATGTTTGTCTTCTTCTTCTTCTTTATCTTTTTTTTCTGTCGTCTTGAAAATATTTTAAACATCAAATTCATATAGAAAGAAATCTAATAATAGAATTATTTTATATCAGCACCCACCTTTCAGACATTGACGATCTCATAAATTCAAGAGATATAGACAACTTAAACAAGTATATCTTCTAACTGTCATAGAAATTAAGGCAATTTGAGCAAATTCGAAGAATATAAAGCAAACTGAACACTAAATCATGAGAGTTGAATTCGACAATAATTGTATTAAGATATCTTGAAATGTGAACGTGATGGCAAGAACACTTTTCTTATAACGTATAATGAACATGGACCAAAAGTTACGCTAACTATTAATAATATAATACACATTTTGAAGAATTGTTTGTAATATGCCTCCATAGAGTATCTATGATTCTAGTTTCGAGGTATTCTAGCGTGTTGGCTTTAATGGTATACTTATTTGCTTTCATAAAACGTCCATTGAAGTGAATTCGGATGATCGTAGAATCTAATCATTGTGTTCTCGTCTTCCAATTTATCCATCTGGAAAGATTTTATCGAGCCAATCTCTCATAGTATGACGAAAATGGCACATTAAACGTGCAATTTTAGACTATTTTGATGGTATTCATGAAAGGCTCTTGGATCTTCTTCGTCTCAAATCACACAGTTATGATAATTAACTACGTCAGACAGATGATATGCCGCCTCATCGAAAAAAACAACTGACGTTGACAAACTTCTTGACATTAGCAAACATAGTTTGAATATTCTCGGTATGATGTGCACTTTTAGGTCGGTTTGAAAGCAAACAATATGGATGCTTCAATCCTCAGCTAAAGTATTGGGGGCTAACATAAATTGTTGAATTCGATAAAGAATCTTTCTTGAATTCTATTTCAAACCTTGGCTATACCATCATGTAGTGGGAAAGTTACAGAAGAGTTATCTCTCTTTTGAGACCTCAAATGAAAGCCTTTCTGACAAAATTTTTTAAAACTATATTTCCTCTGATAAAAACTGCTTATTGAAAATCGGAATAGACGACACAGATTTGTGCTTATATCTCTATAATTCATTGCATGGTAAGAACGACCCAATCTGTGATTCATATGTTCAATTGATGTGAATTTTTGATGAAATTACCTATACACAGTCCGAAATGGAATATGAGAATGCATAGAATTCTACCGTTTAAAACTATTCTCATCATGAGTGATTACAATTATAATACACGAATCTTACGAGAGAACAACCCGAGATGACACCCTTTGTTTTTTCTCATTCATATTGCATTTGCTAGAGTATAACGAGATAGTAATAGAACTTCTCCTCATGTCTTGTCTTTCAAAAAGTACCACTACTTTTCTATTTTGTACTTTATATGTTCTCAAAAAAGTCGTAGGATATCTCAGGATTCCAAAAAAATAAATTTTCAAACTTTGACCTAAAACTTTGTGTACGTGGTGAACTCATATAGACGAGTTCTTATGGAAGGTCTTAAAAACTTTTTACCAAGATAGTATTAAAATATGAAACACTGTTGATATACGTCCTTTCTCATATATATTATGCGTAGGTACAAATTTAGGAAGATTCGTTTTTTCAAATAAGCTTAATGAGAACTAGCTATATGAGTTCACTACGAACACAAAGTTTCAGGTCAAAATTCGAAAATTCATTTTCTTTGAACCTTGAGATATCCTGCGACTTTTTTTGAGAGACAAGGTATGGAGAGAAATCTCTTTAGAGTTTTTACTATCTCGTTATACTTTATCAAATGCAATATGAATGAGATAAAACAAAGGGTATCACCTTAAGTGATTCTCTAGTTAGTGGCAATTGTTTTTTAGCTACAATCCTACAGACACGTGACAATAAAGATAAAATATTTTGGTCATTTACAAGTCACGAACACAACCTTTCTATAAACTGTCGAACGGTAATAAAGTACTATCAAATAGAACGAAATTATAAAAGAACTGCAAAAGCATTACAATCAACAGTTTAAAACACCGTTGGTATATTACTCGGATCTACATAAAGTGAAGGCTAAGAGTAAGTACGATTAACTATCTAGATTATTAACAAAATGTAAAGACCACAAGGAAAAAACAAATACAACGGAATTAATACGATCATTAAAAGCAAAGAAATGAAATAGTTTTGATCAGATCTCGAATTTTATGATATCTATGTAGACTATCGGAAAGCGTATGATCAGAAGTGGCATACAGCGCTTTTAATTAAACTATGATAACTAGAACTACTTCTTAATATATTGAAGATGATATTATCTGGACTACAAGACGGAAGAGTGTATGTGTTGTTCGAAGAAAACTTTAAGAAAAATGTTTTTTAATTTGTTTCAAATGCCCATTAGCATATCAAGTTTACATACAAAATTCAATACTTGAGATTCATCAAAATTACTAAATAAATATGAATTACTAAAATATCTCGAATTCATTAATTTCCACTTATATTCAATTTAAAAAATTAAACATAGAATTTGCAAATAAGAAAGGAAATAAAAATCAACGTTGTTTTTAATTATAATATAAGATTCACAGTTATATAGAATCAATTCATATTGTTATCAATCCAAACAGTTAATACTGTGTTATAGTAAAGCCAAGAATCTTCGCAACCAATACAACGATCACCTTCAGGACTTATTGTTCCATCATGAGTGCATTCAGTACGAAATAAGATATTTAAATTACCTGCTTCTTCTTCCAAAATTGATGATAAATCTATTATAATATCAACTGACTCAACGCAAACTTTCATCATTGATAGATTTTTTAATTGTTTCAATAAAAGTAGCAAATAATTTGGTCCACTTGCAATGTAAGAAAGTTGTTCAAGTTTTAAAAATACTGCACAAAATTTTTCAGCCTCATTCGTAGTAATAGATGAAGTAAAATCTGAATTTAAATTTAATTTCTTAATCATTTTCTTTAAATATTTGCATAATTCATTATTATTTAAAAAAAATACTAAATTCTCTGAACTAATCTCCAAAGATGATAATTGTGATGCTTCTTGTAATATTTTTAATAATAATAATGACATATCTATATCAGAATTCGTCATAAAAGTGAAATGTTTTAAGCTAGATAATTTAACTATCATTTTTAGTCTCTGAAAATGAGAATCTTCTAGTAATATATTAGAATTTACACTTGGCATACATTTTGTTGATAATATAAATTTTTGAACATTTTCAAAATAATGTTTGCAGTCATCTATTGTCTCACTTATAAGATGAAAACTTAAATCAGTTAGATTATCAATTACTTCCGGTTTGTTAGATAAATCAGTGAAACTTGAATTAATAATACTGAACATGCGAGGTATTGTATAAATAATTGGTACACCCCATTCAAATAAAAATGCAGTATTCCAATTATGTTGTTTTAGCCAAAAATCATTTTGAAAATTTTCAAATTTCTTAATAAAAGTATTCCTGTCATAATTTTGATTAGAACAACTGAATTCGAATTTGAAAACTGTTAATAGAGGAAGTGAAGATGTAATTAAATCTTCCCAATGACGTGCATCAATCATCTGGTCATTAGTAGAGGATATTTTTAAAATTTTTAAATTCGATGTTTGTTTAACTAACATTTCAAATTTCTCGAAATTTTCTGAAAAGTTTACTATTATCAATTGTTTTAAATGAATAGCACGGTTATTACTAAAATCACGATAGCTCTTTGTCCAAGAATTATCATCAGAAATGTTTATAACATTTAGATATTTTAATAATGGTGTATATTGAAACAATTGACTTAAATCGAGACATGTACTATCAGAAAGTGTCAAATGTGTAATTGATGATATTTGAAAAATAAGTGGTAAATGACATTGTAATTTTTCTGGTATTACTGGAAATCTACATATCCGTTGTGAAGACAGTTCACCTTTGAGTTCACCATCTGGATTAATTAAATGTATAGAACATAATGTAGGTAACAATGGTAACATTAGTTTTAATTTGTCAAAATTATCACGATCAATTCCAATTAAAGTTAATGAACGAAGTGAAGTAAATTGATCAAGTGAAAAGTATGAAAGAAATACATGAATTTGACCGCATGTATCTTCATTAGATAATCTTAATGAATAAATTTGTCTTCGAATTTCTGAGTTTAACAGCATTTTTGTACAAAAATAATCAAATATTGTTTTTCGAACTTGTTCAAAATTGAGTTTTAATGGTATACTTTGGATAAGTTTGTTAAATCGATAATTTAAACAATAGAATGAATTAAAAAGATTCCAAACATTTAAATATTGAAAACACTCAATCAATATTTCATTTGATAGTACTTCAAATTTTGTTATTACTTGCATTTTGGTTTCTACTAAAAAAAACGATATTTTTTAACACACTTTTCTTTTTACCTTTTGACGCTATAAAAGCACGTGTATCTGTATGTGTTTGGTCTTATATAGTATTCGACTGATAGATAAAGAATTTATTATAAAAGAAAAACTGTTTTTCGTTTATTCTGAAGTATGGTAGATGATTAATCTTTTATTCATTTCAAAAAATAAATTCAAAATTTTTTTAATACATTCGACCGGATTCAGTTTTCTTAGGAAATTTTTTTTCAAGATGTTCATTTTCATGGACAATTAATTTTGAATATATATACTCAATGACCTTTTCATTATTTTCTACTGATTATCTATCGTTCTCTTCTTTGTATCACTACATAATGAGTCTTTTTTTTTCTGACCAATTGAATAATCGCTCAAGTTATTTTTTCGTTTTTCTTCATATTGTACGAAGCATGTGCGAGAAAAGCAAGGGAGTTTCCCAGTTTTTCTGCCTTATTCTTTTCTCCCTATCTTCTTGTATATAAGTACAACCGAAATTATGGAACGAATTTACATGTCGTTTGAAGAAACTGATACAGAAAGTAGTGCTAGCTCACATAGTGCAGTGAGTTCTCTGAATGATGATTTCGATAGAGTGCATCTAGAATCCGAGAGTTTTGACGAAGAAGTTACTGGTAACAAGGAAAACTATACGGAAAGCAAAGTGACCATTCTGCAGTTTCGTGAAAGTCTTGTCCGGTCTTTACTGCTTGGCGCGCCAATCAAGAAGCTAAAACCTATTCCAAGCGAACAATTGTCAAGTCATTCGAAGTGCAACAGTCAGGAACAGTGAGCAATGCGGCAGTAAGGAAAGTGAAAACCTTCGGTTCTGACTGATAATTTTTTTATTTTGAATGTTTTAATAAGAAGCATTAGGTATAGAGTAAAGGATTCAAATAAAGTACTGAAGATAGAATAGATGACACCTTATGTTTAATCTCTTGCGAAAGAAATAGAAAAAGAAAGTGCTTTTCTATACAGTTTCTCGTTAAACTATAGTGTCACCTACTGGTGGGCGACATCGAGCCCAATGTATTAAATGAATCCAAACGTATCTCTATTAACAAGACGTGGTTCTAGTGACATAATGAACTTAGAGTGAGAAGACTCGATTCTCTCATGTAAACATCAAGTCTTGCCATCGGAGTTAGG
Organism: Macrotrachela quadricornifera; assembly: GCA_022393335.1. Lineage (NCBI taxonomy): Eukaryota > Metazoa > Rotifera > Eurotatoria > Philodinida > Philodinidae > Macrotrachela > Macrotrachela quadricornifera. The sequence goes on from JAJEKB010020163.1 coordinate 30,545, forward strand.
AGCAGCGCGACTAGAGATGAATCAACTCTGAAAACATATGATCAATCTCTTTAGATAATTTGCAGAATTTTACAGTACACTTATCTCTTACAATTATTTCATGTATAAAATAACTATTGAGTTATCAAAAAAACTTAATTATTCATCGTGTCATGCTAAAATATTCTAAAAATATTTCGAATGATTCTGATAACAAAACTTTCAATCGTTTATTTAGAATCCTAAAGTAACCATATGAATGTTAAAACTATTTTTGATAATAAATGAACTTGAAAAGATTGTCATGCATTTGAAACTGAATTCATGAGATATACAAACAAATAAAATATATAAATATCTTAGCCATGTTTAGTGACAAAATGAATCGATCTACTTTCCGAAAATTTAATACTAACTTTAAGGTTGCTAATGAAATATAATAATGAATGTATTAGTTAACAAATGATGCGAGTGTGATGGCCTTTGGCGATGATAGAGATTGAAAAGTATTTCTCACACAAATCAATCTCCATATATGTCTTCTGTTTTGATCTCTTTGTGCCGCAAATGATCAGAATGCCAACCTTTACCATTGTATACTTGAGCTCATGATATCGAAGGAAAACTAGCTTCTACAAGTCTTACGGCTCGAAAGATTCTGCTTATTCCACTGCACGGTTTTGTGATAAAACGTGTGCATTTTACGTTTGATGTGTACGAAGGAAATATACGATGTATTATTTATATAAAAATCTCAATAGTTTCTTCTGACGACGAACAAATAAAAAGATGAAAATACTTATCTTTCAGTTAAACATGTTATCACTGAAATATTTTTCGACGAATATCATAACATTCATTTTTTACTGAGTATTAGAACAGATTGTCTTCATAGAAGTAAAGGAAAAAAAATTTCCATATATTGTCAAAGAATTTAAGTTTCAAAAATATTGACAAATTTGTCACAAGAAAAAATAACATCGTTGTGAATAGGTATTGCATAATATTTCCAATCTTACTATTTGGTAGTAGAATGGCTCGTACCCTTTTCTTTTCTTTTTCTTTTGTACTGACTATATAAATGTTGTTTTCAAAGTACAAATTATTCACTATAGTTGTTCGAAAAATATGGTTGATTTTATAAATCATTTTCGTGGAACTAACAATCGCTATGAAGTACACAAATATAACAATTCGAAGAAAGAAAAAACACTTTATCGTATTAAACAAAAACAAAGCACATCTATTATATATTCAGTTTGATCTTTTATAAAAAATTCATTTATTGTTTCTGACAAATATTTAGATAGTGAAAACTGGTTTTTAAAGAATATAATTGAAGAATTAGATTATGCGTTAGAACCCATTTTTCTTAGTAAGGATGATTGTTTTGCCTTCAAATTACATGATTTAATTGAAACGGGTGATATCGATAAAATAGATTCATTTTTGTCACATTCCAATCCCAGTTCATTTGAAAAATCGATCAATATTGGCGCACATTCAATTACGTATTCTCTTTCTCGTAGAGAAGAGTCTAGCTAACATTAATTGTCTGCTTGTTTGATTGCTTGTGTGTCCGCATCTTACTGATTGGTCCAAAAATTAAGTATAGATAAAAAGGGTTTTTCTCTATAAGGGTTGACCGAAAGGTAATCGGGGCCAGGGAACCCGTATCTGATGTTAGTTTTTTAAAATTTTTTTGAGGATCATTCTTTTACGGAAAGAACCACTTTTTTTACAAAAAGAATTTATAAGAGCTGACCGAAGGGTATTCGAGGACGAGGAATTCAAATCTGAATTCAGTTTTCTAAAAAATTTTTGAAGCTTTGGTCAAAGGCAGTTGAGGTCGAGGAACTTGAATCAGGCTTCGGTTTTTTTAATTTTATAAATGAATAGCTTGACGGTAGTTTAAAACACGATTTCTACGAGAAAGAGCCGAGCGAGTCTTTAGACGAACGTTATTTAATTGTTGTTTTAAATAACCGAATAACCAAAAATCTGATGGTGCCAAGTCAGGCAAATAAGGTGGATGAGGCATGAGCATGACTCCTTGTTGTTCAAGGAATATTTTAATATCTTTTGTTTAATGGGGTTTTGCATTATCATGATGCAATTTTATGGCATGCAAACCAGATTTTGGTCTTCGTTGTTTGATATTGTCAAATAATGATTCCAAACAATTATTTTTATAATAATCACTAGATATTGAATCATCACGTTCAAGCCTATGAATAAATTCTGCTCTGGTTGTACGAAAAAATATCACAAATATATTTTTCTGATCGTATTGATTTCGACGCACCATTGTTGGTGGACTTGTAGCTTCCGAACGTCATGCTATATTGGACTGTTTTGAAACAATAGCACGGTGATAGATCCAGCTTTCATCGCCGGTAATAATGTCACAGAGACACCATTAACCAGATTCCAATTTTGCAAAATTTTCTTGACAGATTTACATTTGTTGTTGTTTATTTTTTTCTGTCAGTTGATGTGATATCCGCCTTGCACACAACTTTTGAAGTTTTAAATCATCATGAATAATTCTATTAATAGTTCCATATGATAAACCAGTTTCAAAGACCATATACCTAATGCTAATATGTGAATTTTCATCAATTAATGCTTGAATAACTTCAATATTACGATCAGTTGCTTCGGTTACTGGTCGACCAAATCTTGGATGATCTTCAATAGAAGTTCTACCTTGATTAAAATGTTGTATCCATTCAGCTATTGTTGTGTAAGACACACAACCCTCACCCTCAGGGATTTGCTTTGCATTAACATCAAGTTTAAATCTTGTGAGGATATAGAATCGAATATTTGTTCTATCCATCTAAAAATACATGTTGCAGAAAAACTAAGCCCCAAATCTAGCAAAAGTAAACGAGAAGTATCTAATCCCGGCAGTTAATAGACCAATCCCTGTAGTATTTAAATATTACAGAAAAACTTCTCTGCTACGTCTAAGAAAAATAATCCAGAGCAGTTACGAGAACTTTTGGATCACCCCATGTAGATTATAGTCATGAAAGTCAGAAAAATTATAGCATAATGTTCTAGTTCTATAAAAATGCTCGAATTATATAGAAGGATTATTATCTACAAGATCATTCGGAAAACGACTTTTTTGCAATCGTAATTTAATATAAGAATGTCTTGTATATAAAAAAATAAGCAAAAAAAAAATAATTATTGTCAATCTTTGATTTGAAGAGAATATTGAGTTTTACCGGAAAGTCCTTGTATTTTAATCCATACTTTATATAATTCATTTTCTAATGTTGTAGTAAATGGAATTTTGATATCTGTATAGTAATAATTCACCAGTTTCTTTGATTTTAGTTGTCCAATTTCTTTTGCTAAATAATTGATTATCTTTGATTTACTACTAGCATCAATTTTTTCATTTAGAGCAAATTCAGTGAAGATTTTCAATATTTCATATGTTTTTATCGCACTGTCATTTTTCAATGATTTCAATAAATCATCAATCAATTCATTGGGAGATAAATGTATTAGAGGAATTCCAATGACAGAATATTGTTTAACAACATTTTCATCCAATAATGCATTCATAGCATTGACCATTACTTTATGATTAGAATGATCCATGGCTGCAAGTAATACAAAAGCACTACCTCTTGCAGCAAAATATGGATGATAATTCAACATTTTTTCTAACAGTTTAATCATTTGAACTTTATTAAATGTAGAAGAATTGGTTATTTTTCGATATAAATAATCTTCTTTTTGCACACACGCAGAAACCAAAGATAGTAAACAATCTATCATTATGCATGGAAATATGGTATTATTAACATCTTTAAAGCTTGCCGTTTTTTGTATTAGCCATCGAATTACATTGTCCATCATAGCAATAGTTAATGAAATATTATTTAACATATTTAAAACTGTTTGATTCAAATTGATTGTGGCAAAAAAATTACAGCTAGCGAGATGTTTAATTTCGTCGTAATTATTCTGTGAAAGATCTTCAATTTTAATGGTTATTTCGCTAATTAATTTTGATTCAAGAATGGCATAATATGTTTCATCCGTGAAATTTGTCACTACAAATATTTGATCAATCATAAAACGTATGATATTCACATCTTGAACTGTAAAATATAATTGGTTTTTAACCCTTTCACCACGATGGGACCCACCGGTGGGTCCCACTTTGCATTTCATATTCTAATCTCGAAATACGTTTTATTAAGAAAGCCTGGTAAACCATAAGACGCAGCGTGAAAAGCTCTATAATCCTCATAGTAAAGCTTATTTTAATTGTCTAACTTTTGTTTTGAAAGAATATAAAACTCTGTCTGACTTGTTTTCTACGTTAGGAAAACATCATTTTTTTCCACACGAATGTGAAATTTCATGTTTCCTATTTGATCTTTTTATCATGGAATATGGTTTCGTAAGGAAAAATAAAATATACTACAAGATGCAGCGTGAAGCGCTCTACAACCTACATCGTAAAGCTTATTACGATTGTATACCTTTTCTTTTCAAAAAAAGAAAAATTCTGTGCGATCAATTTTTGTAACCTCAACAATTGGTGCGACACAGTTTTGCTTTTTTTTGCATACAAAAGGTATACAATCGAAATAAGCTTTACGATGTAGATTGTGCAGCGTTTCATGCTGCATCTTGTGGTATATTTTGTTTTGTATTAAAACGAATTTAGAGATGTTACTTTCTTTGGAAATCGAATCGTGGTGAAAGGGTTAAAATGAGTTGTATCAGTAACTGAGAGTATTGTTGTAAAATCGATCCAATTATCTTGTGTAATTTCATCATGTTTTATTAACGTCATTGTTGAATGTAACAGTTCTTCTACATATGCTGGATGTGCTGATAATTGTGCAATTTGGAGAAGTGAACTCCAAGTATGATTATTGATAAATTTCATCGGACTAGGAATGAACATTTTCCGTTCATCAGCAGGATTATTCTCTCTGAGTTTAGTTACCAATTTATGTAAGTTTTGAAATACTTGAGGATCATCCCAACGTACATCATAGAAGAAACTATTCAAATATGTTCGGATTCTGGGTAAATGTTCTTTGATTGATAGATTTTCGAGAATTTTTATTAAGGTTTTTTCTCCGATTACTGATACTCTTTTACTAGGTTCTTCGGGATCTCTTTCTGGATGTTGAAAAATTCGTTGAGCTCTATATCTCATTTGATCATTATCATATCTTAACAAGTCTACAAGAGAATCAATAGCCGGTTCGAAAATATGTTTAGCTTCTGTTAGCAACAGAGCGGCTAACTTTTTAATTTGTTGAGCATGATTATCGGTAAACCATCTTTGAACAGTGGGTAATACTTCATTGGATGGTTTGATAATATAGGGAAATAAGATTGAAATAGCATCTTCTTTTCCTTGGTGGATTAATTCATCAATAACCATTGCTGCGAGTGGTGTTAAAAATAATTCTGAGATTAAACCAATGTTTAATATTTTCTCAATGTTTGATTGATTTTCGATATCGTTCAAAAGATTGATCCATAATTGATTTATATTCTCACTATTGCTTGTTACTAATTTAATATCATTGAACTGAGCAAAGAGTGAGAACAGAGATTGAAGTTGCGTGTATTTCGAGAGATCTGTTATTTCTTCAGTAGATAATATTCTTCCATAAGAACAATTGATGAAATATTGAGATGTTTTATTTGTTAGATTGTCCACTATTTGGTTAAGTCTCATTTCGAGACCACTATATACACCGATGAATGATTTTAACTTGATAATTAATTTGATTTTATCATTATCTTCATCCATCATAGCCAATATTTCTACAGCATTTGTTAAATATTTTCTACGAAATTCTCCTGAACCATAAAATGATAATCTTACTGATGCAATTACTCGATTGTAACAATCTTCGATACGGTCGTAAGTGGAAATCAATTCATCAATTATTTGCTGAATGAAGAATTTTTGTTGTGTATCTTTATAATGGACAATATGAAAAATCTTTTCCAAAATTTGAAATTTCAAAACTGCATCTGGAATATTCATTGTTAATGTAAAAGATTGAATCAAAAGTTCTTGACTTTTTTTATCATAAAATTCAGCTAATTGATACAATGCTCTTGCCTTATAGTATGGATTGCACATGGATTGAATTTTCTCAAGTAAAAATTCTTTAACATCTGTTTTTTCAGCCAATTCAGGTAGCAATTGATTGTAGATTTTCGACGGATCTAAGCCTCTTGACATAATTCCAAAATGTAACAATATAACCAATTGAATCAAATCAGGATTTCTAGTAAAATATTCTTCCTTAAAGAAAACGTTCGAAATTACATCGATTATAAATGAAACATTGATATGAAGGTTCTCTAAACAATTAAAAAATGCTATTGGAATATCATCTGTTAAATATGACTTGAAAGTAAATGAATCTATAGCCCATGGATACGCTCGAATTGGTTTATATATTTGAACTGCATCACTAATTCGTAAAAATGGTTCGAGAAATTGATCCATTTTTCCAGATGTAGTATATTCATCTGCTATCAATGCTACATTATATCGGAAATCATCAGCAGCACCAGTAAATTTAAAAGCATAGTATTCTGCATATAAATTCCATCTATTTTCATCATTATTCATAGCTTCTGCCAGCGTTTTCGTATCAACTGGTAAGCCTCCACTATTAGCTACCAAAGATAAGTATATTTTGGAATAATCAGAAAATTTAAGATTAGATATTAGTTCGTTTGGTTTGATATTATTATAAATTGTCAATAAATAATCAGCAATACATGAAGAGTATCTTGCAATGGGATCTTTTAAAACATAAATTAATTGTTCTATTCTATTTGTAAAACTTTTTATAAATGTTTTATCTTTTGTTTTGATAGTAGTATTGATTAAATCAAAATCTCCTAAAACGATTAAAGCGAGAAAGACTTCTATTTTGTCGTTTACATCCAAATTTTCATTATTTATTTCCTTTCGTAATTCTTCTATTAAGTTTGTAGGAGGTTTCTTTTCAAGTAGTAGTTTGTAAATTCGGCTTGTTAAAAATGATTCTTTGTAGATTTCACCTTCATTAAATAATGGAAGGTCTTTCCAATGGTTGGAAGTGTTAATCTTATCAGCATGCACAGCCATACTATAAGCTACATCGTTTCTATCCCATATCTCTTGGTAATAAAAGATAAATGGTGCTCGTTCATTATCACTTAATCCAAGAAATTGACATAATTCCATGTATTCGGAAATACTTTCCTGAGTATGATAATTTTCATATCCTCCATAAAGGATTAGAATTAAACGAAGCCAATCATTATTCTGTACAATATGTTCGATTATTTGAGGATTCTGATTAATAAATGTTTTAAATTTCAATTGTCTTGACATTATTTCGACTGAAAATTCTTTGGAATACAAACGTAAAAGTAAATCAATAGGCCAATTCCAAATAGCAGAATCATGATGTAAATTTTTTAAGAATATTTCATGAAATTTTGGATTATACCATTTCAACTTGTAGATAATATTTGCACACGGAGCAATGTATTCTTCATGATTTATCCTTCCAATAAATCATTCTGTTAGCGTACTCTCATATATTTTCTTTAGTTTTAGAAAATAAGCATGAATTAATTCTTGGTGATCTTTTAGTCTTGAAAAACCTGATATATTTTTATAATCCAATAAAAACATATCTGCTAGTTTTTGAATCAATTCAAATTCCATATCTTTCGATGAAAAATGCATATCATTTAATGAATCAACAAGTATAAAAGGAACTAAAAGTGTAGAAAATTGTATATTAGCTGTTGTTTGTTCATTAGTTAATAATTTTGTAAGAATATATTTGAATAATTCATTCTGTTCAGGTAATTTACTTATTATACCAAATGTCATACTGAGAGGAACTCTCCAATTTGGAATATCAATTTTGCTTTTGATATTTTCAAAGATCATCTCTTTTGATCGTTGAATTCCATTTGAATAGATAATACTTTTCGCTGCAAGATATTCTTGAAAAGTACGATGTATAAATCGAAAACTATCATGTCCAAATTCATTTAATACACCTGCTTGATATTTAAATATATCCACCAGTTTGGAGATAGAATCTTCAATATTTAATAATGGTATTTGATATTCTATCAAACATTTTTCAATGATTTCTTTTAAAATATTTTCTGATAAACCTTCCACTTTACTATGTAAAAATCCTGCAATTTCTTGTAAGATTGACCAAAAAATTGTGGCAGTTAATCCGAGATCATTAATAGAAAGATGAATTAATCGTTCAATCATTTTTTCAATTGCTATTTCATACAAATCAATTCTTTTCTCTGGTAATTTATCTTCTAATTGATTATAAATTGCTGCAATAAGACTGGCTAATTGTGGATTAATTGCTAATTGAAAAATATCTTTATTTTGTGTAATATCTTCATATAATTGATCATTGTTACAATTATTTCTTTTTATTGACATATGATTAATACATTCCATATAAGATCGACAAAATAATTTCAAAGCATCATTCGACATATTTTCAATGGTTAATCGTGGAATAGAAAAATTAATATCTTCAAAATAATTTCCTTCAATTCGACTAGTAATAATAAATCGATTTCCTAAATTTGGAAATTTTGTTCCATGAATTTCTTTATGTTCATAAATTGAATATGAAAGTTTTTCAGTATGAATATCATAATCAATTCCTCGTTCTAATAAAGCATTGATTTCTTTCATTAAATCTGATCGATCAATATGAGCAGGAACTTCATCTAAACCTTCAAAAATAATCAATACATTGCCTTGCATTAATGATAAAAGAATCAATGATGAAAGATCTTTTTGTTCATCAGAAGTGAATAATGTTGAATTAAGAGTAGAATTTTCATAAATAAATTGAAGTAAACTTTTTTTCTGTTTATTTTGTATTTGTTTCATTTGATCAACATATTTCCAGATTGGTATTAAAATTGGAATTTTTTCTATACAATTAGATAACATATTTTTTATACCTAAACATTGTTTAGCTATATTCATGACTAACCATTTTGATATAGTGGTTTTTCCTGAACCTGGATGACCTAAAATAACGAAATGTTTGAATTCATTGTATGCCTGTTGAATTTGATATTGTTTGGCTTCTTTACAATGAATTTTTTCTAAAATATTTTGTTTTAATTGATCAATCTTATTTTTGATTGTATTAGCTTCATCATCCGTAAAGATATTTCGATTACTTAGTAAAATATTTAACCATTGATCAATCATAAAATCTCGATAGATTGTTTCAGGATTATAGGCATTTCTTTCAATAATTGCTTGATTTAATTGTTTCATTTCATGATCAGTAAAAAAACCATAAGATAATAATTTACGTTTGAATTCTTCAGTTACTTCTAATGTTTTCATCGCTTTAATTGATGGATGTGTTGGATCAAATTTGAGTTCAACATAAACACTTTCTAAAGGTAAAGTAATATTTGTATTTAAATATCCAAAGATTGATATATGTCCATATTCATTAATCAAATAATGTAGATATTTATTGCGAATATTTATTTTTCTATTCGTAAAGAGTAAATTCTCACGAATAATTGGAGTGAAGGCTTTCAGATTTTTAATTAAGGAGAGTAAGTCTTCGAAAGTATTACCATATGAAATTTCTCTAATATTCTCTAAAAATGATACATCCGAAATTTGATTTAGTATTTTGTTTTTATTAGATTTGACAAGTTTATATATTGAAAAGATTTTATCATTATTTTTTTGAGGTATCCATTTTAATAGATTAGAAAAATTTGGATCAGACATTCCTGCACCATAACCAATGAATAATAATGTTTTTGTTTCTGCTAGATCTTTTATTTTTGATTGAGCGAATTTATTTGAAAGAAGTTGATCATAGTCAGTACGACTAAAAACAACACTATTTGTCTCTTGGAAATATCCATGAATATGAAGAATATAATTTTTTAGATCTTCGAATGATTTGTCTGAATGATGGGTATAATATTTGTTCCAAGTTAAAGGTTTTTTCTTCAATATATCTTCAATAAGTAAATCATAATTTGTTGTTAGAATAGGACATTCTAATTCACCAATTGCTTGAATTAGTTCGCGTTTTTTTACTGTTAATTTTCCTATTGTTTCACTTAACCATGTTCCATAAAGATTACTTTTGATCAAAGAATTCTTTATTCGATCAGCTATAAGTAAATAATCATCCACTTGTGATATATTACTATCGAGCTTATTATTTAAATTATCTAATTCTTCATTATTTATCAATCCTATATGATGACATTGTCGAAGTCCATCTTTTAATAATCCTTTCCAATGAGCAACTTCTTCTTCATTTTTTGTTGTATGAATAGACACGTTTGTACCAATGAATATTACTACTTGATTAAGAGCAATATCATTCTTTATTTTTTGTATTTCATCAGCCATTTTTTCTCAAGTTTAGAAGTTATACTTTGATCACTCACCTTTATTTATTTTCTTTACATAAGAATCCAACATTCACTTATTCGATGAAAAATAAAAAGTTTGTTGTTGGAAAGAACGCCAACATTTTTTTCTTCCTTTTTTCAACTATTTCTTACGCAATCAACTGGTTTCTTTCAACAGAACAAATATTCATTACTCAATCTTTATAAAAATTTTTGACGAAAATGATCGAGATACACATAAGATCAGAATAGATTTTTTTGTCCTTTTCTCTCAGCCAAAAAATATGCTGATTCAAATCGAAAGTATAGACGAAAATTATTACCAAAAGGCTCGAAATTGAAGCAGAAAGGATAGAAAAGTATGATTCTATTTTACAACCAAAACATTTCTATTGCACTGTCGAGTAACAATTTACTACTGTTAGATAAAATATTTTCATCATACACGTGGATGAAAAAGAAAAAAAAATATAATTATTCTTTGCTCAATCTTTGTCTTTATTGTTATTCTGCATGTGTAGTAAGCTGGTTTTTTTGTACAAGTTAAAATGTGTTACATTGCTATTTTAACGTTCATTGTCAATGTAATGTCGAGTGTGCAAAGATTACGATTCGATATTCAGACGCTTATGTGAACATAAAATTCTATTGCTGGTTTATTCTCATTAGTACACTGTCATCAGTAGCTACTTCTATACTTTTTTCCAAATACTAATCGATAAACAATGATTGAAATAAAATCTAACGCACTATGCTAATCAATACGTAAATAAAGCTATTTATCAATTATGTTACATTATCTTTTCTAGTTGCAAAAAATATGAAACATTTTTAAACGTGTGCTCATGACAGAATATGATACATATTATACTAATATAAAAAAAAACGACTTCCTTCTTGCAAAGATATATCGATGATCTCAAACATCTATAAACTGAACTAAAGAAGAAGATTAATACAAGTGTTGAATGTTATTGAGAAATGAAAGAGATTACAAATCAAATTGAAATTATTCTTGCAAAGAAACATTCTGAAGTATGAAACGAACATTTGTCAATGATGCATTTTAAATTTTTTATTTAGCTTTGTTTTTAACCAAACGAGTTGCCACCAAGTCTTGGATCTGTTGATGAATCTTCATTGAATCCTATCACATGCCAATTGGTTCAAAAATCCTCTTTCAAATTTTTCTGATATAGTTCATTAATTTTATTTTTATTGATTTTTCTCTTATCTTACCGTATTGGTTCATCCAACAAAGATCGTTTATATGGTCTCTTAACGGATGGATATTGTTCATATATATTTTCAATACGTTTTTTGTATCCTTTACTATTTTGTTTTTGTTTAGTTTTGTTGTATTTTTAATAAATATTCCATTTGGAACAAGATTAGCATTTTTGCATTGTTGAAGAAATCTAATGTGTTATCCTGTTTATACTTCTCGTTGATGTAATTTTTCTAATTTTTTTTGCGATGGTATAAATTCTATGTCGGTAAAAGATTTGAAATTCTTAACTTGTGACAAAGAACATTATGATTGAGTAGTTGGTATTTTATTATTTCTCTTTCTTATTATTATATTTATTTATTAAGTGATGTTTCATCAATCGATATTGACTTCATCCGACTATTTTTGTATTTATAAGATAAACTAACAAGTACATTTTCGTTTTTATTCTATTAATAGTGGAACGAACAAAACGGTAATACTAGATAAAGTTTTTGTTTGAAATTGCTTTCATTTGTTACACTATCAAGAGAATAGAAAAGAAAACGCACATGTTAATTTATGTTATGCATACAAAAATACTCTGATAAAATAAACATTGAATGACAAAACGTCACTTAATGAATAAATAAATATAATAATTAAGAAGAGAAACAATAATATACCAGTTACTTCATCAGAATGCTTTTCCTTTCAAGTGATGAATTATTCTAAGCAAATTCAACAGACAACCTATTGTGGAGTCCTAATATTTCACGCATTAAAATGAGAAATTTACAGAGTATTTTATCAAATACACGAATGATAGTAGTTTTAGCTAAATTGAATAGTTCATTGATGAACTTTAGTATGAATATATTTATTTTTTCTTTTAGAATAATTTCAATATCACAAGAAGAGACTTGCTCATTTCTATTACTTGAATTTCATGTATTTATTCGTATGATACAAACAGCTACAATCATATTTTCAACTACGGCATGTTTTTTAAAATTTATAGCGACAATTAAGCCAAAATCAGCGTCGCTACGAATTTGATATTGAGATTTTTGATTGATTTTTCATAATTTGTCTAAGATGAAATACGGTAAAATGAAAAACTTGCGTCATATATTGTAAAATTGCACTCCTAGAAACCGTTTTTGTTATATAGTTAATCTATAATTTACATCTGTCATTATGGATACAGATGTATAAGTAAATATTTTTGGATTCTTTTATTTTAGATAAGAGATCATATCGCAAAACCTATAAATCTTAAATATTAGCTTATTTTGGCGTACTTGTGAAAAATATCGTAGATCTGCATCTTCCATTTTTTCAGGTTTTCACAAAAAATGACTTTTTTCACATTTGATAGAATTTTAAGATTTTCTCTGTACATGTTCATTGCTTGCAGTATGAACAGGTAGTAAAAGGTGCAGAAAAGAGTTCTCTATAAAATCATCTATTTTCATAGTTAAAAAGCTGACTCTTAGTAACTGGTTCTCCTTTCACAAAAGGAGAAGAGTCTATGACTGAAAATCAGTATTTTGCCTATAACCTCATCGAATCATGCCATCCTAAAAAATAACTTCGAATTTTAAACGTTCTTGAAATTCTGCATCGTTTGAAATACTACTCAATATGGTAAAAACGTGCACGATATTTTAGTAAAGATCACAGTGTGTAAAAATCATCGTAAAATCCTACATCTTCGACATTAATATCTACTAATAATTTAACCATTTTATTTTAAAAAATATCTTCACAAATTATTCGAAGCTTATTTGGCAAGAAATTAGCTTCATATTTGACTTCTTTCTGAGCCCAACATTAGTTTCACTTTTTTGGCAAGTGATGTTATCTAAGAAACTACATTTCTGTGCAATAAGGAATTTCTACACAAAGAATAATAGATTTTTTCACAAGTCCTGTTAATACTTCTTACTTTTGAACTAGTGAAAATCATTTTGCTACTAGGTAACTGATACAATGGGACGTTTGAAAAATATACTTTTCTTAAAAAGATCTATTGACCTACAATTACGAATTTATTTTATTTTTCGGTCGAAATGATGGCACATATTGACTTCTCTTGTACTATTCTGTCACATAATGAGCGGTAGAAAAACAAAAATCTACTTGTGTGTCTAAAAAAATATTTTTAATGAAAAGAGATATATTATTATTGAATATTTAGATAGTTTTATCCCATGCTAAGTCCATTGATAGCTGTTGCATGCCATGGAAATAATCAAATAGTTCGTACGTTTCTCAATGAATGTCCGAATGTTGATGTTAATCTTACAATTAATGTTAATATAGAATTAAAGAGAGATAAAGCTTCTTCCTATTGCCACGATTTCTATGGTAATAAGAATATCAATTGTGGTCACTGTTGTTGTTTATATTGTGCTTACGATTTTTGTCAAAATGGGTTTGGTACAATAGCTGTATGGTTTGTTTGTTTTCACGATTATCTATATTGTTTGTACTCTAATCGAAATTGGTAAAGCAGATATTCATCTTTCTGATCATAAGACTTTAACACTTCGTCGAGCTGTTATTTCTTAAGGACATATTCATATCGTAAAATATTTAATTGAACAATCAAATGCAATCATCGATAAAATTCATGTTTTTTTTTTATCGTAGCGTGACGTGTGGGTACATAGATCCACGATTATGACGAGTGTAAACTCGCCGTAAATGACTCGTTTTATATGCCCAGTATTACGGTCGTATTTTTGACTAACGTATACGGTACAGTATCGACACTGTATACACTAGAATATGTGTCGTAATTCAGCCCTGTTTTGACACAAAATGGCAGTATACGATCCTGTTTACGGACGTATATCCTTGTTTCCGACCGCGCTCACAATTAGTTAAACAGAGCCGTTCCCTATTCACAAAAGTATATTTCAGCCTTTTTAACCAAAACTTATTTGCTCCCAAAAAACACTTTCGTATCCGACGGCTTTGGCTAGAAAAAAAGGCTTACGACAGCATTTCTAACTCATCACTATCCATTTACATCCTAAAACCCATGATTATCCGTATTTCCAAAGTAAGGACTATTTCAGCTGTTTTTAAGCCCCTTTTCAAACCTTTTCGAAAAATCAATTTTTTACAACAGAAAACATCCTCTGAGAGTGTTCCATTTAATAGACGAGCTTCAAAATGGCTTCTTCCCTTCATATTCATTCATTGGAAATTAAAAATACCTTATCTAAAGGTATTTAAAAAAAGAAAGTGGCTATATCCACATATGTATACATAGTCAGGTGGCTATATCAACACAAGTATATATAGTTGATTGACTATATACGCATAAGTATATACAGTCAAATGGCTACATACGCATAAGTATATACAGCCAAATGGCTATATACGCATAAGTATATACAGCCAAATGGCTATATACACATAGATAGGTATAACAACCTGGTATATATGAAATTATTATAATCTTACATATATATGTCGGAGGCCAATCTAAGATTCGCTCAGATCATTCTGAAATCTGAGTTTGGACTGGTCCATTCTTGAATCTAAGTTTGGCCGAACATTTTTCTAGGCCAATCTCAGATTTCAAAATGGCTTAGTCCAATCTCAAAACTCACTAAAACTGTCAGTTCACTCCGAGATTCGCCTGTTTTTTCAGGTCAATCTAAGTTTGACCTAGTCCATACTGAGATATTTATATCTTCAGATCAATTTAAGATTCGCCTAGGTCAAAACAGGATAAATTTGTCGAACAAGACAGCTGAATTTCGGTGAACGAATGATACTTGTTTTAAGTGTAGAACGATTCGAGAGAATGAAAACGAGAGTCATACATTGTGAACAAGATGTAGGTTTACACTTAAAACCCTTGCGTGTGCTTATCCAATTATCGATAAATGATAAAACAAAAACCATTTATGAGACCCACTGCTGAGTTTTGTCAGCTCGTTGGTGTAGAGTAGGGTGAGTTATATGAAATTTTTGTAAGCAGGGCGTTGGAATTCTAGTTTTGTGACACTATCAATTGTGTCTGTTTTTTCAGCAAAGCAAGGTATAATCAAGAACGTATTCGAGATTTTTCCATGACAAAAGGACGAGATCGAGTTTTTTGTTCTGATACTTCAAACAGAACTTTTTAAAAGAAATATTTTGAAGCTTAAGGAACAAGGAACTAAAATATTCTCAGCAAAATTTCTGAAAGAAGGCATCGAGCCCATTAGCCCTCCTTTTCCTTAAATACGTCCCTCAATGTAAACTCACCTAGGCGCTTGTAAAAGTAATCAATATCTCTGCTCAATATATGCCAATAAAAACTCCATATAGTGTAGAAATATGTAAGAAATAAAGGACTTTAGTCTCCATTTTGTTAATGTTAATATTATTCTTCACTCTTCTACGCAATTTATTTATGAAAGTCTAATATGGCTTGAGTTATTAAATACTCTATCCTGTTTTGACTTAGGAGAATCTTAGATTGACCTTCGACATACATATTTATAAGATTATAATGATTTCATATATACCAGGTTGTTATACCTATCTATGTGGATATAGCCACTTTTTTAAAAAAAAGGGCTTAAAAGGCCTCTTTAAACCCTTTTAAAGCGTTTTAGAAAAACTTTTCTTTTTCAATAGAAAATTCCCTCTGTACAGGTCTCGTTTAATGGAACAGCCTTAAAATAGTTCTTTCCCTTCATATCCGTCCATTTGCAATTAAAAATACCTTCTCTTAAGGTATTTTATAAGAAGGGTTTTTGAAGATCTTTTGAGTGTTTTAATGAACTTGGAAAATGTCAATGGAATATGATGAATGCATAACCAAATTAGTGATATATATATATATAAGGATCTTCTAAAAACAAAACAGTGAATAGGCATCGAACCAGAAGGGCTGTGAAATGACTTTTACAGCCCTTTTAAGTTTTTTCATCGGCCTGGAAAGTGTTATGAAACAATGATAAGGATCATGAAACCGGATAGAATGTGAATTCTATACACATAGTTGGGCTATCTTTTGTAATGGGCTTCTAAGTCAACCGAACACTATAGAACTGTTTTGCAGGTTTTTTATCTATGGTGGACACTTACTTCATAGAGAATGAAGTATTCTTGCATGACGACATTTATAACTGGTTCTGGTCATGGGTAATTGATCTTATATTGAATTATAACAAGATAGGAACTAACCAAGGGTTTTTATAAATACGGAGAAAGTTAATAATACTAACAGAAATAACGTTATCTATCTGTAGGTTGTTGATATTTAATGAGAGTGACTGGTCGACGTTTAAGGCTGTTCACGAAAATACAGAATAAAAAAAAAGATGACTGAACACGCGCATGTCGTTTGCAGTTAATGTTTCTGATATCTCACGACATCGTCCAGTCATCGTTTCTGCGCACCGCGCTGCCATGAAAATTGGAAACGGCTAATTTATCTGGGCACTGTATATAGTTGTTTATGGCCGGGGTGGGAGATTAATCTGGGTGTGCATATAAAGCTAAGCAATGCGATTGCTTTTCAGTTTCAATTTATTGTAATCAGGTCATTAGATTTTAGTCACAGAATTTTTGATTGAGAATAACTCAACAAGTCTCTATTATTATTGAAGAAACATAAACTAATGTTTTCTATACCTGAGATGGGATTAGTTCGTATTATATGAAACTGAATTAGAACTGATTTTGCTGCCTATTCGTATTAATTTTAAAATAGCATCAAACATTGATTAACTAATGTTAATGGAAGATTGATCTAACCGATCAATAAACAACATCTACTTTCATTTTGACAATAAATATCATGAATATGTAAATGACTTTGAAAAAACCTAAGAAAGTTGGAAATAAACAATAAATGAGAAAAAAAGTATACGAACAATTCCATATGAAGAGCTGATTTCAAAAATGCCGCAAGGTAAGAAAGAGAAATAAAAAATACCAACATATAATTAGATCTTTCTTCACATTTATACCATATAATAGAAGCAAAAAAACAGAATACACGCGAGTGACACTGTAGGATACTGTGATAGGTATTTATTAATGTTTTTGCCAGACATACAGAGAGGAAGTAAGATATGCTTATATTTTTCGTTTATATGTTATTTAATGCAATGCATAATTATATGTGTCTGCATAAGTTTTGCATAAACTTAAGTGTAAGGTAGTTACAAATAAAAACCAAGTTTCAGTATAGAATTTTATTTATTTCTTCAATTGAAGAGAATGTACTAATCTTTAAACTCTCATCGAAATATAATATTGAAACATGATGGACACTTATCAACATTTTTAAGAGTAAGATGAGACGAAAATTTGATTAACTAGAGTTAAATTAAAGCTAAATATATGTCGTAGGACAATCTTGGATTGTCCTGCGACATATAGTGACTTGTGTTAATATTTCAGTGCCTCCAGACGACACCTATTTATGCATGTCTACATCAAGGGATGTATGACGCATACCTGAAAATGTATAAGGATTTATTTGAAGAAACTTAATAAATCCAAGAAAGATAAATCCTAGTAACGGCTTTTGTCACACCAAAAAACAGATTCTGGCAGGCTGCTGAGTAAGGAAAAACAGCAGATTTCAAAATTTTAAGATTTCAAACGATTTCAGAGTAGGGATAAAAAGTTATTATTATTGGTTGTTATTAATAACAATAACTATTTCTGTTATTTATTATTGTTATCGATAACAGATCAATAGTAAATCCTACTATATGAAAGTATTTTTGAGTCCTCATGTCTTACTATATGAAGGTACCCTTAGGTCCTCAAGTCTTCTTATATAGATGAACCCTTAGCCTCTCATATCCTATTATATGAAGATACTCTTGAGTCCTCGAGTCCTATTATTTGGAGGTATCCTAAGATGCTCATGTCTATCTGTAAGTACCCTGGGTCCTCATCTTCTATTATATGAAGGTGCCCTCAGATACCAGAGCTGCAAGCCTGCCAAGCCAGGCTTTCAGAACAGGCCGAGTTTTTATATTTTGGCCTGGCCTGCTCCAGACTAGAAAACTCATAACCAGACTAGGTTAAACTATTTGGCCTGATCAATTTTTACTTGAAATATTAGGTATACTTCATTCGATGATTAGGTGCCGGTATAAATCAGGTTGAATATTAAATTAAAATAAAAAGAGTAAGAAGTAGTTTAGAATTCGTCTAAGGCGCATTGTCAGAGCACAAAAGCTGAAACTGAGGAAAAAGATTTATCAATGTATTGCATCATTTTTGTGAATGAAAATAATATGAATCAGGTGCAAAATATCAACAAATTCGTTTAATTATTTTAGACTTATTTTTAATGAGGAGGAGATCTTATACATTTAAAACCAGTTCATGATAAATATCCTGCATTATCATCTCCCATCTTATTATAATACTAGTTGTTTAGAAATTTTGTGAAACACGATCTGAAAGAGAGTGTTGAAGTGTTTAAGGGTAGAAATTTGGACCCACTTCCTCCCGCCTCCCTTCCCCATAGACCATGACCGACAGCTAAAAGTAGCGTCACAGTCTGCGGCCGACAGCGAAAGCGGTTATTTCGTGTTTCACATTTTAGTCTCGTAGGGATTGCACTAACAGCTTGAGGGTGTGAGGATGAGGATGAGGGTGAAGATGAGGGTAATAGTTGGACTTAGTCTGCAGAAATTACATGCTTTTCATTACAAAAACTCTGTAATGGTACATATTCAAACACCAATTACGATCACCCTGTAAAATTTGTTACGAAAGCTCTGTTACGGGCTTTCGTACTGTCAATTCGTTACGAAAGCCAGACAAGAAAAACTGTGACGAGTTGACACATTCTTCCCAGGTCAGGCCAAAAAAGCGGACTGTTTGCAGCTCTGTTCAGTACTCATTTCCTACTGTATGAAGTACCCTTCAGTTCTCATCTTCTATTATATGATGTTATACTTAAGTCAGCAGAGGGATATAACATTCCTAATACTTCTAATACCAATACTATTAGGTATTAGTGGTATTGATAGTTTGCAAAGGAATACTAACGGTGAAAATTTCGAAAAGCCAATGGTGGATTCGAATTCTTCAATCCAGAAAGATATTGTTCAAACTTTATATCCAATCACTGTTTTCGGAAAAAAGCTCTTCCTTGATGAAACAAATCAAAAAACATATAATATGGAAAGATTAATTTTATGTTCTTGATTTTTCGTCAGGAAAAGGCTTTTTTTCTGAAAATAAGGTTTTCTTCATAAAGTTGGATCAATGTTTGATGGGGTCGTTGAATTCGAATCTCTGACAAGTTTTTCAATATACTCGACTTTGTTTTTCTTTACACATTATCAATGTCACCAATACCATTGGAAGTATTAGCATTGTTGTATCCCAGTGCTGACTTATGGATAGCCTTCTACAATAGTAATTGAGAGACTAAGAAGCCCTCCATGTATTAGTATATGAGAATCCACAGGTTTCTCCATGTAATAGCTCTGGAGGACCAAGGATACCTGCATATAACAGGAGATGAGGACCTAAGGATACCGTCACATAACAGGGTATGAAGACCGAATGGTACCTTCAGATAGTAAGACTTGAAGACCCAAGGGTACCTTTATGTAACAGGAGATAAGGCCCCAAGGATACCTTCATATAGTAGGGAATGAGGACCTAAGAATGCCACCTTATCATAGACCATAAGTACCTATGGTACCTGTATAGGATAGGTGATGTGAAGCTGTGGGTACTCCATAGAATAGACGATGAGGACCCATGGGTATTTCCATAGGATAGGCCACGAGGGCCTGTGGGTACTCTACATACGCAATTTTAAGATTTTAAAAAATTATAAAAGATTTCAACAGATTTTGGGCGTCAAAATCTGTTTTTTCTCCCTGACCGCTGAGGGTTCAAACAACATTACGACTAAAACACCTTTTCTCAGTGTTACGAAAGGTTTCTCATTAGGATTTCCCTTTCATCCTTCATGTTGCTGTGGAAACATGCTCAATGACCTTTTCCTTTAGACTCTGATTGTAAGGAACAAAATTCTAGATTAAAAGTTGCACTTACGTTTTTTCTTCAATAATTACATGTAAACTTTACAAAAATTTCTGATGTCCGTAGGAGAGAGGGAGGGACCAAATTTCTACCGCTATACACAAGCACTCAATATATCTGAAATTTAAAGAATATATCTATTCATTCATTGTAGTGTTCTTGTCATCTATGTGGTGCTTTCGAGGATTATGGTTATACTTTTTAATTGTGCAGTCGCATGTCCCATATGTAACTGTAGGTTGGCCTTTATTAAATTCATCTCAAATCCAATTATTGGGCATATTTCCTAATGAGTTAAATACAACTGAATGTTCTTCGTGTTGGGTTCAGTCTCGTGCAATGTTCAAAGCAGCAATATTGCTTTCTCAGCAATATAATATAAGAATTGATGGAGAATTCATTGATTGGCGACTCGTGGAAGATGAAGGCAATGTAATGAAGGTTCTTCGCGGCACATGTCGACAAATATCTAATTCAAATATTGTTGGTATTGTAGGTCCACCATTCTCTAGAGAAGCTTATATTATTGCTCCTTTTGCTGCAGAACTTGGCATTCCTGTGATATCCTATGCTTCAACTGCCCCTGAATTATCTGATCGAAAAGTTTATCCTACATTTTATCGTACAGTTCCTTCAGATAATGCTGCTGCATTATCTATTGCTAAACTTTTTACTAAATTTAATTGGACATCATGTATAATTATCTATCAAAATGATGCGTTTGGATCTGGTGGAGCGAAAGCAATCAGTGAAACATTTAATAAGAATAATTTGACAGTTGCACAAATGATAGTATTCGATATGGTCACACAAGCTATTCGAGGTAAGCTGAGAAATCTTTTAATTAGTAGTCCATCACGAATTGTTATATTATGGGCTGATACATATTTTACACAGTTAATTTTACAAGAAGCACTTAATGCCGATGTAATTGGTCCACATTTTACATGGTTATTAAGTTCAAATGTTCCATTGAATTCTTTCAATCAAAAATATTCTGAAAAATTAATTGGAATGCTTATTGTAGAACCTGTTGTAGGAAGTTTTGTTAATGTATCGTTTAATACAACATTATTAGATGCAGCATATAATATTTGGCAGACCTATGAAAATAATACATTTCCTGGAAAAGACAAAGTAGATTCTTACGCATTATTTGCATTTGATGCAACTTGGACATTGATTCAATCATTACAACAATTTTGCTCAAGAACTACTGATCGTTCTTCTTCATGTATATCATTGACTAATACTTCATTCTGTTTTAAACGAGATTTTCTCAATTCCAGTTCATTTTTAAATATAATGAATACTAATTCATTTCTTGGTGTATCTGGTTTTGTAGATTTCAATGATAATATAACAGATCGGATAGATGGAATTTATTATGTTGTGAGAAACGTTCAAATTTGCTGGAATAAGCTGGATACTGTTCCAGTATTAGTATTGTCTGATTCAGATGGTTGGAAACCATATACACAAAATAATACACTTAGATGGCCTGGAAATACTAATGCTGTTCCTGAAAGTCATGCAACACTTTCAGGTATCACTTTACGAGTTGCACTTATCGAAGCAGATCCATTTACAATGATTAAAGAAGAAGAAGATGAAAATGGACAAATAACAAAAAAACTAGTTGGTTATATACCTGATCTCATCGAACATTTAAAAAGAAAAATGAATTTTACTGCAAACATTACTATATTGCCATCAAATTCTTCCTATAATGGACTGATCGATGCTGTGGCAGATAATCTCTATGATATGGTGATAGGTGATGTAACAATTACGGCTATACGAAGAGAAAAAGTTTGTTTTTCAAGTTCAATATTTGATAATGCATTACGTATCATTATGAGAAGCGATTTAATTTACAGTGTAGACTATTTAGCTTTATTAAGATCATTTTCATCCACAGTTTGGATAACTATTTTATGTGCTGTATTAGGATCTATTTTCTTAATTTATTTTTTCGAACGAGAAGAAAATGAAGCATTGAAAGATCGACCAATCATTTCACAAATTGGAGTGAGTACATGGTATTGTTTTGGATCAATTATGGGATATGATGTAGGATTTTACGTTCGGACAGTTGCTGCTCGATTATTAGTCGGTGGTTTATATATACTAAGTTTAGTTCTAGTTGCAGCATATACTGCAAATTTAACATCGAATTTAACAATTGCAAAATCACAAGGAATCATTAATGGAATTGAAGATATCAAAAATGGAAGAATACCATTTCATCGTATTGGCATTCACAATGAATCATCTATTGAAGCTTATTATTTACGAGATATCTCTTCAGGTATTCGAAATTTTTATCCATTAGCATCAAAACAAGATATGTATAACAAATTACTGAATAATATAATTGATGCATCTATTATGGATGCTGGAAATTTGGAATATACAACTAGTAGTGTCTATTGTAATTTAACATTAGTTGGCACTGATTTTGATCGTAGTGCATTTGGAATTGTTTTTCAAAAAAATTGGCCATATGAACAAGCTTTAGACATAACATTATTATCATTAAGAGAATTTGGTCTATTTGATGAGTTAAAAAGTAAATGGTTTCAATCAAGTTATTGTTCTCGTTTACATAAAACATCATCTGAATTGCCAATTGAAGGAATGGCCGGTTTGTTTCTGATGTTTGCAATTATTTGTAGTCTATCTTTATTATTGTTTACATGGTTAAAACGTTCCATTATAAAAGGTTATCTATTAAAATTAAATAAGAAGTTACCTTGTCCGGTAATCCATTCAATTCAAACTTCTCCTAACGATTCAATCACGAAACCATCTTTTAGTATAGTGTATTTTTAAGCATAAAATTGTCGCTATTTTTCAAAGATTTTTAAATTTTATATAGAAATCTATAATTACTATTTTTGCTTTAATAATAATATAAAATATTATTTTTATTTCGATAAAAATCTTTTAACAGTTAAATCATATTAACATATAATGAGGACTCAAAAAAGCGTGGTTGTTTTTAGTTTTTTACATATATACGAATAATAAGGATACCACTGATGGATTTAGCAATATGATGGTTCAGCACCCATCTTCTCCTTCCAAAGTCAAACTACCACACTCTCCCTAATTTTCTGGATTCGGCACTGAAGGATATTAAAAAATTTTTTCTAATATCACAGTTT
The DNA here is from genome assembly GCA_022393335.1 of Macrotrachela quadricornifera. Lineage (NCBI taxonomy): Eukaryota > Metazoa > Rotifera > Eurotatoria > Philodinida > Philodinidae > Macrotrachela > Macrotrachela quadricornifera. The sequence goes on from JAJEKB010020163.1 coordinate 54,422, forward strand.
GTAGGGATTTTATTCCTGATCATTTGGGTAAAAAAAAAACATTTTGAATTTCATTGAATAATGACGACATTACAGTCAAAATACTAAACATAGATATATAGCTTCATATGCAATTTTACAGATTTTGAAATTATATTACTATGTTTAATATTTTGATTATGGTATCATCATTAGTCAATGAAATTCAAAAAATTATTTTTACTAATATAATTAGTTAAAAAAGCTCTAAAAAGTTTAATGTGAGAACAATTTTTTATACCTACTCTTATTGTTCGTATATGTATGAAATCAAAATGGTCGTGCTTTTTTCGGTCCTCACTATAGTACGAGATGAGTGTATGGCAGATGCAGGTCTTTATCTAACAAAAAGTCAATAGAATAGCTTTCTATATTATGACAAACATTTTCATGTAATCTTCATTTCAATACAAATCTAAATCATAATGATGATACAAGTCTATATTTTCATTCTTTTCAAATAATTGAAAGAATAATTTCTATTTTGGTCTTTCAAGTTTGATTCTTGCTTGGCTTTACCTATGGAACAATTGATCCTATTTGAGAACAGACTGATTTATGATTCAAGAGTGTCATGATGATCACGATTAGATTCAAAGAGTTTGTGGTGAAATATATGAGTGAATATAAAGAGAAGACTTTCTTTTATTTCATTTCAGCTCTATCTATTCACTCTCTGTGGTCTTTCTCTGCCTGATGATTTAGATACAGCAGAGAAAATTAAATAAAAGAGAATCGTTCAGTAGATGATGAAGAAAATGTTACTTTTAAAAATAAAAAGTGGTTAATGCATTGTATTTAAATCACAATCGAAAACTGATCATAGGTGCTTCTATCATGTTCAAGCAAAAATTCGTAATGTAAACGTTGTTGCATTTTGTCCGTAGAAACAGTGATACGTCCATATCCATAGTCGAGCACCCGGGATTTGCTCCACCAGGGTTGTGGGTCTATCCATTTATCATTATCAAATGTTCCACCAGTTCCTTGCACAACAATAACAGGTGAATGAACATTGACATATGTATTATTGATAATAGTTGTCGTATTATCATAGAATACTCGTTCGTATACATGCATGTGACCCGTAATGACTAATTGAACTTGATATGCAACAAATAGAGGATAAACTGTTTGAAACAATGGTGAATTTGGCATATGTTGACTAAAATATATAGTAATTCATTGGAAAAGTCAATTGTAAATAAATGTAATGCACTTACTCAACTTCGGATGCGTCTGAACATAGTAAAGGTCTATGTGTTACGACAATAATGAACGATTGTTGTGCGCGATTCTCATTAGCTTTAATAAGATCATTGACAAGCCATGCATATTGGGGACTACTTTTGCTATAATCATGCTAGAAAGTAAAGAAAAAAAAATATGCACTTCTACTAAAAATCTTCTAAATAACTCACTTGTGAGCTCATTGAAACCCAATGAACAGGTCCAATATTAAAGCTGAACCAAAAATTGTCAAGACCACCACTTTCAGGACCTGGCATTCGGAATCGATTACGGTACACCGTGAAATTGTAGTAGGCTTCATGGTTACCTACATTTACCATATATGGTACTATTGATGAAATTGGCTCTACCTGTCTACCCCAGATGTCCCAAATTTCCTAAATGGACAGGATACAGAAACTTTTCTTTTTATCATTCTTTCTAGTCTTACAGAAATCTCATCTTTTCCACCAGTACCAGCATAGCTGATATCACCCGCATGTACGACACTCGAGAATGGTGTGTTCTGATCAAGGGGGAAAAAGCGGATTGTGGGATTGTGGGATTGTCGGTATCGTATGTATCGTCAATGGATCGTGGGTATCGTACGTATCGCCGATGGATTGTCAGTATCGTACGTATCGTAAATGGATTGTCGGTATCGTATGTATCGCCAATGGATTGTCGGTATCATGTGTATCGCCAATAGGTCTTTGATATCCTTTATAGATCTTCTACATCTTCATTTCACTCCCGGCATCTCCTCCGTTGACTACATATTCTTATTGTATATTACATACTCTGTTATATGAACTAGTTCAAGAGGAGAAAAGCGGATTGTCGGATTGCAGATACGAATTTTCAAATGACTGTACGTTCAGGTTATCAAGCCCTACATTTCGAAGGTACCCTTAGAATCTGTAGTCCTATATTTTGGAGGTACTATCAGGATCTTTAGTCCTATTATTCGAGGGTACCCTTAGGGTCTTTAGCTCTATACTTTAGAGGACTCTCAGGTCCTCAAAAACTATCATACAAAGTGCGCTTAAAAGTTGATCCATAAGTCTTTAACCCTCTCCGAACAATTGATCGTGTCCCCTTGTAGTAAAATCAAAAATGTTGAATCATTGATATCTTATGCCTTGTAATTAGGTCAATTTTATCTCAAAACTTCTTATGCCTATCCTTTATTATAAGGAAGACATATAGACTAACGTTTTATAAAATTTATTTTGTCTATGTCCAAAAATAATAGTTAGCGCATATTATGTGCACATGGGCTGCGTCAATACTTCATTTTTCTACTACTTGACACAGTCTATACCGAATACAAAATATACCATCGGATGTAGTGTGAAAAGCGCTACAATATAGACAAAGAACCATACTTTAATTATATAGTTTTGGTTTCAAAAGAAAGCAAAATTCTTTTAAATGAATTTTTGTCATTGTAAAAACTAATCGTGCAAATTTTGTTCTTTTTCGAAAACAACAAGTACGCAAAAGAAGCAACCTTCTCTTTGTAAATTGAAAACCTTTTGACGCCGTATCTTGTGGTACAGTTTGCTTTTTCTTAATAAAATGTATTTGGGTGAAAAAATAATGGATTTTTCGTTCTTGTAAAAAAAAATATTTTTTTTACGACCGCAAAAATTCATTGTATAGAATTTTGGTATTTTCTGGAACGAAAAACTATATAATTAAAATAAGCTTCACTGTCTATATTGTAGAGGTTTTCACGCTATATCTAGTGGCATATTTTGTTTTTGTTATAAGATATATCAAGTGGTGGTACATTCATTATGCATTTATTATTATTTTTGGACATGGGCTAAATAAGTTTTATAAAATGTTTATATATATATATGTTGTAGGCAAAATTGGAATCCGGGCAAATTCTAAATATGCCTAAGCAAAATTGGAATTCTAATTCTGACTGGACAAAATTAGAATTCTAACTTTGACTAGGCATTCATCGGTCAGAATTAGAATTCCAGTTCTGCCTAGGCAAAATCGGAATTCTAAATTTGACTAAACATATATCAGTCAGAATTGAGATTCCAATTTTGTCTGGACAAAATTAGAATTTCACTACAGATAAATTCATGCAATAAAAAATCTCAATAGATTGAATTTTTTTTTATTTAACAATATCTAATCAACTACTAACATCTTACAAAAAAAATTTAGCCTATTGACCCAAATTCTTACAACCACCTTGTTTTGAATGGCATTTTGTAGAACAAAATACTCCAGATCTTTTACATGGACATTGTTTTGTACAGCATTTTCATTTACAATCGCAGAAGAGACCGGTTGTTGATCCACGCACATAAAGTTCAGACATTTGTTTTTATTAGTTACGAACATTTACATGTGTATTTATATATCTTATCAACATAATCGTTACACTACAATTTTTTGTATCCAATTTCTCTTTCAATAAACCACGTGTGCTTTTATGAATTTATCTGTAGTGAAATTCTAATTTTGTCCAGACAAAATTGGAATCTCAATTCTGACTGATATATGTTTAGTCAAATTTAGAATTCCGATTTTGCTTAGGCAGAACTGGAATTCTAATTCTGACCGATGAATGCCTAGTCAAAGTTAGAATTCTAATTTTGTCCAGTCAGAATTAGAATTCCAATTTTGCCTAGGCAAATTTAGAATTTGCCCAGATTCCAATTTTGCCTACAACATATATATATCTTCTTTATAATAGAGAATAGAGATAGAGAATTTTGGGGTAACATTGGCCTACTTATCAGGCATAAGATATCAATGTTTGAACATTTTTGAGTTTACTATAAGGAAGAACGATCAACTTTTTCGAGAGGGTCGAAGACTTATGGATCATCCTTTGGAGGTGAAGGTGTCCTATATCTTGGAGATACTCTTCTCATATCGTCGAAATCGCCTAGATTTGGACGATTAATCGTGGTTTCGTAAAATATTAACGATTAATTATGACCTCAACCGAAAATTGCAGAATGATCGTAAATGATCGGCGATTCTATTATATCGCTACTAAATTGCGACTAAATTACTGACTACTAAACTTAATATTTTTCGATTCAGAGAAAGGGAAAGCAACAATTCTGAGTAAAGCATTGACGATCCAAATCAGTAACTCTGTTGTGTGAAAAGTGCTTATTTACAAAATAAATTTCTTGGGGATGATATGATTACTTCCGTGTCACTTTCTCTTGCTGAGGATTATGCTAACTTAGAACATGACGATATTGCTTATCTTCTATTAATTCAGACAATGGCGATATACCAAGAGGCATTAATGAATATTGTAGTAAAAATTGAAGAGAGAAAGTACATATTGTTCTGCTGAATGAAGGTAGATATTGAGAGCTGAAACATATGCATCAGATTATTATCAGATATAAGTAGTTAGACATCAATAAACATGCTAAAAATGAACATAAATATTTCTATATAGTTAGATGTAAGGTGTTCAGACAACAGGTATAATAAATTGAATTAGCGCAGTCGTCTTAGCTACAGCATTCCATTAATTAACGCTATTTCTAATCTTCTTTTATTGAAATTGAAAAACTGATAGAATACTTTTCTATTAGCGTAACAAAGTAGCTGGATACTCTCACATTTGTATTAAATTAGCATCGACATAATGCAAACAATTATGACTCCTAACAGCATCATACAACACAACACTTTTTCTGTATTTTGAAACTTTTATCTATAATTTCTCAACTATTTTGTTTGCTTTTCAGATTGTCACTCAACTTATGTACCCAAGTGAAGTCTACAGGAGTAAGATAAATATTAATTGTCCTACTGCTAAATTCATACAAGTTCTAAAGTTTTAAATAATTTTTGAAACTTATAGAAGAATGTTAAACTATTTTTTCATTAAGAGTAAGAGTCTTACCATCTCTTTAACTTTACTGATGGGCGAACAAGGCGTGATTAGACATGGCATAGGGCTTAAACAATGTTTCACTGAATCGGATATAGATATAATTACTAACCACTAGTTATAGGCGGTTCAGTATAGATACAAGGGTTTACACATTGTTAGGACCAGATGGAAATGTTTTTACGAATTTTAATCAAAGCTATAATAAGAAAGCCCCGGTTATGAGGGATTAGACCAAGAGCAAAAAAAGGATTGTCGGTTCGCGGGACCGCACGGATTATACGAATCGTCAATGCCAATGTTCCGCTCACTGTACTTTTACGTCCCCAAGTCCTATATTTTAAAGAAACTTTTAAGTCGTCAATAGCTATTACATAGAGGTAATCATAGGCTCTCAAAGTTTATCGTATGTGAGCACCCATAGGTCCTTAAGAGGTTTTAAGCAGGGGGTATCTTTAGATCCTCAAGTCCAATTATATAGATATATTTATAGATTCTCAAAGACCATCCTATAGAGATTTCATCAGATGCTTATGAGCTACCCCATGAGAGCACCTATAGACCTTTTAGGGCTATCCTATCAGTTACTGATAGGCTCTACGGAACTAGTCTATAGAGATACTAGATAGCTTATTAGGACTTCCATTTATTGGAAGCTGAGTACCTATGGCTACCCTATAGGATCTCCATGGCATGGTTCTGAAGAAACTATGAGTAAAACATAGGGCAGACCTTGAGACCCTAAAGGTAGCTCGATGGAGTAGCTCGATGGAGTAGCTCGATGGAGTAGCTCCTGAGAATATAAAGATGTTCTCATGCGATAAATTTTGAAGATCTATGAATCTCTATATATTTGGACTTAAAAATCTAAACTTACACCTATATAATAGCCCTTGAAGATCTATCTGAACCCAAATTTGATAACGTTTGAGGACCTATAAGCACTTGTGTATAGTAGGACTTCATGATCTGATAGTTCTCCAAAAATGGAGACTTCAGGAACTAGAAGTATCGCGAAAATATACGACCTGAGGACTTCAGAGTACATCGAAAATATAGAAGTTGAAGTCCTAGGATACTTCCAAAATATCGGACTTAAGTACCTATCAGTACCCCTATATAATAGCACTAGAAAACTTAAGGATACCTTCAAAATATCGTATTTGAGGATCTAGAGTATCTTTAATATATTGAACTTGAAAACCTAGAACAACTTTAAAATATATAACTTAAGGAGCTAAGCCTACCTTCAAAATACATGACTCGGAGAACCTAAGGTACAGTTAGTGGACCATTCGTATCTGCGATCCATACGATCCCACGGCCAATTTTATGATGCGTAGGATATCGCGATCCGAGAATCCGCTTTTCCCCCGCTAATTATAAGCTATATCATTTCAGAAAGATCTAAACCCAGGCAACCTTTCCATACATTTATCCTAATCTCGAAGTTTTTAAGGAAGATTGACTTTGCTTTTAGGAGCAGTTATCATAAACTCATGAATTCTGTGATGTAAATCCTGTGTCTCCATCATTCAATGAAATTTTATCTTCTTAGCCTACATGTATTCTTTGGATTGTGATCGTATCGTACGTATCGCCACCGTATCGTGTGTATCGTACGTATCGCCACCGTATCGTGTGTATCGTACGTATCGCATGTATCGCCACCGTATCGTGCGTATCGTATGTATCGTGACCGTATCGTCGATACAAACAATCCGCTTTTTCCCCCTTGGTTCTGATGGTCTTCTTTAATTTGCTTAGCCACAAGGAAACCGGCAGGAATGACAGTGCCCATATCGCCCATAACAGCAAATGTGTGTGTCGTAGCGTCAGGACAGTCTGTTTTAAAACTGTTTTCATCTGACCATGCTTTAGAATGTCCAACTCTGAATAACAAAAGAAAGACTTGAGTTTATGAGAAATTGAAATATTACTTATTACCTGTAGTAGTATGTTTGACACTGAACTAAACCTGTCATCCAAGCTTCATAGATAGTACCCTTCCATCCACCAATTCCAACATTATAAGTGCGATTCGTAGCTGGTTGTTCATAGGTATAGCTGCCACTAACAGTTCCATATCGAACAAATGACGGTGGTTGCTGCTCGTTGAAAATATCTTTTGTGATCCATATGACTATCATAGTCGACCAGGTACCATCAGCAAGCAGAGATAGATGGAGTTGCTGAGAAGAACAGAAAACAATATTTTACAAAAGTCGTATACAAAAGACAAACCTGTGGAGCACTTGTCAATGTGAGAGTATCAAGTTCTGCATAGATGTTTTGAAATTGCTGCCAAGTAACAGTAAATGGTACTTCTGGATTGTTTGTCACTTGTTTCATAGCACGTTTCATAGTACGAACTAAGTGATCAGGATCTGCAATAGGATCTTCTGGTTCGATGTCATGGGAAAAATGTTGTAGCTCATAGATGTCAAGTTCATCATTCGCATTTAAGTCAATATGTCGAAAGAACATTCGAAGTGGAGACTCTTCGACTGCAAAGGAAATAGTTAATTAGTAAATAATCAATAGGAAAAAGCATACCTCGTGCGACAGGTTTAGCATTTATTACTGTTATTACTAGGAATACCAAAAGGAAGTATGAAGGCCACATCGTATCTCCAAGTTGCAGAGTTATCAATCAATGCAAAAAATCGACTTTTTCTTGTACTTGTAATAATAAATTATGAAGTGACATACATTTTCACTTATCTTAAAATGCAAGTTGTTGATAAAGAGGATGACTTTGACTGCTACTTTTGTGAAAAGAAAATACGAGAAAAAGTTAAAGGAATCAGTATGCAATAGTTTATCATTATGTTTGCCTGATAAACAAAATAAACGCCTTGTCTTTAATGACGACGAGAAAGAACGATAGAAGCCAACATGCTACGATGAAGTGAAAGTAAAAGATGCGTAGTATTTTCATTTTTGTTTTTATTAGTTACCTGAGATAGACATGAATAGAAAATGAAAAATCTTTTGGTTCAGTACATTAAGAATGAAGAAGAAATACATTCTCCTATATGAATTCATTATTTTTTTTTTAGATTTGAAGACATGATGTTTATGTTTTACCAATTCGTTCAATTGTTTGCATTATATTATAATAAAATGAACTTTATCAGAGATAAGAGAAAAGCATTGCATAGATATTGTTGTACATCATTACTCTTTGATATATTAAATATTAGACTGCGTACAACAACATATACAAGCAATATCCTAATATTTATTATCATCAATTCTTTAGCACTTCTTCTCTCGCCATTTTTATTGATTAGGAAATTAGAGTATTCTTCATTTTTTTTCATAATTTACCAACCTTTCGTTTACATTCGCAAGAATTTGCACTAGCGTCATTAGATTCCGTCTGGAGCGTGATAGAGTTGCATTGACGAAGAATTAAGGACTGTAAGAGATGTAATATTGAGTATCGTCTGTCTGTTTTTTAATGTCTCGAAAAGAAACATTGTAGATAGAATGAAACAAGATGAGACAGATGATGGAAAAATTCGTGCTACAAGTATACTGTATTATTTCTAACACAAAAATGATCGAGAAGGATAAATGGAACGAGTTTCTTTTTTTTCATCGATAAAATTCATCAAAATCTTCAGCTAATAACATTATAAGAATTAAACAAAGAATAAGTAGATGACTGTTTAGTCGGTTGGTTTTTCAATCAATCAAGTTCTACACTATCTAAAACTTTCTGTTTCTTATATAATATTTTCATTTTTGGTTGTTCTCTCTTAATAGAAATAGATAATCGAACGCGTCCCAACTTCAAATGAAAATTAATGGACAGAATGTTGTATGTAAAGATGAAATGAGCCTTATATGATACAGCATTGCTTTATTTTTTACTAAACGATTTTATTTTGTGGTTATTATTTTTTGATAAACAAGTTTTTTTAAAGGCTTTCCAGTTTTATCAGTGAAAGGAGAAACTAAGAGAAATAATGATTTATCATACAAACAGGATTGAGACTAGAAACATTTTTCAACCTATGTAAGAAAAAGACAAAAACAACTGGAATTTTATTTTTATTATAAAAACATTCAATATATGAGATACGAGTAAAAAACATATTAAAAAAATTAGAATGCTGATTGATAGTTTTTCTTAGTCCAACTTTGCAGATTTATCAAACCATATACATAAAGAAGAATTATTTAATCGATAGGTATAATATCCATTTCCGCGTTTGAACCATGCGAGAATCATGTCATCAGGATCTTGATCAAGCATACCTCGATATTCAAATTTAATGGATGGCGGATATTTTATTTGACGAAGAGACATATGCATATGATTCACCGTTGATACTGAAAGAGTCAAATGTCGTATATTTGCAGGAACTATTGAACAAATGTCCATATTATATTCTTTTGTCCATATATAGTTGGACGATATCAATATTGCAAGTGAACGTATATTAGGTGCACTCTTCAATAATGTGGCAATACCAGTCATATATTGAGAAGTGTTAAATATAAAGTTTATTTCAAAAGAAAATTTGACGAGATGCGGCAAATTAATTAGATTCGCAAGAAATCTAACGGAGCCCAATGGCCATTTATCGGATATACATAATTTCAGTTCGTCAAGTTTAGGAAATAGGATAGTATTTGGCAAACCACCCTAAATATAAGAAATATATATTTTAATATATCTTTTCAAGATTCAATTATACCTGTGGTGATGTAGCTAAAGACATAACTTCTGTTATATCTAAACGCATTTTACGAACTCCATCCATTGTTATTGTATTGTGAATCATTGGTGCTGTAGTTAACCGACGAATACCTTTTGATTTATAGACATATTCAAATTGAGGATCAAAGATCGATGGTGAGTAAAGAAGAACAGTGCTGGGATCAATATTATAATCACATATAACAAACCAACGTTTTATCTCAGTCCAAAATGGTGTTCGAAATGGAGCTATAAGTGATTCAATCTCGTGTTCAGTAAGAATATGATCATGATTCTCAACGAGAAAAAATTCAAATTTGTTTAATAAAGGCATTTTTGTTCCAATGAATTTTTCCACTTCAGATAAATTTGATGTAAAGTCAGTTAAACTTATTGCACGTATCAGTCGAAGATGTTCTAATAAAGGTGTAAGTGACAATAATAACTCAAGTATAGTTATATCAATCCTACAGTATTTAAAAGTTAGCGAAGTTAATTGATAAATTGGTTCGAAATTATCAAGTTTAGAAAACATCTGTTCAACATCATTATCATTCAATTGTTCTACAACCAATTTTTGTAGATTAGGTAAATTAGAAAGGAGATTACAGTATCCATCAAATGTATGACAACAAATTTCCAGATGTTGTATTGTATATTGAAAGGACCATGAAATGTTAGTTACATTAAAACTTGGAATATTTAAATTGAATTTAAAAAGATGAGGTAAAGAAATAGTTGACAATAGATCACTAATTTTTGTATTATCTTGTGAATAATCTTGTTTTGAATAAATTGATAATATATTGAGTTTTGATGCTTTAATATTTTTCAAAATAATATTTAAATCACAATCATTAATTTCATACAGAATCAATGAACGAAGTTGAGTAAATTGAGAAATACAAAAAATCGAAAGAAAATATTTTATTTGTCCTGGTGTTTCATCATCATCAGAAAGTGTTAATGATTCAACATTTTTAGGATCAATTAAATTACAAAGTAAATGAAAATCTGATTTTAAAATTGATTTAAAATCAAATTTAAATTGATTATAAAGAGGAACAATTGTGTAGAATTGTTTACAAACTCGACGAATTGAACGAACAAGTGTTGGAGTATCAAGAAAACGAAATATATAAAAAATAAGTTCGATAGGTAACGTTGATAGAGTTGGTTTTTCTTCGGTAGGCATATTATTTGAATGTTTTACTTGTCGCTACTACAATATTTCTTTCCAACTTACCAAGGAAGAAAAGGAAAAAAAAAAGAAACGCAGCACACGTGTCGAGTGACTCATCGTTAAGATCGAACCAACATCATTGCTCGTAGCTGTGTTAATATGTATCAGGAATTTTTTGTGCGTAAATAAAGAAAAGAGTAACGAAGATAGAATAGTAATATTTATAATACATTAGAGTGTTGGTTAAAAATTCTAAATATGTGTCACTTGGTTTTTTCCAACTTTGTATGAAATTATTGATTTTTCTCGTTATCTTTTCATCAAGCAACATTGCATGTTCCTTTTCAAAAGACATGTATCGTACTTTTTCCTTTTTTTTTCGTTTGCACAGAAAGAAAGAAAATAAACCACATTAAGGATTTTATACAAGGAAATCAATTCAATAAGATATCAACGTTTTAACTCATTCATACATGTTTAAACCGTTTGAGCAGACAAGATTCTTGAAAAATATGTTAGTACATATTAAATGAATTTCATATTTGTGATTTGTTCAAATAAACATATTTTTTTGTAATAAATTGTACTTTTATCATTCTCCTGATTAAGAATAATTATAACTTGCATTTGAATGATGTTGAAGGAGTATTTTATCGATATTAAAAGTAGATACTGAAATATTATCTTCCAATGCATCTTGTTGTGGCATTTAAAAACAATTCGAGATAACTGTTAAGAACAATATGATAAAATGGTATGAACTAAAGAATTTCGAAAGATATTGAAATATTAAGGTAGAAAAAATAAAGCAGGAAAAAATGAGAATGTCAATAATTCTGATTGATGTAAAATTTAAAATAAAATAAAATGGTCTTTTCGATACAATATAATAACAGTTCAATGAAACTGAACAGACCAATGAAAAACTTCTATGAACAGGCAGATCAATGAATGTGATGTTAATCGAATGTTCTTATTATTGTAAAATTCTGTAAAATTTATGAATTTCAAAAGAATCTATGAATAATTAAATAATAATGAAGTTCATTTACTATTTCACGTTGCATTGTATTGCTGTATTTTTTCTTGTCACTAGAGAAGCTTCCTTTAACTTCGATTATTGAGTTAACTATTATAGTGAAAACGAGTGTTAACTTAAAGTTGAAACAAAACTGTTGTATTTCTTTGATTTATTGGGACTTTCGAATATTTACTGCCCCTATTTGAACTGAATACTTTAATTTTGCTTTGAGACAGTCAAAACGTATTTTGATGACTGGCTGTTTGATTAGTTATACTACCAAATGTTCTGTTCCACAAAACTGTTGGCTTGGTTTTTTCAATACAATTTATTCCTACGTATAAAATTTAGGCAGATGACGAGTTTTTCACAACAGATAAGAATGATGAAGGAAAGACAGTTTGATACATCATATAAAACTTGATGGATATAAACATATGTTTATCAAAATACAAGTCTGCAGAAAAATAAGAGATCACGAGTTAATACGAAATTTCAGTAATGAAATATAGAAATTCCAGAATTGTTGTCCTATGAAGAAAATTTCATAAAAATTCGATATCTCAAAAACAAAGGCAGTAGAATCTGATTTCTTTTCAGGTTTTTTCATATTTCATCGAGGTCTTCATATAGCTAAAATATCAGGTCCAAATGGCTTGAATATCTGAAGAAATTTCCTTGTACGTTTACAAAGATAAGTTACTGCACTAAACGACTTAAAATATACTCTATGAAGGAGTTTTTTTCCATGTTAAAAAACAGACACCAAAACTTATTTCTAGCGTCCGTATTTTTCATTCCGAACATTAAAGAAAATGATTGATGCTCTATAGACAGACTACGACGAACCGGGCATTTTTCAAAATGTCTAGAAGAACAAGAACCGAGCTGACCAAATAACATACAACTCGTAATTTTATCTTATGGATTTATTTCATTTGGCCTTCAAATGAATAGGCAAACAATACTGAAGTATTTATTTAGCCATAGGTTTTTTATTCTTGTCTCATTTCCAGTATTTTCTGCTTCGTTACTCTAATTCAAAGAGAGACATTCGAAATATTTTATATTTTCATGTAAAAAGTCAGTGAAGAATGTTACGAATAAGACTGCAGACAACAAACAACGATACATTCTTAAGTAAATTTTACAACGAGAAATTTGTCTCGACGAAAAAGTATCTCTTCTTTGAAGTATATTCATTTTACACCATACCCGAAGGGTACCTTTATTCTGTGACTATAAAAAAAAATCTTTTATATTTTTATGTTTTAATATAGGTTATTGCTCGAAGATTTTGAAGTAACGCGAGGTATGTTTCATCGTAATTTTTTTTGCATTTATCGAAAAATATTTTATATTGGCTGTGAACTGTATGAGAATAGATATTTTTCTTTAGAAAGCTAAATATTAAGTTCATAGGAGTGAAACATCAGAAATTTATTGGCGATGTTACCCGAAGTCACTAGATCAAATGAGTGTAACATCTGGTCAATCTATATCTACTACGGCAATCATCATTGACATGAACATATCTTTACAAGAGATTTTTATTTTAGTATACTTTGAGATCATTTAAGTAGTTAAAATTAATACTGTAAGACATTTAGTATAAATTTTTTAGACAAAAAGTAGATAGGAAGAATAATACTAGTTCTTTTAATTTATTTTATTTTCCAAAATAAAGATTTAGTCTTAAACTGCTATCTTCATAAGTACTAATCTAGGTGCATAAAATCACAATTTAAACAATACAAGTCGTGATGTGTTCGAAAATCTGAATTCATTGAGATTTTTTTCTCAAAATATTTTTTCATCAATTCTCTTTCTGTAAATTTTCACAATTTCAGAAGAAATATCTTACTTTAAACCAATCTCTACAGGGAGAATCAAGTAACTAATAGTAGTTAGTTTATTTTCTTTTTCATTGTTTCTAGCAACTATTGAAAAGTGTTTACTAGACTTGCTCGAACAATGTCGATTGGGCGAATATTGTCATTAGTAGTAGTGACATTATTGACTGCAGTTTGGAATTTATATCTAGTATATAAAGGTTCTCTCAGAAATATTCAAACGATTTTTTTTCCTATATCCTGTTTTTAAGTAGACTTCCACGTGACAAGTCTAAAACAATGTAAAAATCAATCGAATTTTATTTATTCTCTTCATTTTCGTTCAAAAAACATACAAAGATAGAAATATAATACAGCAACAATACAAAAGACGTTCAATGGTCTTTCAACAAACTCTTATAGACAAAGGCTTTTAATAGACTGTTTCTCTACGCATTGTTACACGATATACCTGATCAAAATATTAATGTTTTTGTTTTCATAGAAAAAGATGAACCATATAAAGTAAATCTTAAATGCCAGTTTATTGAAGAACACCAACAAATAAATAACTTTTCCAAAAAACATTTTGTCGAATAAAATGCTTCTCGACAAATAATGTAATATTCATAAAACATAGAGACAAGAATTTTCAACTTGTGGAAATTGTTATATAAAAAGATATATTTTTCATATTTTGAATAAAAGAGATCATTACAGTGGAATAGTTCACCATTCTATAATTCTGAATATTTTTACTAGAAAACTATTGATTTGCTCATCATATAATATTACACTTGATTTACGAGTAGAGTTTATTCATATATTTAGTATGGATTTAAAATCCAGTTGCAAAGATCATTATTTTATTTACATTCGGATATATTTTTATATTAGTCCCATCATTCTTTTCTACGAAAATCAAAATAAATACGAAAATATTCTACTTGAGTTTTTTTTCTGTGATTAACTGACTTGACAATAATCAATAGATACTTAAGTATTAGAACTATACAGCATAAACGATTCATTAATATTTGTGTTCTGTAAATATACTATTTATCTTGCTTACCAGATATTTATATATTAAATACGCTTGAATGTACGCCTCAGTATATTATATAAATAAACACATTTTTTTTTTGACGACTTCGATATTTGGATGTTTTCGTGGGAGTTCTACCATCGTTACAGTCAAATTCTTCGAATCACGTCGAACCTTCAGAGTTTGTAGAGTTTTTCACGCTGATTATTTTGACTATAAAAAAGTTAAGACATGCACTTATAATAGAGGAGAAAAAATTCGAAGTTTTTTACTAGAAAATCTTGTTTTTTTCACTTTACACAATACACAACTGTATGATTTTATGATCATAATCGTCTTTTAATTTGTCAGCGATAAAATTTCATTCGTAAAATAATGTAGCCCTTGTGAAAATGTATCAGGATCTCTACAATTGAAAATTATTTTCATAGTGTAATGTGTGCACCTACAGCTGACTAGACTGATGACTAATGATAAAGTGTCACTAAAGCTTACGTATAAATACGAAATGCTCGAAACTGGTGGTATATAGAAATTGATAGCGCAGAATTTGTTCTATCGAATCTTATAGTTATTATTTTTTAGGAATGAGATTTAGGTTTGAAATGAAGTCTACAAAAGAAAATTTATACTTTTTAGATGAATATTTGTATGAAACCTCAACTATAATATACAAAAACGACCTTCAATTTTGCTAAAAAAATATTTTCGAAGCGTTTTTTTTTTGACAAAGATATACTCAAAATACTGGAAGCAATAAAAAGTCAAAAAAAAACAGACTAATTTCTTTTGATGGAAAATTGCTGGTAAACAGTTTTTTATAGTTTTCCCCATTGAAACATGATCAAAAATCAAATTCAAGGCCATATTCGAATTCCTTGTAATACGGTGCATCAGACTACATTAACATGAATTTAATTTTAACGAAAACTGCTTCTATCATGGGTCCTGAATGTTAACTAACGATTCAACATATTGCTACCTTTTATCAGAGATTATCCTAAATCGAAACAGTTCACCTTAAAATTGAAGCATGTTTAGTGTGGTCTGACGCACCATATCACAAAGAATTTGATTTTTGATCATGTTTCAATGGGGAAAACTATAAAAAACTGTTTACCAGCAATTTTTCATCAAAAGAAATTAGTCTGTTTTTTTTAACTTTTTATTGCTTCCAGTATTTTAAGTATATCTTTGTCAAAAAAAAACGCTTCGAAAATGTTTTTTTTAGCAAAGTCAAAGGTCGTTTTTGAATATTATAGTTGAGGTTTCATACAAATATTCATCTAAAAAAAAATATTTTTTTTCTTTTGTAGATCTCATTTCGAACCTAAATCTTATTCCTAAAAAATAATAACTATAAGATTTGATAGAACAAATTCTACGCTATCGACTTCTTTATACCATCGATTTCGAGAATTCCACATCTATATGTAAGTTTTAGTGACACTCTTTATCATTAGTCATTAGTCTAGTCAGTTGTGAGTGCATACATTACACCATGAAAATATTTTTCAATTGTACATATTCTAATACATTTTCACAAGGGCTACGCTATTTTACGAGTGTAATTTTATCACCGACAAATTGAAAGATGATTATGATCGTAAAAACAGTATTCCATATACGATTATGCTTCGTCTATTTTATCACATAAAACATTAAAATCGGAAATAATTCAGTAGGAAAAATGTTTGATTATATAATAATTTGTTCTTATTAATTGTCTTCTTGATAATACATTTAAAATTTTTTTTTCCTAAATATTCATTTATTATATCAAGTGAAAAATGACTAATTCATTCTGGCCACATCCTGAAAGTTGGCAACGTTATTGGCCATCAGGTATCATTGCCTCTATTGCTGTCATTCAACTTTTCTGTTCATTTGCTATTTTGGGAATTCATGCTGCCATTGTTGGTATTGGTGTAGGTGTCTTTTGTATTGGTGCAACACCATGGTATATTATGGGTTTTGTGTGTTTGGCCTTTTTCTTTACATGTTGGATTTCAATGTTCTGTGTCAGTGAGTACACTTTCTTTTGTCTCTTAATTTCAATAAATAAACTGATATATTTAATAATATGATAAAATAAAACTACACAGAATAATAAGTGTAATTAATAATATTTTAGAATAAGCTCATCCGAATTAGAAGAACATCTAAAGTAGGAATTACTTATAACCATATCAAAATTTAATAGTAAGTTCAGATATTGTTAAACTAGTATTTAAAACAAATACAAAGATCGATGCTTGACAAATAAATCCATGATATTATTGATAGAATAATCAGGAATGAGACATCATTGAATATTTGAGTAAAGTTAGACAATATTCTTGTATTCTACTGTAGATATTCAATTCAATACGTTTTCTTTCCGAAAAGTAGTAGATCATTCGTGCTAAATTTTAGCATGAATTCAACCTTTTTAAGTTTTGAATTTGTTTTCGTTATTCTTTTAAAAATTTCGTTTTTATTAGCTTGTTGTAATAGATCATCCGTTGGCTGTGCAACATATGCAATGATAACAAATATTCTTGCATTTATCTTCTCATGTGTATTGATTGACTTTGATCGCAAATTTATTGATGGTTCTGGGTTACAAGATTTATTATCATATTATTTCGGACTTTGTTATGGCTCAACTACAAATCCATCTGGAGTTGATTTTGGGTCTGTAACACTTTCATTAGCCAAGGGACAATTGGCTGGTGCAGTTATCATACTAGTGTCATCTCTTATTTTTATTGCTATTTATATCTATGTATACATCAGAGCATTACGTGATGATCAAAGAATATTCAATAATGGTGGTGGTCCAGGTGTACCGTACTGGAATAAAGAACATGTGGTCCCACAACAAAGAGTGTATCAACCACAACCTCCAAATACAGAGGCTTTTAATGAAAATGTAAAAAGTATTGTTTGTCATAGATGTGGAACAGCATTGATAATATCTCAACAGTTTTAAAAGAATTTATTCAAAATTATTTTCGATGATAGTTGGATCTTATTTACTCCTGCTTATCTCTTATATATTCAAAAAATTTATCTATTATAATAAGCTTATTTTCACGTTTGAAGTGTTTATATATTTATCCACATGTTTTTTCATTTATATTTAAATAAAGTTAAATATTCTTACAACGATTATCGAAATATATTCAATCAAATTCAAATAAAACTATTTCATTTTCAAATGAAATGCATATGTATAATTAGCTTTAAAAAATCATATAAATAGGATAGAAATAGAACTGATATCTTTCGTCAATATATTGCCTTTTTGATTGTGAAAGTATATTCATTTAGAGTCAAAAATGGAACGATGAGAAAGCAAAAGTAGAAAAATCAGAAATGAGTTTAAAAAATTTTTAAAATTATTTTCTCTCTTCGCTTTCTATTTTGTTCTTCCAATAAGATCCCACTTTAATCATGTCGAGAGGAACAGGTGGTTGCTTTGATACCGCTTCAATTTCTAATCGTGTAAGACTAAATTTATATTGCTTACCATTGAGATAGAAGAAAAGGATTTCATTGTTGTAGTTTTAAGTGATGAATGTTATTTTCATTCCTATATCGTTTATCAACAGTTCATAGATGCCATTCAAATTCGTAAAACAAACAGTGGCATTTATTGGATGTTGGAGACATTGTGAGGATACTCCATCGATCATCTTTATTTGGGAGCGAGAACCAAAAAGAAATCGTGAAACTTGAAGGGAAGAATGTAATCTTATGATAATAAAAGTCCACATCATCCGATTCGTGTTCAAGAAAAATAGTATCTTATGAACGGAAAAAGTTCGGAATTGAATATTTTTCAGTATTTGATGTAGAATGATGAAAAGCAGAACAGTATGAATCACGATAAAATTTCAGAGAAGAATAAGATACGAAGCGACAATAGAAAAATTTGTTAAAAAAACATTCACCTTTTGATGATCGAATACCATTTTTGACAAACAACATTCAGGTTAATTAATTCTGATGTTGGTTGTACAGCTAATTTCAATAATATTCTTTCAAGAATTTCTAACGGTAGCTTGTCGATATTAACAGTAGGCTATAGAAAAACTAGTTGCTATACTTTTTTGCTCTTTGATTAAGAAATATGCATACCTTTGTTACAGTTGAACAAGTTTGATATTATCTGAGTGTGACATATTTACTTCTGTTGACCTGAACAACCATTGAGTCAAAGAAATCGTTTTTCTATAGCGAATGAGCTTGTCTCAAGTGACGTAAAGAATATAAATATGTATACTTTTTTTTTATTGAATCATTTGCCATCAATGATATTTTATTCAAAATGTGTTGTAATAATCATCGACTGTTTCCTTTTTTCATCTTAACGAAAACAGCATGAGAAAAATGAATTTTTTTTTCTGTTCTCTGATAACTAATGGTTATAAACAAGAAAAATCGGAGGAAACTTGAATTCAATGAATAATTATAGATGAAAAACAATATTTAAGATGTTGTTAGACCTTACCTTATTATTAATTTAAATCATTAATATATAAATTAATGCAATATGTTTTTTATTGTTATTCATTGTAATCAAACAGCGGCAGATCTAGATTATGATTAAATATTGTTTTTCTTTTTGATGATATACACGAATCTAGCTGTTCTTAAACATCCAAAAGGTACTCGATTCAAACATCAGTAACATGATCCATGGAATGACCTTGAGCAAATCATTAACGATTACGTTGCCTCAAATGATTTATTCCACATGAATTATTTGTACTGACTACATATTTAGTCAGTATTGTTACACGGAAGAGTATGCAAATACCGTCCTCTGGAAAAAGAGAAGGGCAAAAGAGCACAGCTGCATATAGAAACTAGTAATAATAATCGCTGACAGTAAGTCTATAGGACGTTATTACAATTAATTGTTTAAAATCATTTTCAAATATTCTTATATTAACAATAATAAATTTAATTGTAATTAAGGATCATATTGATTTGATTTTATTCATTGGATCTCAATCGATTAGAACAGTATTTTATATTTCTTGTTTATGTATTGTTGAATTAATTAATAAAAATCTTATTTAAAATTTCAATTAAAAGAAAAATTATTACGATTATAGTAAAATATGCTTATAGATTTAATAGGAAAAAGATTTTTAAAAAATAATCTTTCATTCTTTTTTTACATATTTAATAACAAGATGATTCTATTCATTTTTGAATAACTTGTATAAGCAATGCATTAACAACTACAATTTATGAGAAAAAAAAACGACGCATAATTACTTAAAATAAATTGACAATCAATAATATATTAGATTCTTTTAAAGTTTTGTTTTTTTTCATTATGTAAAATCTTTTTTTTTTTTTTTGAGAAAAGAATTCATAACTTAATATCTTGATAAAAACTCAACAAAGAAAGAAACTACAGTATTATAGGCATCATTTAAAACATTTACTCTTTACTTTATTGATTAATTTAAGATAATTTCTTCTCCTGTCATATGTATGTTATTTTATTTTTATTAGTTTGAAAATTTATACAGTCAATTTCTCTAATAATAACACTAGACAAACTTTTTTCCTTGTTTAATTCGGTTCTCAGTCATTTTACAGTCGAATGAAAATATTTTGATTCGACTGTAAAATGACTAAGAACTGAGTTGAACAAGGAAAAATATTCGTCTAATGTTATTATTAGGAACATTGACTGTATGTTTAATTGAATTACATTAAAATTATTAATTTTGCTGACGTTTCGATACAAATCTGTCCTTTATCAAAACCTGATGTAAAGCATAAGTTTTTGACAATAGATGGAATTTTCCTTTTTCTTTTTATGTGTGATAGTGACACTGAGGAAGATACCTATGTGTCATCCACTATCAGTATTACTGTTTTGTCCGTGCTACTATCAAATATAAAAAGAAAAAGAAAAATTCCATCCATTGTCAAAAACATATGCGTTACATCAGGTTCTGATAAAGCACAGATCTTTATTGAAACGACAACAAAATTAATTATTTTAATTCACTTTATTTTATGTTACTCGAATTTGATTAATCTTATTATTTTAATATTTTTAAATTTAACTATAAATTTACCAGCAGGTACCGGAATCTATTTTTTTCGGATTTATTCGAATTTTTTTAATAAATCCTCATACATCTTAAAATAAATTCTACATAACTCTTATTGAGGGTGAGGGCAGAAACTAAGTGTGGGTGAGAGCAAGTGCGGGAGATGGGGAACCAAGAGTGAGAGTGCGCTGAAGTGCTAATATAGCTATATTGTCTCAATAAATGCTTAGTGAATAAATGAATCCCGCAGAAGAAATAAATCTCAAAAAAAATAAGTCCCGGTACGCCCTCCAATTTTTACAGTATTCGTTTGAAAAAAAAGTATGATACAGAAAATTGCTACAAAGAATGAATGAATTTCAGTAAATTTGTTCAACTAATAATAGAACAAGACGTTACTCCTTCTTAATTAATAAACCTCTCTCTGTTTAATAATCTGTAGCTCAAGGCAGATTTTGTTAATGAAAAAAGTTTTCTTTTGACATTTAAATATAAAAGATTATATTATCCAAATCTTCTTTATGAAAGACTCAATGCTCTTATTTTTTTCCTCCTATTTTTCTTTTAACATATCCGTTCTCAATTGCCGTGTCATTTAATAATTAAAGTCAAAAATGAGTTGTAATAATTCTGTCAATATATTTCTAATTGGTTTGGTATCAAGTATGAAAACAGACATTCGAACAGCTAACATTAACGAACAAAACGTAATGACATTTGCTTATGTATCTCCTATGACATTAATAGTTGTATTTGCTTTAATATCAAATATATTATCTATTGATACATTTCATCAAGCACAATTACGAACAACGACTGTTGGATTCTCTTTATTATTATATAGTTATTGTTCATTTTTTGTTCTTCTTTTACTTGGAATTCGTCATATTCAATTATTAGATACACTTACTTATGAAGGTTTTTTTTCTATTTGCAAAGTGTTAACTCCTTTATCATCAATATTAACTCGAATTTGTCTTTGGATGAATGGAATGATTGCATTTCAACGATCTCTTCAATCATTTGAATTTACTTTTTTATGGAATCGAATACGTTCTCGAACAGCTGGAAAAGTACAACTTCTAATTATTATAATTTGTGTACTTTTAATGCATATACCCGAATTAATTTCACGGTTTGTATTACCTGATCCGGTAGCTCCAGGAAAATTTGTCTGTCATATTGTATACTCACCATTTTTATTGGTATTAAATACAATATTTTCCTTTATACATTTATTCGTGCCAGTTTTACTCAATTTATTGGCTAACTGCTTAATTTTAGCTTCAATTAGTCGTCGAAGAGCTAATCTTCATCAACAAAGTTATTGGTCACAATGGATGAAACAATTTCATCGTCATGGTCATCTTTTTATTTCACCAACATTAACAATAGTAAATTTTCTGTTTTTTATATTTATTAATTAATATACTTTTTTTTTGCTTCTATTTAGATGAGCATTTTGCCTCAATTAATAATCACATTAGAATTTACCTGTGTTGATATTAGTTACAAATGGTTGTTAAGATTAAATATAGCAGTTTCTTTAATTATTCATTTACCTCAAGCAGCTACTTTTTTACTCTTCATATTACCATCTCAAGCCTACATGGAAGTATTTAAAACTCAATCGTATTTAGGTAAACATCTTTACTTTCAACTTACACGAAGAAATGTAATTGTACCTCTCACTACAATACAAGATCGAGCAATGAACAATACATAAAATTAAATTAATAACAATCATATATTATAATCCTTTTTTTCTTGTAATAAAGTTCACTTTTATTAAATTCAGTAATAATTCTGTTTACGTCTTAGAGTCAAATGGTCTTTTCAGAATGCTTTGAGGAAATAAGAAGGATAAAATTATGTTTTTAATTATATCCGTTTATGTGAAATTCTTGAGCGAGTACATCTATGTCAAATAAATAATGAATTTTAAAGAAAATAAAACTCTCCTTTCAGCATAAAATTAAAATGTAATTATGTGCCAGCCTATTTTTAAAAAAAGATTATATTTTTTAATTACTTTTTTATTTTAAAAAACTTTTGAAAACAATATAACAAAAATTTTAAATCCTCATTTGCTTCAATCTTATCACATTTAATTTTATTTAAAGATTGATAGCAACAGATATTTTACAGAGAGAAAATTCTCCATCATTATGTATATTGTTTTCGAGACTTTAATTTATAATTAAACGAATTGAAAAATACATTTTGAGCTTCCATAAATCAATTAAAACTTCATCATTTTTTTTTCTGCTATATATTTAAAAAGAAAAAATTTGATAAAATTGATTCAACATTTCTATTAACAAATGAGGAAAAACAACTTTATTCTTCCGTTGATGGTCTAACGTGAATATGAAATAAATGATTTGGATACTCTTGAGAATATTCTTAACTTTAAAAATATTTAACGATTATTTCGTAAACAAAAGTGAAACAGTGCAGAACCGTTCATCATAACAACAGAAATCAATAATCTTCAACGAATTTTTTTTTCATTATATATTAACTTATTTAAAGTATAAGAAAATAATTTGGTCGATTAGCAAAAATGCACCAATGTTAATATAAAATTAGAATCACAAATCATTCCTTTCAGAAACTTATTCTAAGATATGATAATATCACGGAATCTGGTAGAATTTTAAAATTTTGTACATACAACACAACATTTTAGTAGACTTGATTTTGCTGTAAAAGTAAAAATGGATAATTGCAGGTTTATTATACCATTCGATAAAAAAAATTTGACAAGAAAAAATTTTCGATTTTGAACATGATAAAAACTGCATTTCATAGTAGTATGTGACAAGAGAATAAGATTAACATTTTTCTATTAACACTGTCAAAATAGCCGAGATACAAGATTTTTTCGAGAAATATGAAGATCGCCAAATGTAAGTTTTCGTCATATGTATTGAAAATTCGTTTTTTTTTTGGATTTGATGCAAGTGCTGACAGGTCCATGATGAAAGAGTATTGTGTATGTAGTGGTATATACTATTGTGATATTTAATTTGAGAATTCTCGACGATACATATCTAATAGTGTGCCTTAAATGACATAGACATCCTATAATCTCCATCAGATATAGAAATTTTGATTTTCTAGTTTATTTCCATGTCATCATTTTTTTATGCACTGTGTCGCAGTTTAACCGAAATTGAATACATGGAAGAGGATTTTTAATGAACTAGTAACGGTTGATATCTGTTCGGATGTATTCAGATAATGCATTAATCTGAAAATTCAAATTAAATATATCATCGACATGAGTAAATACAACAGCAATGTTATTTTGAACTGTACGTGACATAATTACAAAGATCTGTTGCAAGACTTATTTTAATATTACACTCATTCTAGCCTCTCGACCATTGATGACTAATACAATACAATGAATATAACTCGATTTTCTTATGACAGCAAATAATATTTTCAGTGCGATTTGTACTAAAGTTATATCCACAGCAGTTGTGCTACTTATAGTTTTTTCATCAGTTACCATTTTCAGTGTAATATTATTATATACACATAGATTGTACACTGTTTTCTGATTGTTCTTCAAATCAACAATATCATTAATATTCAACAAAAAATTGAGCAATTCTGTTTTACCACTACCAATTAGACCAATCAAAATGACATTGTACGGTACATGCTTATTAAATGAAAGTTCACTCATGAACTAGTCAACTGTTTCAAATCGCCATTGTTGGAGATTTACTCTTTGAGAATAAATTAAGTTTCGAAAATACTGCATAGAACATTTTTTTTAACCATTAAAAGCTTATGAATCTGTACTAAGGTCAGAACTGATAGTTCAAAGACATTATGCACATTAATCATTAAGTTAAGAGATAATAAATAGTTAGCTATTTTTTTGTCTTATCTTTTCGCATTTTTGCATATGATAACGTTAATCAATTTTCATTGCATCTCATGAGGGAATCTCGTGAAGTGATAAATTGCTTTTGTCTTCGGATTGCTC
This sequence comes from Macrotrachela quadricornifera, assembly GCA_022393335.1. Lineage (NCBI taxonomy): Eukaryota > Metazoa > Rotifera > Eurotatoria > Philodinida > Philodinidae > Macrotrachela > Macrotrachela quadricornifera. Next base: position 79,434 of record JAJEKB010020163.1, read on the forward strand.
TCATTATTCAAGTCCTATTGAGACTAGGAAAAGTCTAGAAGGATTCGTGCTCTTACATTTTTCCTATCCCATGATAGTCAGAAAACACCAAAAGTTTTAGCGCAAATAAGCGTTTCATTCTCGAGATAATGGCCTTCTGAAAAAAAACACATATTTTGCAGAAAAATCGAACAAGGTTAGATTTTTCGAAAATCTAATATCTCGAGAGAAAAACACTTCTTTTCGCTGAAACTTTTGGTGCTTTCTGACGATCATGAAACAGAAAAGACTTATGGGCACGAATCATTCTAGAGTTTTCCTAGTCTCAACAGGACTTAAATAATGAGTACAATTCGAAATCAAAAGTAATTTATCACTTCGCGAGGTTCCCTCATCAGTCTAGTCTTAAATCTGTTCACTAACCATTAATTCGTAGTTGAATAATCATTTCTTCATATTTTGATTACTTTTAAATAAGTGCGATATTGTTTTGATAACATCAATTTATTGATTTTTTTATAATTTCTTTTTTTTAAATATGCTAGAATGATCGTTCTTTAACATAGTTCATATTTTTAAACTATTTTGTGATGTAATATTATCGGATGCTTCATTGTTATATTCCTTCTGTGATAAGTAATTTCTTGCTATCTCATCTGCACATCTATTTTGTGCCTACTAAGGACCTCTAGTATCCTCACAATATAGATCTTCATCTATACAGAAATATGTTAATCAGTGTCAAATTTTCGATCATATGGCAAGCTGTCTAGGTTATTTGATGCTCAGTACAAATTTATAAATTATTTTTTCTTCTGTCCAATCACAGATTAATAATTAGTGATCATGACAACAACATAAAAACATTATTAGCTTTTTTTTCGTTCTTGTTCTTGTTGTCTTACTCATATCAAGTATGTTTGCAGCCCTATCGCTCTCTGCGTATATTAATATTTGCTTACAGGCACTTTTATTTTATCTTTTTATTCTTTCGTATACTCAGCGTGTGCGTTTGATCCATGATTCACCTGATTGATATAGTATGAGATACATAATGAAAATGATATATGCAGTCTTTGCAAAAAGAATCCTGTGTTTCGAAAGATAAATAAGTGAGCTAATGGAAATGCATTATAAGATTGTCATTTTTTTTCTGTGAGCACATGAATTGTATTGTTGTTTTGTTGAATTTTTTTTGAAGATGTCTACGGACGAATTGGCTGAAAAAAAAGCTTCATTCTATATAGAGGAACCACCAATCACTAGTGATATTGAAACTTTCTTCGCCAACTATGCTTCCATACCAGCTTCAGCACTGCGCGATCATTTAATCACCATACGCGAACGTGCTTGGAAAAGATACAACTATCCGTGTCTTGGTCGCTGGCGATTTCTTCATTTTTCGATCAAACAAAGTCCCATTTATGCAGAGATTGTTGAAAAATGCAAACATGAAGGTGGTACAGTAATTGATTTTGGATGTTGTCTTGGTCAAGATGTACGTCAACTTATTTATGATGGAGTACCAATCGATCAAATTCGTGGTTACGATTTAGATCCATTTTTCATCGAACAAGGTTACGAGTTATTTCGGGATGGTGAAGTGATGAAAGAAAAGAAAATATTTGCGGCAGGTGACATTTTTGACAATCAATTTCTGGATGGGATAGAGCCTGCTGACTATCTTTATGTTGGCTCATTTATTCATCTTTTTGATGCTGAAACTCAACGAGATATATGCCAACGACTCACCAAGCTAGCAAAACGAGCTATCGCTGGTCGACAATCGGGTGCATTAGTAGCAGGAGAACGTCTAAGACTGGCGAGTCTTACAGGCGGCAAAACGATGCAACATTCTCCAGAGAGTTTTACGTGTATGTGGGATGATGTTACAAATGGTGAATGGCAAGTGGAAAGTGCTACTTTAGAGACGATCGAAGACGTAAAAGTTTCTGCTAAAGGACTCACTTTTGTAGTAAGAAAACGAGAAAGACAATGATCGATGTCGTATAGAAATTTTATGTTATTCGGTAGATCATTTTTCGAATGATGGATGTGTGATCAAAAATAAATAAATTTTTCTAGCATTATTCGATTTCTCTTACAACTACCTAGATCTATGTTATTTGGTGTACAATTCAGTAAAAAAAAGAGATAAAAAGTTTCAAAGAAGAAAATTCGACGGAGTTCAAAAAGCGAGACTTCATTTATTTCAATCAGAATCTGGAGTATGAAGAAGTTTTTGCTAGTCTTTATTATTGGTCAAAATGAAGAATTTCTTATTCAAATAATAACATTCTTGAAAATTACATACATTTATTGTTAAAGCTTCTTAGGCATCAAGGTTTAATGAGAATATTTCATTATTTCATTTTAGACAGTAACTTACTTTGCAAGTCTACATGATGTTCGAAGACACTGTGTCAGGTGTTACGAGAACAATAGAGAACAACAATCCAGAGGCATATATCATGCAACAGTAAAGAAAATAAAAACTTTCTGTTTTGATTGTTATAAAATATTTTTGTCTTAATTATTTTAAAGAGAAACATAATGTTATGCAATAAATGTTGTCAAAAATAGCGAAGACAGAATAGACCACACGTTACATTCAACCTGCCGCCTAAGAATAAAGGAAACGAAAGTGCGTTTCTATTGATTTCTTAATCAACTAAAATTTCGTAGTTTCTTTGATATATATAGTTTTCACAGACACGAGTTTTTGGATCGTTTGTAATTTATATACTTTCTTTTCAAAATATTCAAAAAATAATTCTATCATTCGATGTATGCTGTAGTTTACCTCTATATTTTTGTCTAGAAAAGAATTTTCGAATACCATAAACAATAATTAGAATGAAGAGTAGGCTATATCTATATTTCTCATCTAAACTTATGTATTATTCATAAAATATTGATGAACGAATGTATTTTTCAGTTGTATAATAATTTAATCGAAAACATACTTTGAAATAGCTATGTCTGATATTCAAAGTATTAAATAAATAACCAATAAGAAAACAAATCTTCGTTTTCTAGATACTATTCAAAGTCTTTACTACATAATAAGTAAATCTAAATTGACATGAAAAATAAAACAAAATCAAATTTTCTTTCAAATTGAATCAAACTAAATAATAAAAAGTATCACTTTACGTTTGATTAAAATTATAAAATAATAAAAAAGAAAAATGATCGATTCATTTCATATTCTTATCTATAGATTAATACAAACTATTCAATGATCAAAAAAAAAAAAAATATGGAAACGTTCATTATGTACAAAAATTTGGTATAGGTAACTTAGATATCCATTCGACATTAATCAATGGTGGAGGATTAATTATAAAAAAAGGAGATCCTTCTTTTATAAATGGACGAAGCATGAGTGGTGCAGTAATAAGAAGAAATACATGTGTTAATAACCATTTGCTATATTGGGAAAGTTGAATCTTTTTAATTATTTCAACATAACAAGCAATACCATGTAAAAAGAAAAACATAAATGTTGAAAACATTGATGATGTACCATCAAGAACAATAAATGCCATATGAACATGAAGAAGACCACTGATAATAAATGTTATTAAACTTCCAAGTGATGAAGATGAAAATTTCAAACGAATTGGTTCAAATATTGATTCCTTAAAAACAGTTGAAAAAAATCGATTATATCTTTGACCCCAAAATTCTCGTAATGATAAACTAAATATTGGAAAATTAGTAAATGATTCAAATGTATATTTATCTTGAGTTAAAATACGAATAAGAATAATTCCCAAATCAAATGGATATGATAATGTCATTAAATAAATATAAAATAAAAAAACTTTTTCATAAATAATTCGTGTTTGACAATTAATTGTCAATAGATAAATCCAATGATTTATTAATAATTTAACTGAAAATAATATAAAATAATATTTTAAAGAACATTCATTTCGTTTAGATTTTAAAGGTAGAATAGGAAATAATATCCAAAATGTTTTAAATAAAAAATATTCAAATGTTACAGATTTATTATTTGATAATATTATTAAATAAATTAAACGAATTGATATTAACCAACATAATCCTATAATTACCGCTGAAGATACATAATAATGAATAAGATTTTGACCTGTAATATACGTCAATAATATACATGGAAGTAATGTTAAAATAATTTGAATTAATTTATTTGAAATAGGACGAATAAAATAATAAGATATAATTACATGTCCAATCCAGATAATAATGAGAGGTAAAAATCCGATCATGTTAAAGACAATTTTGATATTTTTTTTCTTTTCAAATAAAACTCTTTTATCATATCTATTTCTATTACAACTTTTACACTACGTCAAAAAGTCATGTCACATTTATCATACTATTTGTTCTATTAATAAATTTACTTTAAACTTTAGATTTTCATCACTTGGACCGAACAAAAAAGAAAAGAATTCTTGTGTAATCTTTGAGGATGAGAGTGAGAGTGAACGTGTTTTTTTTCTTCTTACCTTTTTCTCTTTTGAAGTTGTTGATAGTGGGTCTGTTAGGTACTCAGTCGGTGTTTCTTTGACGTTATGTTGAAGTTAATGATATTTTGATCTACTTTCCACCATCAAGACAATTTTAGATATATTAAATGAAATATCGGTTAATCCACAAATACATAAAGATAGTCGAACTTAATAATAAAGATATTTTCTTAATAATAATGTGATCAATCGCATACTGTCAACTACGACATATGTGTAATGTTCAAAGATGATTCAGTCTCATTTCAGATACTTTTTCGTTTATGTTATATGAAAAAACAAATAATATTTATTAATAAGTTTGTTGTTAAATATTCATTTGTTTTTTTTTAATATGAGTTATTTTCAAATAGAAATCTTTAAATATCCATTCGAAAATTTGTTTATTGATGATATGATTTAATTCTCTTGTCTAGTTTATTTCATGACAGAGATATATTTACAATTATTGTTATTTATCAACATTAATAGGATACGTGTTTTATTTTATTTAATTCAGCATATTTGGTTAAATTGTCTTTAATTGAGGGGACATAGGGACATTGAAATGCTGATAAAATTTTAAAAAAAATAATTTCTTTTGTCAACATTAGGACAAGGGGAACATTGAATGAGTGATGAAGTATGAAAAATAAATATAGTTTTTTCTGTATGAATCAGATATCTTCGCGACGTATTTGTTTTTGACGATAGAGATTTAAAAACGTATTATTGATTAGTATTGTTTTATTTTTTATTCGCACCTATTATATGAATAATATACTATATAGAACATATAGAAGATGATACTATAGTAAAAAAATAGATCTTAATTTGAAGCAGGAAAACATAATGATAAGGTTAAAATCATGTTTTTTCTGATTTTTTAAATTTACGTCCGACCAAAAAAAGGAAGGACTGTCTATTCTCTTGTTTTACTCTCGTGTTTATTTGTTTAAAAAAAAAAGTAAATTGCTATTTATTTTCGTTTCAAGGAAAATTTTCAGGAAAAACACTGATCATTTCGAGAGGAAGGCCTATATATGTTTAGATTCCACATATCATGTAGAACAAAGCAAAGATTAACTTAATCAAGAAAGAAAAATGCATGATAAATATTAACAACAGAAAATGTTCGCTTAAAAAAATAATGATATCAAGCAAAGAGACAGTAACAAGATTCTTCACAACTCCATAAAATTTTTCGTATTTTTGACAATATTTGTTATATAAATCTAACGAATATAAAATGAAATGAATCATCTTATAAATTATTTATTTAAAATAATTGAATGTTGACGGAGTTGTCATGTTACCTGTTATAATCATCATTACGAATGGGTAATCAATGAATATATGTAGTTACACAAACAGAGACGTGACATAAAAAAAATACGTTGTGTAATAACCATTCTTTTTTCTTATAAAACGAAGAGGTTGTTCAATAGCTATGGTGTAATTAAAGAACAACAACATTTCCAACTTAACATACGATCTGTTTCAAACATGTCTTCATCAAACCATGTAAGTCAAGTTATAATTGACTTGAATAAAATACGAAATCTGAATGATTCGAACGAAGTCAAAAGAATGGAAACTGAATTTGAATTGAATGGATAGTGTTTTATCTGTTTAGCAACAGAAATGATTCCAGGCACAAGATTAACCAGAAAATTATCGAGTTTTTTTTTAATCTGATACAGGAAAGCATGAAAATTCACAGTATCGAGCAATATATGGTTATTCCAAAATAGATGACAAAGAAGGAATTAAATTATTGACCGGAAGTTATTTTGGTGAATTTGCTCACAAAGGATTGGTTCCAAAAACACTTGTTGAACCGTTGAATTATCTTTCTCAAATATTAGACGCTGTAACAAAACGTTTGATTGAAATATTTGATCAACACTCTATATTTCAACGAGAACTATCTATCTCATCTCTCATCGAACGTGCCAATCTTCCATTGCAAGATGAACATTTCGGTATGCTCGATATTGTATCCTACTTTAACAATAAGAACGGACAATCAACTGAAGAAGTAAACTGTGTCTCACATTGTGATTCAGAACTTTTTTCAATTAGTATATTATCGATACATGAAGGATTTCAATTGAAAAATATGACGGATAATCAGTGGATAGATGGACCTTTAGAACCGAATATTGGTGTCATTTGGTTGGGAGCGGCAGCATCTCAAATAACACAAAATCGACTTAAAATAGCTATTCATAGAGTTATTTATCCTCAACAACCAAAACCTCGATTGACAATTTGGTATGAAATATGTACAATTGAACAGTTAAGAAATAAAAGCGCTGATAACAAAGATGACCCAGCGGCTGATGGAATCGTTACGTTTGAAAATCTTCCTGGATCGAATCCAATAAATGTTTTGCCTGGTGAAAAGAAGTTAGACTTCTTGAAATGAGTTGAACGATCATTTGGATTATCAATAAGCAAAATGAGTTTCGCCAGTTTATAAACTACAAAAACATCGCATTTCATATTCAAGAAATGGTTTTAAAATTACAGCGGCACGACGTCCGTGATTGTACTGGCTGCTCAGCTGCTACAGAAGATGTCCGACCTGCTTTTTGCCAAGGAGTACACGGGCAGGATCTTGTATCCCAAAATATATTTTAGACGCAACAAATAGAAAGCATAACATCCTTAAGATAGATGCTGAACATCAATATCAGCTGTTTGAAACTTTTCTATCGTATGAATAATCGCAAATCAAACATGATTTTCGGTGTGATTGTGTCCTTGCATTAAATTCGCATACCACTGTTTATTGAATAAAATTGTTAGAAAGGGCATCATTTCATAAAATTTTATTTTTATTACGACGTTTCAAAGGACACGTTCTTCGTTCTTAGGTGTTATACAAATAAATTTACAAATAAGAACACACGTATATAAGTAAGTACAAAAGTTGAGTTTTCTTTTTTCAATAGTAGAACAACTGGCAAAGAAGGAAATAGATTATATCATTTCTTTTCTAGTCCAGCATTACCGTCTTGTTGTCGTTCGTTCTACTATTGAAATATGAAAAAGAAAACTCATCTTTAGTACTTTACATATACGTGTGTTTTTATTTGTAAATTTATATGTATAACACCTGATGGATAAGAACGTGTCCCTCGAAAATTCGTCATAAAAATAAAAAAAGAATAAAATTTTATGAAAAAGTAACTCCATTTATATAAAAGGGTCACTAACCAGAGCTAACGCATTTTAAATATCTTTGTAGAATTTTTAAAGACTTAACGTTGTCTTCTTATTTTTAACTCCACTCTCAATATTGTTTTTTGACCATTCGCTTTATTTGTTCACGTTTTTTTTTTTGAATTATAATAAAAGAAAAGTTCGTTTTTAAGATATTACGCCATGATAAGTAGAGATAACTGTCACAAACTTTTTAAATAATCACTTCATTTTTATTTACAGAACAAAATAAACAATCTTGTCGGTAACAATTATATTGAAATATAATTAATAATGATAAAACGTGATATAATTTGTTTATTGGGTAATGATGGATGTGGAAAATCGACTATTTGTGACATGATAAATTCAAAAAAAGATATTAATAACAAAATTCTTATTGCTATTGAACGTAGTAATGGATTAGGTATAGAATATGGAATTGATCCAACTATTGTCGATAAATTGACATTAGAATATACTTTTGATGAAGAAAATTTTAATAAAATTATATTACCAGATCAAACAATAAATGAAGAACAAATTTATTGGATTATTTTAGATTGTGAAATTGATACGATTTTAAAACGAATAGAATCACGACCTACGAAAGATATTTGGGAAACACGTAAAGCTTTATTTTATTATCAACAACGTTTTAAACATTTAAGTACTCATTTTGGAATACCATTTATTGATACAACACAACAAACATTAGAACAAGTTTATTATGAAATACTTCATATTGTTAGAATATATTCAAATTATTATTTTAACTATCGTCAAATAGGTACTCAAATACTTAATTATGATTTTATTCAACAACATGATATTGAAAATAAACTTTATACAATAATTAATACTTATAATTTTAATGAAATAAAAAATTTACCTGAATATGCAAATGAATTTGATAATATTGATAAACGACAATTATATATAAGATGGTATGTGAATAATAATTTATTAGAAATTGATCAACAAAAAAATATTCTTAAAATTGGAAATTATGAATTACCAATCACAGGTATAATATTTAAACTTATTGTTGAAGGTGAATCAAAAAAAATTTATAAAGATATTAGTGGTAATCCATTTACAAAAAATTTAGCATTCATTATTTTAAAATCTACCATCTATTCTCATTCAATGCAAGCTACTGGAGAAATTAATAATTTAAGTAAATTTTTACATTTAATATGATTATAAATAGTCTAATCTTTTGAATGAAATACTCATTGAAATATTTTAGATTTAATTCGAGCATGTGGTACACAAATATTTTTAGAAATGATGTGGCGTAATGGTTTAAAACATTCTTATTATTCAATTAATTCAAATGGTATTATAATAAGTGATTTTATTAATGAAATATCACCAATAGAAATTATTGTTAAACGATATTGTGCAGGAACTGATAAACATTCATTTTATAATATTTTAAAAAATGAAAATATTGTTTTATCAAATAATAATAATAATGAATATTTATGTGGTCCTTATGTTAGATTTGATTGGAGAAATCCTAATCATATATCACCACAAACACGAGAATGTTTAAATGAAAATTTCTATTATTATATATATGAACAAACAATTGGTAAAGATATATTTTTTAATAAAATATTATCAAATAAACAATATGCTATATCGGTAAGAAAATTTCTATTTTAAAAATGATTATATTAAATTTTGTTTTGTTAGATTGGTGATAAAACTATTACTGAAGATTTATTAACTAATATAATTAATATAAAACAAACGAAATTATCTGTATTAAAAATTTTTATGGTTATTCAATCATATTTTTCTCATGTTAATTTATTAATTAAAGATGTTTGTTTTATGATTGATAAAACTGGTGAATTATTTTGGAGTGAAATAAATCAAGATTGTATGAGAATAACAATAATAAATAATAATGAAAATAAATTTGATAAAAATATATGGCAAGCAGGTGGATCAGCATCACATGAACAAATTATACAAAAATGGAATTATTTTAATAAAATATTTATTGATTATTTTATGAAAAATAAATTTCATCAAACAGAACTTTTAAATGATAATAATTATTTTTATACACAAGAAATTAAACAATTATTAGAAAATAAGAAATTAAAAATTCCTTCTAATTTACAAGAATTATGGTTTAAAATACTCGACCAATATTGATATCATCTACAGTTAAATTTTCTTTCTCTCTTTCGTCAATATAAACATGTGTTCTATTGTGAAATTGTTACATTCTAAAATATGAAGTATCCAAATAAAGATACATGGGACACTACAAAAATTTTTTCAAATGACTCCATTAAAAGACTTGACTACGAACTAATAGTACAGCTGTAATGTGCAGACACATTTACGATTATTTACAAAATTTTAGACTTCGAAATCTTATGTTTTGTTGTAGTCTATCGTATGATCTTGAGGATGAGGGTAAGACAAGCTACCATAATCCATAGATTTCACTGTAATAATGTAGATCATGTTGAGGGTAAGTACAACAACTGAACTTATAATAGTTTTTCTTAATGTTTCGATAAGTTGTTGATCGAAGGAATAGTAATGCTGTGTATGTATTGTTTGACAACAAATAATAGGAATTTAAATGATGAACTACATGGATAAGTGAGTATTTTTATTTAGATGAAGAAATCAATGAATAAAGGAAGTTAGAAGGATAGTAAGATGTTCAATATTGATTTAATTGTTGAATTCAAAAGACAACTTGTTCCCATAACTCACATTGTATTAGTTCTTCGGTCATATTCTCTTGATTTTTCATAATTTTGACATTGTTCTTGTTCTGCTTCGAGTATTTTCTTCTGTTCGGCATCAATTTGTTGTTCTTGTTCAGGAACGGCGCGAAGAGGTAAGAACAGAGCGGATATCCCCAAAATCGAGGCCATCAATAGAAAAGGTCAAAACCAGAGGAAAAAAGTTCGCATTCTGCTTAAATTCAAGGGAAGACTATAAGTTTTTTTTTTATCTCATCGCTTTCTTTTCGAAGCAGGCTTTACAACATTCTTTGGACTATTATGAACGCACTTCATGCAATACTATACTAAGAGTTCCGAAAGGAATCTGATTATTTTAAAATTTTATTCTTCATTCAGTTTTTACTAAGCAGAAGTCTATCTAGTTGCAGCGCTCCTATCCAATGATCACGCCAACAATAAAACATCATTTAGACTCTTTAGAGTATTGAATATTCTTCTTGCATTAGTTATCTGGCAATCAGATTGTTTCGCATTGTTGTAGACACAAGGAAGAAACATTTATATACGCATAATTAATAGTCACATATCACATAACTTTTGATGATAGGAGCATCTAGTTATAACATTAATTTCTCGCTTAATTCTCAAGAATCGAAAAAATTTTCAATTTCGGAGAAAACTTCAATCAAAATTTTCCAGAGCAGAGGGATGATTCTCGTATCCCGCCCTCCTCGCACAGTGGGCGGCCAGGCGGACATGACCTCAAGTTCTATTTTCCAAAGTTTAAATATTGGAATGAATACGCCCATGGTTAGTCTATCTTATCCTAAACTCAGACTTTCGGAAATCAAGCTGAACCCTGAGAAAGGCATCGTCAAAAAGTTTGTTCATAAATCGCTAATTGTCCGGAGATCATTTCTGTCACCAACTTATCGTTGTATTTTAAAATGAAAAACTATTTCAAAACGAATGATTAGTTCATAAGCTTTATTGCTTGAAAAAATTATTCCGATTCAGTCAGAAATAGAGTAGGAAAAAAGTGATAACGGGGCCGAAAGAAGGACAAAAAAACTGTCATACCGTATTTTGTGCGCTCCCCCAAAAAGTTCTCATCCAACTGAACTCAGCCATTTACTTACTGTGCTCATTTATATTAAATTTTTGTTACCTATGTACGTCGCATCGCATCAGAAGCCATATTCTATGCTAGGGATCTCCAAGAAACCCTGGTTTTTTACCCCAATTTCTTTTTTTATCCTTAAAATAACATCTTACCAAGGAACTAAACTGATGTTCAGAATCAACATGTCAATCTGTGTCGAATGGTGTGTGACACAATGTACTTTCTAACAGAAACTTCTTTCAAAAACTTTAGCAGGGGTACCTCACAGATAATTTTCTAAGTGATATATAACCCCTTTTGAGCAATAAAAACCCGTTTCAGAGCACGAAACTTACATGTCCGCCTGCTATACGAAAGTTGTCCACTGTGAAGTAGGCGGATCAGGGTTAAATATTTTGATGTTTTGTACAGTGTACTATTTTCTTAATTCGAATGATTGCTATACTTATCAAAAGATAATATGGTTTCTTATATGGAATATTTCAATTTTTTAGATACTACTTGAAATAAAAATAATTGACTCATTGATTTAATTGATTTCTTTTTCTTTTGTTTAATTGTTTTGTTTGATCATTTAATAATTGTTTCAATACAATGTGATATCTTGTTTGAATTAATGTTGTCATTTGTTCTCGATTTAAGATTTGTGCTTGTTCAGTAAATACTTGTGTTGCAGAAAAAATTTCCGAATAACGACTATCTTGAGTATCTTGTGATATTCCATTGCGATGCAGTATATTACAGTAAAGATTAATTTCTGCATAATAAAAAGTTTCAATAAACAAGAAACAATAGTGGCTTTTTTCAATTTGATTTTGTTAAAAAATCAGTACGATCTGTTTGAACATCACATTATCAATTTGGGGCGAACGAAAAAGTAGATATGACATGAATGGTTGACTGCTAAACTCTTGTACTAATGCGACATCTAATATAACTAAATGTGGCACGTCAGAATTTTTTCTTGTTCTTTACTTCTTTTTTTCCTCATCTCCCAACGAACAAGCAGCACTATTAGTCACATGTATCCTTTTGCATTAGAGTTGCGAAAGTGGGTTTTTTTTCTATTGATACAAACATGCATGTTATTCAAGCACACATTCAGATATTTAGTTCGTACATAAAGTATCAACATTCATGTCGAGTAATATCACCTCATATTTTCAAAAATTACCAATCGAACTATTACATCTCATCTTTAATAGTCTCGATGTACAGACAATCGTATTTTCACTTCGACAAGTATGTCGACTATTTAAATCAGCCGTTGACAGTTATAATCAATATAATCTCAACTTCAAATCGATCTCACAATTGAATTTTCATCTTTTGTGTCAAATGATTGATCCAAAAAACATCTTGTCACTTACATTAGCTGGGGACGATCGAACACCAGGTCAAGTCGATTTATTTCTTTCACTCGTTCAGATTCGGCAGCTCACTAGACTTCGTTCGCTTGCTCTTACGCAAATTGATGAGTCTCATGTGGATATCATTTTGGGGCGTATCCACATCAATCTACTTCAATCGCTTTCACTCAACATCAGAGAATATGATAATAGACATAGAAAAACAACTGTACATCGTCTCACGGTCGCTGTCGCTCAACCTCAGCTTCGGAGACTCGATTTGACTATTAAAAAAGATCGAATATTTGATATAATATGGCCTATCAATTGCACAGTTAGACATCTCACAATAAGTGGAATTATGGACTTCGATTATATGTGTATCATTTTTCAGCGCTGTCCCCATCTTCAAACACTTGTAGCTAGAGATTGCTTCAGAGGCATTCATGATAATATTGTCTCAATGTCTGCTGCCATTTCATCTCTTAAGTTAACCTCATTCAATATTGAAGAATCGGACATTACTTTTAATCAGCTCAGATCGTTTCTTTCGTTCACTCCTTTGCTTGAATATCTCAAAATAATTGGTGGTAAAAACTTGTTGGATGGGAAACTGTGGGAAGAATTCATCTGCAAAAATCTGCCACTATTAGATAAGTTTGAATTTTTCTTTAGTGAACGAAAATCGCATAAGCAAACGCTTGGAGACCTCGAGCTGATAATTACATCATTTCGATCACCGTTTTGGGTCGAAAATAAAAAGTGGTTCGTCACTTGTGAATATATTGCTCATTTTCCTTCTGCAATCTACCTGTATACGATACCAAACTGTCAATCCATCCTACAATATGAATCATATCTGCATAGAGTGTCTCTTTCCACCTTCCCTAAGACAATAGAAAAAGATCCGTCAATAATGGACAATGTGGAAACAATTTACTTATCGATGACTAATAGTTTGGCCACTGATATTGAACAAAAAGTAAGCAATCAAATGAGCATTCTTATTGCAACTCTTTCTTCAATGCAATAGAGCTATTGAAAAATAATAGGAAATAATTAGATTCATCTCAAATAGATGTTTACCATACAAAATACACACTAGTTATAAGTAATTATGAGATATGAATCTAAAATCGTCGCACTATCATATGAAGGCAGTACAAAACACAAATCGATTTCATAACCAGAATTGCTGAAATTCGGCATCCTGATTATGACATCATAACTGAATTTAATTGACGAAATAAGTTTTTCTCAATCTTATATAAAGAAATTGATGACATTTGTATAATCTGTATGAGCATCGAAGTGATTCCGACTGTTCAGTATTTCTTTGCTGTCATGGTTATAATTAAATGAACAAAAATTATTTTGTTAAAGTTCATCTTAGAGTAGTTGTAGACGATTCTTTTACTTTGTCATGCAGTATTCATTTCGATAATGACAGCTTTATACTTTCTTTATTTGCAGAGAACAACAACTATGCATCCTTTGTTTTGCAAAGCGATTAAACTTCATCTTGATCTGATCAAGAATTGGTCTTTAATTTCTCTATGTTCCATTTCGACTCTTATTGATCTTTCAACGCTTGTAGAAATCAAATTCACAAGTCGTTATTTTCACGAATGTAATGTCTATACATTGATGGACATGTCTAATTTTATTCAACGAGCACACAATCTTTCGTCACTCTTCATTTGTCATGATTTGTCGCCAGATGAGTTTCCTTTATCTACGGAAACTCTTTGTTCACTTATTCCGCGTCAAGTGAAACATTTGCAAGTACCGGTGCGTCACTTAGATGAGATAAAAACAATTCTGGAGAAATATGATCGCTTGTCAAGTATTCAATTAAACATAACGCATTCACGATTTTCTGACAAAATCGTACGGTGGCTTGCAGAGAATATAATTAATTCAACATATCGAAGAGATCACAGAATTCTCAGCATATGGTTGGGGAAAAGAACGTATCAATCGAATGAATTCAGCGCTAATCGTAAACGCATCAAGTTTACTGAAGTTCATGAGTTGAATCAATAAGAAACTTTTTGTTCTGAACAAAATCCCAAAGAATCGACATTTAGTTATCTAAAAGATTGCCTAACTATATATCATATAATCGATTTTGGACTGCAACAATTTGTTAAAGACAAAACGGAATATGTGTTATGTATTATTGTGTGTTTGTCAAGGAAACTCTTTCCATGTTATTTTTTTTATTTTTCTATCTATTATCAAACAATATTATTCCTAGTTCAAGTAGATATTACATGCATTTTATTTAATATATTCTTATACAATAACAGTTGAATCTCATTCACATATTACTCATATTTAATAGTCCTATCTAATTAAGCGTCAATGTCCCAGTTCTGAGCATTAATGATTTGTTGGACAATAGTACGAATATGCTATATGTAGCCTTGTATGACGATCACAGGAATTCGTTGCCAGGCTTCTCTTACAAAATTTTCTAAATGTTAGTATGATCTTGGATGACGAGATTGCGTGTACCGGTTCATTCTGCCAGATTAATTCTATAGCATCAAGTTCAGAACACCTGTGTTTGTATCTATTGATATCAATATCGTCTGATCTATCCCTTCCAAAATTAATCTTATAATTTATAGACGACACCAAAAGATCTTGTTCCTATCACATGTTAACTAAACAATAATATTACTGGATAACAAATAGAAAGTTAAAAACAGATGAACAGAGAAAAAGTTTTCTTTACAAACATACAATAGTACATAAAACATATCCCTTTTTTCTTTAATAAATTGCTGCAGTTCAAGATCAATTATATGATATATAGTTAGCCATTGACACAGTATTTATGGTATACATATGAGACATAAATTTCACTTTTTAGATAATTAAATCTTAAAAACTATGTGTATATAAATCTTTTGTATGTATATCAATCATCAGAACTTTCTTAGTCCTTCTCTTTGAGAGGAATGAAAATAAACAATGGTGCCGTTAAACCTCTTCTTACCGCTTTAAGTTCGCTTCTGACTGAAGTTACCTTTCTCAGTAATATGCTTTACTGTCATTCTTCCTTTTGCTTTTTCTCTTCTTGATGACATGTATATTATTCGTCTCTGTTTCATTTTAGGGTAAATATACGGATAGTTTTGGACGGACTGATGATTAATTCTTTTTGTTCTTTGAGAAATTGATGATAATGTGAATAATAGGACTTTTTCTTGTAGGTGGGTAGATTGATTCACGGATATTAATCATATGAAACATGTCATGGAGGAAGATCGGGATCGATAGTATTTGCACAGTTTAACCTTCTAACTAATATATTTTTCAATCAATGACACAAAGGACATCCTTTACCTAATACGAAGAGAAAATAAGACGATAACCCTCTCGTTCTCATATATAATCTACTAGTATTTATGATCAAATAGAAACCTTTTCTGTTTCATTTCTATCGACAAAACTTTTCTTTCTCATAATGAATTCAACAATAGGTCAAGAAACCGATTCGGAAAACTGTATCATTGTATGGCTTGATGCTACAATTAACTTAACAGATTATTCAACTCCATCATCAGTGAATGATCTTCGTTACATCATCGATGTTGTGCTCACATTTAATGATCCTGATCAATGCATCGATTATATGACAGATTTAAATGATGAAAAAATATTTTTCATTATATCGGGATCGTTGGGCGCTGATACTGTTCCGTTGATTTATGACTTGCAGAAAATTGAAGCAATTTATGTATTCTGTCACAATACACTTAAACATGACCAATGGGCAAAACATGATTTGAAAATACGTGGTGTTTACAATCATATTCATTCGGTTTGTTATCAATTAAAGCGAGATGTTGTACAATTATCAAAGAATACTATTTCAATGCAAGTGATTCCTTCCGACTTTAATAAATACAGTAGAAATAAATTACCAGTATCATTCATGTATTTACAAATGTTGAGGAATGCTCTACTTCAATTCGATGATTTTGATGTTGCCAAAAAGGAAATGATCGAGATTTGCCGTCAACACTTTTCCACAAATACTTGTGAACTCCAAATTATCGATGAATTCGAAGCAAACTATCAATCCAATTTGCCCATTTGGTGATATAGTAGAAATTTATTTGTGTACAAAATGTTAAATCAAGCGTTGCGATCTCAGGACATTGATATACTCTATAAATTTCGCTTTTTCATTAACGATTTACACACACAATTGACTAAGTTATGTATATCAATGTTGAACGCACCAAATGTGAATGTTCTTTATCGTGGTCAAGGGATGAGAAGGATCGAATTTCATCAATTACAACAAGATGGATTTCTATCATTCGATAACTTTTTATCGACGACCATGAATAGACGCATAGCGGAATTTTACGTTCAACCGAGCCAAGACATAGTGGGTGTTTTATTCGAAATAGAACCTGATGAACATGGTGTGACATATAATACTCCCTTTGCATTTATTGAGAATTTAAGTCACTTTCCAATCGAAAAAGAAGTTCTGTTTTCGATGGGTAGCATATTTCGAATTAGGTCCATCGATAAAATGAAAAACAAAGAACATTCTTATACAGTAAAGTTAATCTTGACGGATACGGAAGATAAAGAATTGATTGAAATGAAAGGACGTATAGAAAAAGAAATTGTCGACAAGAATGGTCTGTTTTATTTGGCAGCATTGATGAGAGTAATGGGAAAATATGATAAAGCAATATTTTTCTACCAATTATTATTAAAGGACCCATCATTACAAGGTGATAATCCACTTCATCTATCTATCATTTATAACGATATTGGATGTACTTACAAAGAACAGAAAGATTATACAAAAGCATTAGAGCTTTATCGAAAAGCACTTGACATTAAGGAACAGTATTTACCAAAAGATCATAAAGAAATCGTAACAGTATGGTCAAATATTGGCATCGCCTATTGTGAACAAAACATGTTAGATGAAGCGTTAGCCTATTTCGAACGTGTAACTAAAATTTGTACAGATGAATGTCAGAATCATCCAATATCGTGTCAAAGACATCAGCTGGTGAACAGCGAGAATATTGGTAGTGTTTACGACCAAAAAAAGGATTATTCAAAAGCATTAAACTATTTTTTGTTAGTCAAAAAAATTGAAAATGAAATACTATCTGCCTCTGATGTTGATCATGCCTTCACACACAAAAATATCGGCGGTATTTATTTTAATCTATCTAAATATGATGAAGCACTGTTTCATTTTCATAAGGCGCTTGAAATTGAAACAAGAGCTCTGTCCGATCGACATCCCGAATTAATTGAAATAAATGATATGATTGCCAAGACCTGTCGAGAACAGGAAAACTATGAACATGCATTAGTATATTATAAAAAGACACTGGACATGGCTGAGAACTCTTCGCCAGTTAATGTTTCCTTCATTATCGAAACGTACAAGAATATTGGTGATATGCATTTTAACCAAAGACGATATGAAGAATCAGTAGGAATGCTTAATTCTTCAGTTAAAGATGAACAGTTAACAGCAGATTTATACACAAGTATTGGTATCGGCTTGTGGATTTTGGGAAAATTTGACGATTCACTAGTAAATATGGAAAAAGGTATCGAAATCTTGTCCAGAATTTTATTACCGAATAATCGAAAGTTGAACGCCTTTCTTCATATGATTGAACTGATTCGGTAAAAGTCAGACTTCAACCATTCGCTGTTAAATTGATAACTGTTTGCTCATTCTCTTCTCTCTTAATCGATGAGTTGGACGTTTTGGAGCCGATAAAACAACAGATTCTATTTTATTTTTATTGTTAAACTTTATTGGAAAATGGAGAGCGTATATAAACAACTCTTTTTAAGAAAAGACGGGCTATTCGTATGAGAATAGCATGAAAATATCCTATATTTTATAAATTATTATCGAAATATATTTTTTCAGAAATATACTTCTGTTGGTCTTATTCGTCATAGTATATTATGCACTTTTATTTCTTTGTTGGAAAGAATATTCTATAGCTACAGATGATGCTACTTAGGTATATCCAAAAGTAATGGCGTGATTGACTTATTTTCTTATAAAACGATCAAAACAAAATTCTTTTTTTATAGGATGATAGAGAAAATGAAGCACTATTTTTCTACACTACTTCATCACTATCCAGCTAGTGTTGCACTAATAAAATTTCGCACAGAACTATTTTTGTATGATACTTAACTTTGGTACTATGTGAGATTTTCGTGCATTTCTGTACAATCTTTGGCTTTTCTCTCTTCTTTCTTTCTTCTTTTATTTCTCATCTCTTGTGTCGCTTAGTCGTCCACTATATTCCATTAGTTCCATGTACAGATAGCTTATTCGTATACTTTCGAGAAAGTCAAACGAGAACAATCGATTCTATATCAAAATGCGTACTGCATTTAATATTCAAGCACCAGTTATTTATAAAAAATTATATTTTGTTAATGGTGATCAAACTCTTTGTCTTAGACCAGTTGAAAGAAGGGGTAAACGATTTAGTAAAGGTCACGAAACACAACCTGGTAAACCTATAACTGAAGCAACTCCTAAAAATATCGAACAAGTCCGTCTTATTATTGATGATGATTCTTGTGTTACAATAGAAGAAGTGTAAAAGCAAGCTGGTTTAAGCTACCGTACTACACAGCGGATCATTACCACCCATTTACAATTGACCAAAGCAGCTTATCCATTTCGAATGAAATGAACGAGTTCGAATATATCAACAAGATTTAGCAAAAATTAGAGATAGAACATGGCGTTGACGTAATATGGTGACAGATGACGAGTCGTGGTTTTATCACAAGCAAATTGATCGAAAGTCATCAAATGCTGCTTGGATGGTAAAAAGGTGATCCTCCATCTATAATAATTCATCACAATAAATTTGCTTCAGAAACATTATTTTCCATCTTTCTCAAATCAACTGGTCCACTTCTGATTCATCATGTAGAACAAGGGCAAACTATCGACAATTGCTTGCAACCTCTTTTAGACAAAATCAGATACTAACGACTCTCACATGACACAAATCGTATTATACTGCATCAAGACGATCGTAAGTCACATTTTCATAAGCATCTGTCTGATTACATTGAATCAGAAGGTATTACAACAATATTACAACCATTCTATTCTTCTGATTTATCAATATGCGACTTCTGGTTACTTGATTTGATAAAACGAGATTTAAATGATCAAATGGATTGAGAGAGTGCAATTGTGTGTAGATGCTCAAGGTCATTATTTTGAACATTAGATGAAATAAAGTTTTTTTTAATTTTTCTTGTATCTTACCATGGTTCGATCAACATCCTTCTTGTATATTCTAATAAGAATATGCAACAAAACTCCATAACACATGAGAAAAAAAGAAGCACAGAGCAAAACCAAAAATTGTACAGAAACGCATGATAATATTACATAATACCAAAGTTAAGCTTCATACAAAAAAGTTCTGCTTGAAATTTAATTAGTATAATACTAGTTGGATAGTGATGAAATCGTATAAAAAAAATAGAGTTTCATTTTCTCTACCATCCTATAAAAAAGAATTTGTTTATGATACATTGTTTCCATGATGAATCGACATCGTTCGTGCCTATAGCCATGAAAAAATCCAGCGTATTATTGGTGATGGTTATTCGAGTTTCATAAAGTCGATAAAAAAACATGGGATGCCAAATTCTGTCAAATGCATTTAGAAAAAAAGACGTAATATTGTTATCATTGTTTGATATTGATAAGAAGTGTAGCCCCTCCTTTTTTACTGTTTTATTTTTGGATTTTTTTTATAACTCACCTATTAGTGTGTCAGATTCAATTAATGGTAAACTTCATGAATTAAGGAATTTAATACTTCATTATTCGGTAGTATAAAATGACTCCATTGAAAGTGAGATCAAAAACAACCATGTACAGAAAAAAATTGAATTAATTAAGCAAGTAGAGATGAGGGTGCGAGGATGAGAGTGAGAATCCAAAAATTTTAATTTATTAAGTCTGAGTCTGGATCAGGGTCCAAAAATTCTGGACTCGAGTGATTTATACTTAGGTGATCTCAATCGAGATTTATAGATTTTTATGCGATCTAGGAAGTGGTGGTGGAGTTCTATGGATCACTAGTATTTTTAAAAACGTAGAACGGTTCTTGATAGAGTTTTACAAGCTTTGAGCGGATAAGATCAAACTCAACTAGTTTGGTCTCGGCGTATGCCCAGTGGTGCGTGTAGTGTACTTTACCTTTCGAAAAAAATTGGTAGACGAGGCAAAAAACCGATAAATTAAATACTGTCGTGAAAGAAGGCAGGATAAATAATACGACACCCCTAGTCAACTAGTCAAGAATAGGAGGCGAATTTATCGTGATTGTTGACAAAGATTAAAATAATGGGTGTTTGTAATTCATGTAATCGCCACAAACACCCACATACGCACCTGATCTACATCCTGATATATAATAGTGCCTCTTTCAAACCTGTTTTTTCCGAAAGTATCTGAAAACAATGTTGAAGTAGGTTGGAAATGCGTAGAAAGAACGAGTATCCATAAAATTATATAATAATCACCATTCAAAAGGTCGACGTCGAGAACATCAATCGGTATGAAAATGATTAAATTGAAGAAGCTTTTCTATAGTTGTTTTCAATTAAATATCGTTTCTGTTGTGTATTTCCATGAGTTTTCGTGACAAGTTAACATTAAAATGACACCAAAACATGGGCTTAACCTTTTCACGATAATGGGTCCCACCGGTGGGTTCTATCACATTTATCAGAAGAAAATGAAGAGAAAACACTCTTGTTGTTTGTTGTTGATCAGAAGTTTACCTGCAATGTATTATCTACTCTATCTTCCTGTTGTTTGAACTATTTATTGCATAGCATGATGTTTCTCACTGAAGCAACCAAGACAGTAAAATTTGTCACAATCTGAACAGAATGGTTTTACTTTCTTTGCTCTCGCATTACTTGCTTCTGTCGATTGTGGTTTTCTAATTTTTGGGTAGCGATCAGCCACTACTATCTCTTCGAGTTTATGGTATGTGAATTTGCGCTTCATTCGGCTTGTTGAACGTTCTCTTGGACCAGGTTTTAGATTCTCGAATGGCACACTAAGAAGATAAGATCGCACAAGACTATCACGAAACTATAGCATCGTCATACAGCTTGTATCTTAGTTTTCTTTGTAAATCAAATAGGCATTTACTATTGACATTCCAAATATCATCTCCAATGCTACGTTTTGATACGATTTTCTGGACCGTCTGAGGCATGTATACGATATTGATAACTGATCGGATAAATCTATATCTTTTTGCTCTTTAATGACTCATATCCTCACCCTTATCGAGCATGAACATGCAGGAAAAATAATATTTTGAAGCTATTTTCTTTGGAAAACCGAATCGCCGTGAAAGAATTAATCTTCTTGTATTTGTGGCAATATTTTAAATTTTTTTTCTTGGATTTCTTTTCAGGCTTTGACGTTAAAATATGCAAAATTTTCTGGGTATAGACAGACGTTTAGCGTGTATTTTAGTGTCATTTTAATGTTAACGTGTCACAAAAACTTATGAAGATACGCAACAAAAATGCTATCCAATCTCATTATTTTTCTATAGATCGGTGCTCTTGACATCGTTGAAGATAAGGCAAATGGGTGGTGGCAATAGTACATGGATATCGGCTTTGCCTTCACCTGCATCCTCACCCCACCCTCGAAGTTTGTTAGAATATCCGTGTTTTTTTCGCCTATCCCTATTTTCTGTGTAACAGAATCCATCGTTTTTGCTATTACAAAAATCGATCATGTAAAGATTTGAAACTTTCTCGTATAAAATGTCCATTGCCAGTCATAGAGTTACGTTGTTACTTTTGCTCTATTCCTTTTAGGTCGTATTAACGTCAAAACGGCAAGAAGAATCAAAAACCATGAGTAGTTCCTATCATCAAAATGGAACATTAGCTTGGTGTGGAGGTTTTGCGTATCATCCAAATGGAAGATTAGCTTGGTGCGGAGGTACGGCATACTACGACAATGGAAGAGTAGCTTGGTCCGGAGATACGGCATATCACACCAATGGAGCATTAGCTTGGAGCGCAGGTACGGCATATCATGACGATGGGAATTTCGCTGGATTTATTGATGATACTGCTTTAGATTTAGGATCCGGTATAAAATTCATCACTAGTACAACAAATCCGAAGCTTTATGTAATGGAAAAGCAAGTGTTATGAATTTATCGTATCAAATAAATGACAAACATTTGAAGTGTCTTAAAAAACTATATGAGATAATATAACTTTTCTTGTTTTTGAAACAATCTTGAGGGAAGGGTGAGGGCGAGTGTCGAATATAAATTAATCTGCTAGTCCCAATTCTTACTTTTCGGGAATCAATCTTCAACCAGAATTTGAGAATCAAAATAATGATTGACTATGTTTCAGAAAATCAAAACTAAGTAGTGCAAATAATTAAATTCGCTGGCCAGTTTGGTGTTTATTTAAAACCAGAAAATACTCATCAAAGTACTGCATTACAATCAAAAGCATGAAGAAAAATTCAAAACAAATAAACACATCAAGAGCCAAATGATGTTCGGATAGATAGAAAGGAATTCACGAACTAAGATGGTATTGTTGCCTCTATAATAACGCACAGTACGTTCACAGTAGGATATTTCCATGAGATCTCAACCACTTTATTCGTAATTTTGTTGAAAATCATTCTAAATAAAAATCTGTCGAATTCAAAGCAAAAGGCATTATGTCTTCTGAACAGAGGCAATGGTACATTTGCTGCTTAGACAATTTATTCAGTTGGCTCTAATCCATATTTTGTGACAGCAGCTGATATGAATGGAAATAATAAACTCGACATTGTTGTGGCAAACGCCGGTTCAAACAACGTTGGAGTTTTATTCGCTGATTGCAACTAATACACAGAATATAGTGTAATTATGCAGTATACAACTTTATTTGATCTAAATGTTCAAATAGAAAAGAGCGGTTTGAAAAGTAAACAGTAATTTTAGTGCATATATCCAATGTAACAATCAGAAAAGGTTCAATCTTTATGTAATACAATTATTTTTAATTTATTTTTACATAACAGTTTGTAAGTATCATTTTATTTGTACGTGTAACATTAAGTGCAATCCCATCTTCATACGTCCATCCTGCAGGTGTTTGATGTCGATCAGATAATGTTCGAATACGACAAAATCCGATCCCATTACATTTTAATTGATAATCGTAGGCAACAGCACCATTGTCTTCGTTGGCTGTTGTACGACAGACGGTTTCATTAACTTCATTTCTATAAAAATTTGGCATAAAGAAGTTTTTTTCATCTATACAATTGCCTAGACCAAGTAACATCCAGTTCGATGCTCTTTCTGTTATTGATTGTTTGATTTTGGCAGTAGAGACGAACAAATCTAATGCAGCTGAAGTGGTAGCAACATTTCGTGTTGAATGACAACTATTAGATGAATTATTATTCCAAAATAGACCAAACAAACCATCCGCTTCACATCGATTTGTAGTCCAAAGTGAAATTGCATTCTGTTGTAAAAATGAAGTATATTTTTGTATATGAAATATATCTGTAAGATATGGTAATAGATAACTTAAATGACGAGCAAATATACCCTTGAATAATTTCTGATCATTATCACAATTAGGTTCACATGGTTCTTTTAATATTCCATTTGGATAAGTTAATTGTTGTATGGTTGCATCTGCTATTTCTTGTGCAATATTGATCAATGTTGAATTATGTGTAGCATTATATAATAGTGCTAAACCTGATAAGATCACACCTTGATTATATGTCCATGTAGTTGAATTATTGTTTACACATGTATTACCATTTAAAGACTCAATATCTCTTCTAGGAAATTGTTCCGATGACCTACATGTGAAGAACATAATAGTTATAAACTCAAATATCCTCTTTCCGTTTTATCACAAGATTCTAAAACATTGATCGCCTATTTAAAAGATTCTACTTTTCAAAAATTTTTTAAAATGATATATATGCACATCAAAAATTGGTATTCATTTAGAAATTTACTTCAAAAGTAAAACTGAACAAGATTCTATACCTTAACCCATCATTAATCAAATAATTACTATTAATCATTCCACTATTTTCAAACCATTGCCATTCTTTTAAAGCCCAATCAAGATAATATGTCGATGATTTATCGAGTAGTTTAGCATAGGGATGCAAACGCATACTACTTAATAAAAATAGTTCATTTGTTATAGCATTTTTATATGAATTAAATGGACACCAATAGCATCCACCCTGGCACTGAAATGTATTCCACGCTCTTTTTGAAATAGTATCATGAATAAGTGCAGCACGATGTAAATATTTTATATTTGGATCAACGTTATATACTTGCATCCAAGCTAATAACCACCATTGATGATCATCATGACAATTTCCTCCCGAAAACACGTCAGTCTTTAGAAATGTCTCATGAAAAACATATCGTTGAGGTGAATCAAGAAGAGATATAAAATTAGCCAATGATTCTAATGTATTACCAGATTGCCATGCTGACTCATTTTTCCAAAATCCAGTTAAATTATGGTAATAGCAAGCAACTAATCTTGTAGCTGTTACTTCAGCCCAATTAAGAGCGTCATTTGTTGAATAATTACTATCAATTATCATCATAATAGTAAATGGTAATGATAAAAAAATAAATATGGTACTAAAAAATAGCAACCGTAACATCGATGAGTTCTGAAATAAATAACATCATTACAAGCATGAAATTTTGTACAAATAAAAACTGATATTCTCGTTGCCTAGATTATTCGATAAAATAAAGATTGTCTTTATGTGTTAACGAAGAGAAATAAGATTTTGATTGATATTACATACTATTTAAAACATTAAAATACTGATTATTACTTTCGGATCCACTTTATCGCACATCACTTTGTAGACTTGTTCCAATCATTCATTGCTGACACTCAAAAAATAGAGAGACCGTAAAAGATGAGTTTTTGTGATTATGAAATTTCAAATAGTCAAAAGGAATTTGATTTCCTTGCGACTGCTAAAAGAATACAAAATGTATGTATGTGTCACAGAAGAAAATGATGTTTTATCGTCGTCGACAGCGAAGAAAGAAAAATGATTCTTAAGCAAAGGTGAGATAAATCTTGAAAGGAATATATCGTTATCACAATATTATACCTTCTATCGCTTGCATTTTCTTGACTTTACACGTCGTCTTTCTTCTCTCTTCTTTAGTTGATAGTAACTTTCTTTTTGTGACTGCCTTACATGTTTGCAAACATGAAAACTAACCGGAAAACTTTTTGATTTTTGAGCATAGTTTTGAGTTTTCGAAGGATCGAGAAACATTTGTGGAAAAATCGATCCATTTAAATTCTAACATGTGTTTGCAATTTTTCAACCAGTATTTCATAGTCTCATTCGTAATAACCATCTTTTCAGTCAAAACAAATAGCATCAATCTGCGTATACTCGATATTTGACGGCCAAAATTCTATATGGTAGTCACTTTTCATAAAGCGAATTTTTAGTTCGAGATTTATTTTCCACGTTATTAATTCTTTGCGTATATCATCTTGACGCCAGCCACCATAATCTTTAATTGTCAGTCATACATAATTTAATAGAAATTGTAAGATTGTCAAATAATTCTTTCTCCAACTGATCTTTCCGTATTCTTTGGATAATTGCAATAGTTTGATGGTTTCTGTGATCACTTTTATTTGTTCTCTCATGTGTTCAATAGTAATTATAGCTTAGTGTTTGTCGATGTTTGCTTGATAAATACTGGCTAATAAAGCATCATCGACATCCCAGGTCAAACAATCCGGCAAGGAACCTGCCGGTTCCGCGGTACTACGGAGTTTTCACGGAAGCAGTATTCCGGTCGCATTTTCTTGGATTTTTCCGCTTTCTTTCCGCCAATATCCTACCGTAAACGCGGGGGAATTTACTGGTAAAATTTTCGAAACTTTCCTTTCCAAATCCTGATCCAGGATCCGCAAAGGAAACTTCCGGATCCCACCTGACTTTATGCGGATTTCTCGTTCAGGTTCCGAAATCCTTCCTGCCACCGTTTCCCATATAATTCCGTTCCATTTCGATCCAAAACTCGACCCCAAGACGAAGAATCCGAGAAAGAAACGGCAGGAAAATTTCGCTCAATTTCCAATATGATCCGACAATCGGATTTAATATGCGTAGGTGGATTAGATAGACGTCCGCCGATACGATGTGCGTAGGCGGGTACATGCATATATATAGGGGTGTCATTTCAGTTAAACAGTCATTTGGTAGTTAAACACTTCACAAGTAAGTTGACCAAAGAAGACTTGCAAAGGTAAGCTGAAATCTAATCTTGAGTTTGAGAATTCAGGTTTTGATCATCATACACATCATTAATACTCAACTAATTAGTAATTGACTAATTATTGGTTGACTAATTAGTACTGATCTTATGAGTACTCATCGAATTACTATTCAACTAATTAGTACTCATCTTATTAGTACTCAACTAATTAGTACTCAACTAATTAGTACTCATCGTATTAGTACTCAAATGGGAGGGAAATACGCGGGAACCGGTGAGAACTCGCTGGGAAGTGACTCGATTCCTTCCGGTTCCTTTTGGATCCGGAGGCGGGATTTTTCGACCTCCGATATTCCGCGGTGGATCCAGCAAGGATCCGGCGATTTTCCGTGTTAATCCTGTGAACGTATTTCGCCGGCCATATCGGGAAACGATCCGGTGATTTCCGTGCAGGAATACTGCTTCCTTTTCCATAGTTTTTTCCCGTGGGTTCGTGAAGAAAGTGCACGGGAAACCGCTGGAATGTGCTGGAAAAGTGTGTTGTTCCTTCAGGTTCCGGAACGGATCCGGAAGCCGGAAAGTTCGACCTGGGATAATACTTTACTTCACGTTTAGTAACCTATTTTGCTCTGACATGATAATGATCTTTATACGAATGATCATATATTCGATGCGTTAGACCAGTTGAATCCATAGCAGCACTGCCTTTCATGTGTACATAATAAATTATATTCGTGCGTACTTTCTAATGACACTTTTTCAACGGTTTCACTTTTATTAAAATCCAAAAGTTGCAGTTTATGAACGTTATATATTACTTGGTCTAAAAATTCAGCCCATACACCTGTTGAATTCATTATTGTGGTCCGGCTTAAATAATAAAATGGTTTTATACATATCCATAATCGTTTTTGTTGTTGGCTCGAATGATAGTTCGAAACTGTCAACAATGTTAGCTTCAATTACGAATCCTTGATTGAGCTGACTTTTAGCAGTTTTTTTTTTACACTTTTTCTAATTGACGTAGAGGATTTTCAATGAACTAGTAATGATTGACATCTGTTCGAATGTATTCAGATAATGCATTAATCTGAAAATTTAAATTAAATATATCATCGACATGAGTAAACACAAGAACAATGTTATTTTGAACTGTACGTGACATAATTACAAAGATCTGTTGCAAGACTTATTTTAATATTACATTCATTCTAGCCTCTCGACCATTGATGACTAATACAATACAATGAATATAACTCGATTTTCTTATGACAGCAAATAATATTTTTAGTGCAATTTGTATCAAAGTTATATTCACAGTAGTTGTGCTACTTATAGTTTTTTCATCAGTTACCATTTTCAGTGTGATATTATTGTATACATGTAGATTGTACACTGTTTTCTGATTGTTCTTTAAATCAACAATATCATTAATATTCAACAAAAAATTGAGCAATTCTGTTTTACCACTGCCGATTAGGTCAATCAAAACGATGTTGTACGGTACATGCTTATTAAATGAAAGTTCACTCATGAACTGGTCAACTATTTCAAACCGCCATTGTTGGAGATTTACTCTTTGAGAATAAATTAAGTTTCGAAAATACTGCATAGAACATTTTTTTAACCATTAAAAGCTTATGAATTTGTACTAAGGTCAAAACCGATAGTTCAAAGACATTATGCACATTAATCATTAAAGTAAAAGATAATAAATAGTTAGCTATTTTTTTGTCTTATCTTTTCGCATTTTTGCATATGATAACGTTAATCAATTTTCATTGCATCTCATGAGGGAATCTCGTGAAGTGATAAATTGCTTTTAACTTCGAATTGCGCTCATTATTCAAGTCCTATTGAGACTAGCAAAAAATCTAGAACGATTCGTGCCTATAGGTCTTTCTTGTCCCGTGATAGTTAGAAGCTACCAAAAGTTTCAGCGAAAATGAGTGTTTCATTCTCGAGATAATGGCCTTCTGAAAAAAAACACATATTTTGCAGAAAAATCGAACAAGGTTAATTTTTTCGAAAACCTAAATCTCGGGTGAGAAACACTTCTTTTCGCTGAAACTTCT
The DNA here is from genome assembly GCA_022393335.1 of Macrotrachela quadricornifera. Taxonomy (NCBI): domain Eukaryota; kingdom Metazoa; phylum Rotifera; class Eurotatoria; order Philodinida; family Philodinidae; genus Macrotrachela; species Macrotrachela quadricornifera. The sequence continues at coordinate 108,773 of JAJEKB010020163.1, forward strand.
GGTGCTTTCTAACTATGATGGAGCGGGAAAGACCTATTGACATGAATCATTCTAGAGTTTTCCTAGTCTCAACAGGACTTAGATAATGAGTACAATCCGAAATCAAAAGTAACTTATCAGTCTAGTCTTAAATCTGTTCACTAACCATTAATTCGTAGTTGAATAATCATTTCTTCATATTTTGATTACTTTTAAATAGGTGCGATATTGTTTTGATAACATCAATTTATTGATTTTTTAATAATTTCTTTTTTTTATACATGCTAGAACGATCGTTCTTTAACATAGTTCATATTTTTAAACTATTTTGTGGTGTAATATTATCGGATGCTTCATTTTTATATTCCTTCTACGATAAATAATTTCTTGCTATCGCATCTGCAAATTTATTTTGTGCCTACTAAGGACCTCTAGTATCCTCACAATATAGATCTTCGTCTATACAGAAATATGTTAATCATTGTCAAATTTTCTATCATACAGCAAACTGTCTAGGTTGTTTAGTGCTCAGTACAAATTTATAAATTCCTTTTCGTTGTGTCCAATCGCAGACTAATCATTAGTGATCATGACAACAACATAAAAACATTATTAGCTTTTTTGTTCGTTCTTGTTCTTGTTGTCTTTCTCACATCAAGTATGGTTGCAGCTCTATCACTCTTTGCGTATATTAATATTTGATTACAGGCACTTTTATTTTATCTTTTTATTCTTTCCTGCATCCAGCGTGTGCGTTTCATCTATGATTCATCTGATTGACATAGTATGAGATAAATAATAAAAATGATATATGTAGTCTTTGCAAAAAGAATCCTGTGTTTCGAACGATAAATAGGTAAGTTAATGGAAATGCAGCATAAAACTGTAATTTTTTTTCTATGAGTATATGAATTGTGTTGTTGTTTTGTTGAATTTCTTTTGAAGATGTCTACTGACGAATTTGCTGAGATAAAAGTTTCATTCTATATAGAGGAACCACCAATCACTAGTGATATTGAAACTTTCTTCGCCAACTATGCTTCCATACCAGCTTCAGCACTGCGTGATCATTTAATCACCATACGTGAGCATGCTTGGCAAAGTTGCAATTATCCGTGTCTTGGCCGTTGGCAATTTCTTCAGTTTGCAATCAAACAAAGTCCCATTTATGCAGAGATTGTTGAAAAATGCAAACATGAAGGTGGTACAGTAATTGATTTTGGATGTTGTCTTGGTCAAGATGTACGTCAACTTATTTATGATGGAGTACCAATCAGTCAAATTCATGGCTACGATTTAGATCCATTTTTCATCGAAGAAGGTTATGAGTTATTTCGGGATGGTGAAGTGATGAAGGAAAAGAAAATATTTGCGGCAGGTGACATTTTTGACAATCAATTTCTGGACGAAATAGAGCCTGCTGATTATGTTTACGTTGGCTCATTTATTCATCTTTTTGATAATGAGACTCAACGAGATGTATGTCGACGACTCACTAAACTAGCAAAACGAGCTATCGCTGGTCGGCAATCGGGTGCATTGGTAGCAGGAGACCATGCAAAGTTAACGAGTCTTACAGGCGGTAAAGCGATGCAACACTCTCCAGAGAGTTTTACGCGTATGTGGGATGATGTTACAAATGGTGAATGGCAAGTGGAAAGTGCTACTTTAGAGACGGTGGAAGATGTAAAAGGTTCGGCTACAAGACTTATTTTTGTAGTAAGAAAACGAGAAAGACAATGATCATTTTTGTAGAATTGTATGTTATTCGGTAGATCAATTTTCGAATGATGGATGTGTGATCAAAAATAAATGAATATTTCTAGTATTATTCGATTTCTCTTACAACAAGCTAGATCTATATTATTTGGTGTGGAATTCAGTAAAAAAAGTGATAAACAGTTTCATAGAAGAAAATTCGACAGAGTTCAAAAAGCGAGACTTTATTTATTTCAATCAGAATCTGGAGTTTGAAGAAGTTTTTGCTAGTCTTTATTATTGGTCAAAATGAAGAATTTCTTATTCAAATAATAACATTCTTGAAAATTACATACATTTACTGTTAAAGCTTCTTAGGCATCAACGTATAATGAGAATGTTTCATTATTTCATTTTAGACAGTAACTTACTTTGCAAGACTAATATTTCATTTGTAAAGATAGAACAAGTACAAATTGATGACGAGATACGAACTATATCAAATTAAAAGAATTTCATTTCATTTTCTTTTGATTCAATTGTCAACAATAATATATTACATTCTTTTCCATCAAATGAATTACACAAATTCTTATTAACTCCAGTCTGTTATTAGATCCGTATGAAATATTAGTTGGAAAATTCATTCTATCATATACTTGGAGAATTCACTGTGAGAAAAAAAGATATATATTGTGGCATAATCTATGTACATGCTATAATAGCTGTCTGATTCCATTGGTTATGGTGTAGGTAATAGTTACTTTTTGCACTTTTTTAAAATTCTTTTTCGAATTGTTGATCATTATGAGGTGTTTGTTTTCTGTGTAATACGCTCGTACATTACGTACAGCTATTTGCAAAAAAGAAAGCTTGGAAACATTGTTCCATATATATCATCTTCTACACGAGTGCTCTTTGAATTGTTTTTGTATATAGCTAGATAGCTCACGACAAGTACTATGCAATAGTATAGATTCATATTTTATTTATTTACTTCTACAAGCGATATTATACCAATATTTCGTTACCTCAATCTTTTTTTTGAATTTCTACTCTAAATAGTATGTTAGTATATTCGCAAAAGATTTCACACATTTTGTGATACAATATTTCCTCAAATAAGTGTCCCTTCAAATGCTTCGCGTAGGAATTGATAACCTGCAGCGAGTAACATCATATTCTTACCAATAGATTGTTGACAACTACTACTCTTGTAATTGGGTATCATTGTCCTATTGTAAACGCCAATTTAGACCAAACTGGTCTAAAAACGAAAGAATCAGGGACGTAGTCAGGGGGGGATTGGTGGGATTGATCCCCCCTGAGTTTTTGTTGTTTTGTTATTAAGTCTGATAACTTCAAGCTTTGAACGCATTTGTTCTTCTTATTGCCAATATCAGAGCAACCAAGTACAATCAATGACACCATGAAAATGATTCAATCATTGAAAATGTTCTATCCAAATATCTACATTCTGCTTAAACTGTATGTGCTGGTTTCGGTGTCGGTGGTCAGCGCTGAAAGATCGTTCTTAGCTTTGAAATTAATCAAAAGTTACTTAAGAAATCGAACAGGTAATGAACGACTTAGTAGCTTGGCCATAATCAGTATTCATAAGGAAATCGCTCAACATTTAGGCATCGAAATGATTTTAGATGAATTCGCCAAGAAAAAATGTCGAATAACATTTACTGACAGTTGCAACTAGCAATTCTCTCATTTTTGTCAAATAGTTATGTTCTTAGATTCACAATTTCGATGTTGGATCCGATCGGATCCGATGTTTTTAGTCGGATTTCGATAGAAATTGATATCAGATCCGACTCTTACATTAGTCGACCTGAGATTTTTTCATCAGTTTTTTATTGTACAATAAAAAAACTGTCTATGAATGAAAAATTTAAGTTCGTTTCATTTTTTACCATACGGAAAGGAAGATAGTCGAAAACATCTTTCTTGGGTAAAAAAAAACTTGATCCCCCTCCTGCAAAAAATCGTGGCTACGTGCCTGTGTATAAGCAAAATAAAATGCTTAAGATGAGAAGTTATTTTCGAGAAAAAATTTGTGCTTGGCTTTAGATGATCAAACAATCAATCGGCTTGTTTCATCTACAATAAAATGGTATGCCGCACTTTTCGAAACAGTGAAAAATCATTACGATATCCTTTGTCGTTGAAGAGTAATAAAGAAATTAAAACAGGCAGTTATTTTTCAATCACCCTGTATATTTTCTCGTATGTTTTTAGTCCCATTCGATTGAGAAAAGAAAGATTTCTAATTTGATACATAAATCAAAGGAATATGAAAATGAAATAGCGAAGCAATAATCACTAAACCATCATCTACATAAGTGCTTCTTCAAGGATATCACATTGGGAAAAGGTGAATAACTCAATCGAATTGGATACAATGTGAAGTACATCAAGTGGTCTAGTTCTGATAGAAATAGAATCGTAGCACTGAAACTGACAAAATTAGAAAGACAAAGTCGAATTATGACAGGGGATCTTTTTGCTTCTTAACGCCCTCCGTCCTTTGTCTCACATTCTATATTTTCTTCTTTACAATCGATTAAATCATTAGGAATAAATAAATATAGAAGAAAATTGAACCGATCAATGTGTTATTCAAGAATAGAAATTATTTGATTTCATCAAGAATTTAAAAATAATGACAAAAGAAAATATTTCGAATAATTTTCTATTTCGATCTTAAACTTGAATTATTAATTAATAAAATTGTTCATATTCATAATCAAGCTGATTGATATCCTCATTATTACTTGAATGTCCAATATGATTTTGTTTTGATATTAATTCATACTAAATCCTTTTCAATAAATAAATTTTTATTTCCATGAAGTTCAATACACTTATTTGAAAAAGATTAACTAGATTGTAATCATTTGTATACGAAATAAAGTTTATTCAATCGAATATTGATTAAACTTATCAATGTTGACAACGATTTTAATAAATAATATGATAGAACTTTGTTTTCTTCCTTGTTTGTACTCAAAATCAATTAATTGACTTTTCTTTTCATTTCCCTTTTTCTAATAATTCAAATATTCCTTCACTAAGATGCTTAGATTCATAACCAATCGAACTATTTTCATCGAAAGTAATATCATAAATTGATTCTAATAATAAATTCAAATTTTATTCGAATATTTTCTTGTATATTTCAATGCAAACAAATGAAAGAATTAAAACACAATATAGCAACAAATTACAAACTTTTCCAATGACTACATGAAAGTACAAAGAAATATTTGTGCATTTCTCAGTAAACTCTTATATGAGCATTAATTGATAAGAGACTATTCGTTTGAGTACTGTTATGTGTACACTTAATCTATATATAAGATATAGCTATCGATCTATTGAAAAGAATAAAAAAAAAGTTGTTGCATCTCTTTTATTAGATCAAAACTTTAAAGAATAAATTTTCTTTTTGATAAATTATTTATAATACAGAGCATGTTTTTCATTTATCTCGGATAATGGAAATGAAAAGAAAAAAACAAACTCATCTTTCATATTTATTTTGAAATAATATAATTAAATAAATATTTGAATTTTACATGAATCATATATAAAACATATTCATTTTGAAGTTTTAATTATTCAAAGAAAATAAAAAATATTTTTCGAATTGAATAACTTACAAAAAAATGATTTCTTTTATGCTTAGTAATTTTATCGATATTTTAGTTGTAATCATGGTTTTTTTTTCTAAAAACTAATGTAATAATTATTGTTGAAAATATCGAAATATTTTGCTTTTATGTTAAAATAATTTTATTATTGATGTTTCATTGTTGTTACTTATTATAGATGTAATTATATATAAATGAATATTTCACTTCATCATGATAAAGTAGTTAAAAACAATTTCGTAATAGAAAATATTCAAACTTTTTAAATACTTATAAACAAATGCACATTCGATCTTCAATAATAATATTTTTCCTCTTTAATCATTTCTGCACGTTGCTAGGTTATGTGTTGAGAAAAAAAAGAAGTAAAAATGTATGAATTTTGATCAAAAAACGAAATGTCAATATTACAAATGAATTTTGCAATCGGCGAAAAAAAAATTGAAAGAGAAAATAAGAATAACGAAACAGTTGATTAACAAACACATCATTTCTTTTTTGTACGTTTTATTAAACAGAATAACTAAACAACAGTAAAAAGATTGAAGGTAAATACCGATTGATTTTTTTTTTCATTAAAAGAATGTCTTTCAAACATATATATTTAGTTCTTGTTAGTAATGTATCATAAATGGATTTTTATTTTGGGTTTGTTCTCAGTTATTTATCAGTTAATTTGAAAAAGAAAAAAATTAATTTGCTTCATCGATCATTATTTGTTTTCTTTCAATAGGACTTTTTTGATTAATTTCTGTAACTTCAAATTTAGTCATTTATTTTTGACTTGGTAAGACTTAGAAAAATGTTGAAAGTATGAATAATACGTAGTAGTATCTATATATAAAGAAGAATGTTTGTCTATTCGCTATGCATTCAATCCCTGTAATAGCTAGTATCACGAAACTTCTCATGGTATTTCCCCAGAGGAAAGTCGAGTTTAGTTTATTAGTTTATTAGACCCTTACCTTTCGGTATTGGGTGAACATCAAGAGTACAATGCAGGGAAGAAAGAGGAATACAAAAAAATAATAAAAGTTCCTTCAATGAGTGTCTTATTCGATCGTCCTAGTGTTCAGTCATCATAGCGTTTCATCCGAATATTACCTCCAATCTTTATTGGATCGGGTTCGATAATATTCATCACTACGCACATGGTGACTGCTTCACATCTTCTCAATAAGCGAATGTACTAGTGGATGCGAATTTTATTTTTCTTGCACCATTCTATCGCACAAGATCGAACATGATTCGTGATACCTTGTGGTTTGTATATTTTGTTACATTTTGGACAAACATATTTGTTATCAGCAGTTCGAACAAGCATTTGTGTTACTGTATGCAGAAGTTCGTTTCCATTACCTGTTCTTCGTTCCTGAGTACGTTGTTTAAGTTGTTCCACAATTAGGGATGCAACGGTGACGAAAACCGGCCTAATCGGTAACCGGTCTACCGAAAACCGGTTAGAACCGAAAACTGTTCCACCGAAAACCGGCATGAACCGACAACCGGTGCACCGAAAACCGGTAGAAACCGGTTTTCGTTCAGCTTTTAGCAGAGTATATTCCTTCTACTGTAAGAAAGCCTTTATGAAAAAAATACTTTCTTGGTCCGTTTGCGTCAGGATCAAAGGTCAAAACAACATTAGAATTACAACTTTCGCAACTTCCGCTTTGTCTTCTCTATTTCGGACATCTCAGAGGTCCTCAAGCCGTATATTGAGAGGCTACCCTTGGGCTCCCAACTGCTATACTATGGATGTACTCTTGGGTCGTCAACTATTACACTACAGGGGTATCCTTCGCTCCTCATCCACTCTATTATGGGGGTACTCAAGGGTTTTCAACTGCTATACTATAGGGATACCCTTGGATTCTAAACTTAGGGATGGCATCAAATATTTACTTTACTAGTAACTCGGTGCCTATGTTAAATCTCTGGTCGTTACGTCAGCTTTTATATTAGCCGAAAAACGCGCCAATCAGATAACACCAAATTAAAACTTCCTTATTTCACGGGTAACCATAGAAGATTCTATGAAGACTTTTGTAGAGCACCCTTGATAACCTCCAATTGGCCCGAACAACCCTCTGTTCCATCTTTATCCTGATGGAGAAAAACCGCCTCGAAATCTGATTGGCTGAAAATCTTTCACAAGAGCTAATCAGATTGCAGGAAACTATAACTCCCTTATTTCACGGACAACCGTTGAAGATTCTATGGGGACTTTTGGATAGCACCTTTGATAACCTCCAATTGGCTCGAATAACCCTATGTTCCGTCTTTATCTTCATGGAAAAAAACCGCCTCCAAATCTGATTGGCTGAAACTATTTTGTAACGTCCAATCAGATTTCGAGGCGGTTTTTCTCCATCAGGATAAAGATGGAACAGAGGGTTGTTCGGGCCAATTTGAGGTTATCAAGGGTGCTCTACAAAAGTCTTCATAGAATCTTTTATGGTTACTCGTGAAATAAGGGAGTTTTAATTTGGTGTTATCTGATTGGCGCGTTTGTCAGCTAATATAAAAGCTGACGTAACGACCAGAGATTTAAGATAGGCACTGAATTACTAGTAAAGTAAATATTTGATGCCACTCCTAAGTTGAGAACCCATGGGTGCTCCCATAATAGAGTGGAAGAGGAGCTAAGGGTACCGCTGTAGTGTAACAGTGGAGGACCCAAGGGTACCCCCATAGTATAGCAGTTAAGAATCCAAGGGTACTCTTGTAGTATAGCACTTGAGGACCTAAAAGTAGCCTCCTAATATACGGCTTAAGGACCACTGATACCTCCGAAATAGAAAGGAAGACTAACCCCGAGTTTCGAAAATTGTTGTTTTAATGTCGTTTGATCTTTGATCCTAACACAAATACACGAAAAGAGTATTTTTTTCATAAGCCTCTCCTTAATAGTTGAGAGACTATACTCTGCTAAAAGTTGAACGATAGCCAGTTTCTACCAGTTTTCGGTGCACCGGTTAATGCCGGTTTTCGGTGGAGTGGTTTTCGGTTCTAGCCGGTTTTCGGCGGACCGATTGTCGGTTGATACCGATTTTCGGCGGACCGGTTGTCGGTTGATACCGGTTTTTGGTGGACCGGTTGTCGGTTGATACCGGTTTTCGGCTCGTACCGATTTTCGGTAGAACGGTTTTCGGTGGAACGGTTTTCGGTTAATACCGGTTTTTAGTGGAACGGTTACCGATTCGTACGATCAAGTGGTGACGATTCGTCACCGTTGCATTCCTAATTATAATTAAATCGTCAGCATACATTAAAGCCAGAAGATGGAAGTCTTTATGGTTGTCTCGATCAGTGTGGAAGAAATCGTTACCATATGCTAGTTGAACACCAGACACGCCCAGTATAGTCGCTTTCTCAATAACACGACGCATGATGAAATCGAACAGGATATTGAAAAGAATACAGGACGAAATACCACCTTGCACCGCACCAGTTTCTATACTAAAACTATCTGTTAAATCATTATTAATTCTCACTCGTGCTCTAGTGTTTTTGTAAAGGAGTTGTAGCATATGAACAGTTTTGTCAGTAAGTCCATAATGCTTACATATTTGCCACAAAAGATCACGATTAACTGAGTCATACGCTTTTTGGATGTCGATAAAGCACATAAAAAGCGGCTTGTTGTGTTCACGTGACCTTTCCATTATCATTTTGAGCACGAATATCTGGTCGATGGTTGAGCGATTGGTACGGAAACCAGCCTGTTCTTCAAGAAGCTGTTGGTCGGGGAGGTTTTGCACACGATTAAGAATAATCCGGGAGAATATCTTGCTAGCCACTACTAGCAGTGAGCTCCCTCTGTAGTTGTCACACAAATGTTTGTCTCCTTTCTTCTTGTAAAAACGGATTATTATAGCTGTTGTCCAGTCGTCAACAATCTGTTCATTTTCCCAGATGTCTACAAAAATCTTTTGGAACCACTCAGCTATAGGAAGACCACCAGCTTTGAGTACATCTGCGGTAATGTTGTCATTGCCTGGTGCTTTGCCGTTTTTCATCTGTTTAATAACTTGTTGCACCTCAGCAAGAGATGGAGTTCTATCTTGTCGAAGCAGTTCAGGTATCGCAATATTTGGTATTGGTATTTTTTGCAATATTGATGGATTTACATTGGATGGTACGTTGAGCAATTCGCTGAAGTATTCTTTCCATCGATCTATCCTTTCTTTGGAGTTCAAGAGAAGATTACCTTGCTTATCTTTAATAGGCGTGTCTCTCACATGTACACGTCCACCTCGAAGCCGTCTAACTATTGCATACGCTGCGGCTGGATCATGTTGTTTGATGCTTGTTTCAATTTCCATACTAACTTCATCCCAATATTCTACTTCCCTTGCTTCGACCATCTTTTTTGTTTTATCTCGTAGTAGATGGTATTTACTGCGATATTCACGTTCGAGGTTTGTACCACGATGGTTTTGCCATTGAAGAAAGGTACGAGATTTCTTATCAACAACTTCCATAATTTCTCTGGTAATCCAATCCTTTTGTTTCTTACCTTTATTGTCCTACCCAAAGATTCTACTGCTAGCACCATTGACATAATCAACAAATTTCAAATATTTTTGAGTGATGTTGTCATTTGTCGAGTCTGTCACTAACGGTCTATTTCGAAGTTCAGTTTGAAACTCTTCGAGTAGTTGTTCGTTGTTGAGTTTCTTTCGATCGAGCCGAATGTGGTTTCGCTTTTGTCGCTTTCTTCTGCTTCTTAAGTGAAACTTTAGTTTCGTTCGTAGGAGGTGATGATCAGTTCCAATAGGGCCAGCTGCTGACCTACGTACACGAACATCTTCAACACTTGATCGAAACTTTCGATTGACGATATTATAATCTAATGTGTGCCATTTTTTATTTCCTGGATGCATCCAGGTGGTTTGATGTATCTTTTTATGTTGAAAGAAGGTGTTTGAAATAATAAGATCATTTACTGCACAGAAGTCTATCAATCGTTGACCATTTTCGTTAATATGATAAATTGCATGTGGACCGACTACTCTGTTACTTGTGTAATGTTGTTGTTTTCCAACTCTTGCATTAAAATCACGCATAATCAACAGAAGATCGTCAGGTGGAACTGAAGCAACAGCACGTTGTAAATCGGTATAGAAAGTGTCCAATTCAATGATGGCCTCCTTTCGACCATTAGGATTAGTTGGAGCATAGATTGCAATAAGCGAGACGTTGATTGGTTTACACTGAAGTCGTACCTTAAGAATTCATTCATTAATTGGTTCCCAAATAGCGCCGAGATTCTTCCATGCTAATGTTGTTGGTTTATTTAAGCACACTGCTACACCGTGTGCCGCTTTGGTTTTGTTTGAACTAGGAGCACCAGAGTAGATCATTGTATACTCACCTACAGTTGTAGTTTCTGAGTCATATATTCCAGTTTCACTTAATGCGGCTACTTGGACATGATGTTTCTGTAATTGTTTGATGATAAGATGTCTTTTCACTTACCGAAGACACGATCGAACATTCCACCCACCGAAGAATGTTGTTTTTCGTGCATTAATGCACTGTTCTTGATCTTTTTCGTTTGCCAATGGAGTTTTGAGACTAGCTAGTAGGTGACTAGCCTAAGAGCGAGACAAATCGGCTACCAGCAGCCCAGGGGCGTCTCCCACTGCTGAGAACAGCAGTAGGACCCTGTAGATGTCATTGACATCCCTGGTAGGCGGGGAAAGTCGAGAGGAAGGTTAGGGTGGTTATCAATGGGTATGGGTGAAGCTTCGCCCAGTTCATGATAATCTGTTCGTTATGCATTTAGTTTCTGTAATAGGTAGCGGCATAAAACTTTCCATGGTAGACATACACGGTGCCCGAACGTTCGGGCTTGGGCTCGGTCATTTTTACTCTATTGTTAATAGGACATAGAAATAAGCCAGAAGAAAACATGTCAGGGATGACTATGGTAAGTCTCAATATAATGAGATTAATGATCCACAAAAATGAAGGATTTCAGACGTTTGTAAGAAAAAATGGCAATGTTCAGAAATATTCAAGCCCGAGTCCAAGCTTTAGGACGTTTTCATGATCGATTGTATACCCTCAAAAAACGCTTGGAGAATTATATCGATGGTCGATCCAGTCTGAGTTTGTTGGATAGGTACCGAGCACAAACCCGAACCAGTCGGTACGCACTCCAAGCTATAGTTTGGGCTCGGTGTATGCCTATTTCATAGCATTTTGTTAGATTCAGAAGAAGATCAAGAGGAGGTTAGTGTGACGAATAGGAGTGGAAGATGAGATTGGGTGAAATTTCACCCACAAAAAATATACTGTAATTTTTATCGATTTTTTCGAAACTATGAAGAACTCAACTAAACTTCAGACTATCTTCTCTCCGCTCACACCTCTTTGTGCTGTCTTTGGGTCAAGAGCTATCGACTAATTGAAAGCTTCGACTTTGGGAGTGAGTGCCACATGACTTTATCATGGAAATATCACAATGTACCTCCCATCCCAAAAGTCTGACCAGGCAGTTGTTTTGCCAATAAGTCGAGAATGAACGAAGATAAAAACTGAGATTTTCATGAGTGCACGAAAGAGATACTAAGATATGTGAGTACATACAAACTTGATTAGCCTATTTACTAATATTCTTTTAGCCAGGTTTCCAACAAGAATGTTTGGAAACGAGAATAACACTTTACAAAGAGACTTTCACCCTCTAAATTAATTTAGAAATGATTAAAATAGAGGTAGACAAAGCAGTGTTGAAATTCAAGTTTGTTGCAAAGATCTGAACAGGACTGGGCTGAGAGTCAGTTTTTTCACTAGAATACTAATTAATGTCTTCTTTTTGTTAGGAATAATAATTCATACGTTATTCTAGGGTTTCTGTCGAATGTCAAATTATTACATCTCATATGTCTTAAATTATTTTTCTAAACCAGTGAAAAAATCATTATGTAAAGATAGTCAAAAGGCATGGAGGATCTAAAATGAGAGCAAGTTTTCTGCTTGACTGAAGCAGGGATAGAACCAGGACAGCATTGGAATTGAGATAGGCTCGCGATAGAAGTGGAACAAGCTCAAAACCAAGGCAGAAGTGGATTCAAAATGGGAACAATGTTGAGATGAAAGTGAAGTAGGACTAGAACCAGGATAGATTCAAAACAAGGTTAGGAGAAAGATAGAGATGTAACTGGAACTCAAATCTTTCTTTGATCAGAATGGGAGGCGGAAAAAACTGATCCTACATATATATCAATTTAATATGCCCACTCAAAGGATTTTTCATAGTGGTAATATCAGAATGGCAAAACACAAAATGAAGGAACAGCGAGTGAGATCCAAGCGTATTTTGCGTCATCCAAAGCCGATAGCTTATAGAAGATCATAAGATTATCGTTTTCCAATACATTAGGCATACAATACAAAAAATTTTGGGACTGACAGTGGATACCTCTGTCAGTTGTCGAGCAGTCATCCTGTTCCGCGATGTCGAACATTAGGGGACTAGTTCCGCCTAGGGAACTAATTCCACCGATTCCGGAATTACATGAAGTTTGAGAAGCGATTCCGGAAACGGTACTAGTTCCATCAATTCCAGAATTCCTAGGAATTCCATGTAATTCCGGATCCGTTCACTATGATAACTTAGAAGCATACGATTAAGACTAATGCATATATGATTCCGGAATTCCTAGGAATTTTGTGTGATTCCGTCTGATTCCGGATCCCTTCACCTTTGATAACTTAGAAGTATATGATAAAGGTTGATGCATATATAATTCCGGAATCAGACGGAATTCATGGGAATTCCGTCTAATGGCGGAATTGAATCGTATTATGTTAATATCTGTTTCCGGAACCGGATGTAACTAGATCCTAGGCGGAACTGGTTCCCCTAATGTTCAACATCACGGAATAGGATGTATTCTCCAGTTGTCAGTATTCTTTTGAAATTATTGACATACCTTACAAAAATTGCACACATATATATTTTTACTTAAGTTGATAATCTAATGGAAATAATGTTGTTAAATATGATACACTCACATGAGGCACATCAGGACTCCAACTGATTTTAATATATATTAGATGCACACAACATCGAATCAAATTATACCTTTAGAGATATGCTCTACCGAAGAGTACTACAACATATTGTTGATATCGGTCATTGATTATCACTAGCTGTTTATGTGATACACTATCTAAAAGTGAACATGAATGTTTATTGTCCAGATGAAACTCATGCGGATGTCAATGAGATTTTTTTTAATTTTTTGTACTTGTAAACTTAGATGGAATTTCATTCTTCCACGCATATTTTAGTGATCACTATTATCGCCGCCAGAATATAAAGCACCTGGTTGTTTTTTGAAATAGATTTTGATAGGAACAAGATAGAGACCTGTGATTTTCACCGTTTAATAGCCAAGACCCAACACCATATTTTCATAAGTAAAATCTTTTCTGAGGAAAAATTCCAAAACCGGTTTTTTGGAGGATCTTTGAAAGACTATCCTGTTTTATTGAAAACTGCCATAAAAGTTTACTGATTTTTTCACATATTTGGAATGAGCATCGAAAACTGCGTCGAATCATATATATTTCGAATCTTTTAACGAATTTTTTTTTCGTCGGAAAATTCATTCCGAGGTACCCTCAGAGCCACCTGAAAAACTAAACTTAATGATAAATGTCACTTGGACAATGGAAAGCAAGTTCGAAACTTGTAAACTGCTATTAGGATACAAAACGGCACATGAATAAACAATAGAAATGACCGTTCGGCTAAATTCATTTTCTGACATGACTCTGAGAACACCTAGGAATGAATTTTCCGATGAAAAAAAAAATTCATTAAAAGATTCGAAATATATATGATTCGACGCAGTTTTCGATGCTCATTCCAAATATGTGAAAAAATCAGTAAACTTTTGTGGCAGTTTTCAATAAAACAGGATAGTCTTTCAAAGATCCTCCAAAAAACCGGTTTTGGAATTTTTCCTCAGAAAAGATTTTACTTATGAAAATATGGTGTTGGGTCTTGGCTATTAAACGGTGAAAATCGCAGGTCTCTATCTTGTTCCTATCAAAATCTATTTCAAAAAACAACCAGATGTCTTATATTCTGGCACCGACATTAGTTCAGTGATCCGATAACAACAATCAGTCACATCGATGCTGTATAAAAGAGTGTTAGTTCAGAAACAATCAGTCTCTAGTTATGTTGCATGTTTCAGAAATATTGGTTCTCTTGAGGAAAACAATCATGCCGTAATGCAGAAAATGTTTCGATATCTTTCTTGTTCAACACGAAAGTATCAGCATGGTGCAACGTACATAGAAACATTTCTACCTAAAACATTACTTTGTTACAAGGCAATCATCGTTAAAACAGAAAGTTTTCTTAGAATATGTATGAACACTCCATATGCAATACATGATTCCAAATATCTTGTCATGAATTTTTTAAAAATAATATGATGACAGATTTTCAAGAGACAAAGTATGACATTCTTTGTACTATCGATTGTTAAGACATACGGAGAATGGTAGTTCTCATTGTTCGTTTTATCGATTTTTGTGGTTAGACATTCTTCTCGTCAATATCATGAACATACTATCAGAAAAGAAAAAATATTTCATGTTCATCTCTTTGTTTAGAGAGAGAATACTAATAACATATTTTTTTGTATGATTTTTTCTGTAGTTCTGTAAATTCAAAGCATTTTTATCAAATATTTCAGATTGAAAATTATTACACTTGTAACAGAATATAAAGCACACACAATGAATCGTTTTGGTGACGTAGATGTTTCGACTAAACGACTTCCACCTATTTATGGTTATCATAGTGAAGAACTGGTTACAATCGAGCAAGCACTTGAACCAATTGAATCGCAAATTAAGGAACTACCTCGTTATATCAAAGTAGCTAAAAAATACTGTCATTTTCCATCAGAACATGAACTAACAAAAGATGAATCAGCTGCTATTTATATATATACAATGGAATGGGGTAATACTACTTTATATCGTGTATTAAATAAAGCATTACGATCAGAAGATCGGTCAGCACTGAAAATATGGTTTCCATATTTAAAATTGTTTGATACCGCATTAGATAAACTACCTACTGTCAAAGAAATTTTATGGCGAGGTGTAAATCTTGATATTGGAAAAAATTTTACTAAAAATCAACTTGTGACATGGTGGAGTATTAATTCATGTTCATCATCAGTTAATGTTATTAAAAATTTTCTCGGTAATAATAAAAATGCAACTCTTTTTTTAATTGAAGCTGTCAATGGAAAAAAAATATCTGGTTACACACAATATGAAAATGAAGATGAAGTTATTTTACGAATGGGAACGGAACTTCGTGTTAAAACTGATGCTTTGGAGCACTCTGGTTCGCACATCGTACATTTGGTTGAAATTGATGATAATGATGACGAAACATTGGCATCAACTGTGAACAAAATGAATGTCACTTCAAAACCATCAAATCAAAATGTTTCGAGTAAGTTAATTGCATTTATCATCAAGAAAACTCAAGTTTAAATGTAATATGAACTTATAGTAAAAGTGAATAATATTTATTAAGATCAATTTATAGGTGATCAATAGTAGTACTTTGATGTCATGCACGTATTCTAAACGATCTTTTAAACCCTATTCTAAACAAAATAATATTTTAGTTAAAATTTCCTGGTTTCTAACATAATCAAGTTAACGTTAAAAAAACAGAACAACATCTAACGCTACTGAATCATACGAGGTGAAGAGGTTACATCGAAACCTAAGCACATGTGATTAAGACTAGTTTTATATTACATTTGACATCATACTATAGCTCGATAAAACATTTAAAATTATCTAAAATCTTTTATATTTTCTATACTTTTTTTTCGTATACTTATAATATCAAAAGGTCTATTTATAACACTAAAGTTTAACATTACCTTTTTATGCATTTTTATTTAATGTAACATTAATATTACTGTAATAGTAAAAGATCTTTTGAAAGGACATATTATTAAACTATTATACAATGAGTACATCTTAGTGATGATATTGACAAGAGAAGTATTTAAATGCTGTTCAATCTTTTAGCAAAATAGATTCCAATGAAAATAAGAAAACTCCAAAAAGTGTATGTGTCCATAGTAGTTTTTATCTTTGATATGAACAAATGTGTCTCATAAAAAAATAAAATTTTATGATTTTTTTGTTTGTAATATATTGAAGCTGTGTCCCGCGATAGCTGCAGGATTAAAATGTGAAACAGTATATATTCATCGTAGCTAGTTTCCTAAAAACTTGTCTTTTATGAAGAGCTGAGTGTGCTTTCACATTATTCCCTACTTAAGAGCATAGAACTTCAACAAGGAGATACTCCAGAGATATTTTAACTAAATTTGAGTTACACATGTTCTCTGATAGTATCCTGAAGCAGTCTTTGACAGTATGGGATAGTCTCTAGACCGTGTTTCTCACCCTGTAATCACTCCGAGAGCTGGTCTGTCATGATCTGTGATGAGTGATTATTTAATTAATTAGATACGAATTAATCAGGCACTGGATAATGAATAAATTAGTAACGGTTTAATTAATCGATTAATTAGTTATCAAATAATTAATTAAGCAGTGTCTAATTATTAAGGTGTCGAACACAGTCTGCGAGGGGAGGGAAAGAGTGGGTCCAAATCTCTGTTCTTATACACGTCAACACTCTTTTATAATGTATTTCACAAAATAGAAAACCTCACAAATTCAATATATTTCCAAAGATTAAATTAATATTTAGTATATAAGAGGCAAAAACCAGGTGCTAGAAAACTTGAATTGTATTCGTCTTTCTGTGCATTTCCATTATTCCGATGAAATTAATTTTTGATACAGTTTAATAAAATGTATAAGAAAAAGAACTTTCCTCTCAATATGTATCTTATATTATTTTTATATATTAGATAAAGAAACAAAACAAAAATCAAACACAAATGTTGCTAGTGCTGAACCAAAAATAGACAAAGTTAAAGGTGCTCAAGGTTATACAAATAACAACACAATACAAATGAATAAAACTAGTCAATATAATACAAAATCAGGTATGTTCAGAAAAATTATTGATAAAAGTATATGGAATAGCTTATATTTATTACTAGTACTTACCATAAGACATTAAATAATCTAATATTAGAAAGTTTTATTTAATGATCTCAAAGAAATTCTCAGCGTAGAATTAATGATTGAATCGTTTAGTTTTTCTTTAAACTTTAACTAATTATATCAACCAATTATATTTTTAAAAACTAAACTTAATTTTCTCTACAAAAATTTTTCGTTATCGCATAAATTCTAAATGTAATTTTAATTTTATTCAATAAGAGAATAATCTTTACTATCGTAATATAATCACTAGAATTCTCGTTCTTTTAATATATATTTATTCAAATCATATCGATACAAATTTTATATCAATAGAATACTTTTATCAAGCATGAATACGTATTGTGTGATTGTCCATGTCGTCCATTTTTTAAGCACTGCGTTGCAATTCCATCGCAGTATTTTCTTGATTGTTTAATCTAAATATTTGTTGATGGTTTGTTATTTGTATACTACCATAGAAGATATTCAGTCATAATCAAGCATAAATACTTAATGATATTTCAGATAGTTTTTCTTGATATAGGTAGAAACTCAGCATTTTTATGATATATATATATACATGGGCCACTAAAAACGTTCCTTTGTCAGTCCTCACGATAAATATTGAAAGGCTGATTCTAATGTATTTTTTCAAGGTACTGTCCTTCAGCATCAATGCGCTAATGCATACGAATAAACTAGTTTTCGAAGCAGTTTTGTAAGTCTTCTTTTGTAAGACTGTCAATAGCTTGTTCTAAAGTTGTTAACATTGCATTGTGGTCGTCAAACCGAATTCCACGTAGCTAATTTTTAAATTTTGGAAATAAGAAGAAGTCACAGAATCTTAGATATGACTCTATGTGATATTTGGCTAAAAATTCCTTGGTAATCCAAGCTCGATGTGGCCTTGCATTATTATTCTGAAGAATGAAGCCTCTATGTATTGAAATAGAACCGGAATTTTCAACATAAACGTTCAACACTACGAATAGTCAGCACACCAATTGTTATCATTAATACCTTAGCATGAGGATCTTAGTGTGAATGTGGCTATCAGTGAAGTAATAGATGAAAATTTAGGTGTTGGATGAAGTTCTGGTGTCGATCTGAGTGTGAGTGTGGATGAAGATGAGTTACAAATACACTGCTCGAATCCACATATAGAGAGGTACAGCCTCTGCGACACCAACACGCACTGAGCACTTGCGGTTATACTCTTACCTACACCAAGATCCTCACGCTGAGGTTTTTCATGATAGGCGTTTTTATACTAGAAATTCCCCAACTCGTATTAAAATAAGATACCTGTAATAAATGAAAAGATATGTAATCAAGATCGATTGAACTATATGAGTTTTTTCACTTTATTTTAATAACATCCTTCCTTTCTTGATTAGTAATATTTACAATTAGTTACTAAGAAAAAAATGACACATCGAATTCTTTCAAAGAAATAAAACTCTAATAAAAAACCACATTTATAAATATATTCTCTATTATTATCTATGACTTCGTTGTAAACGAAAGAGGATTAGTAAAGGTTCGAAGAATATCTATCGTATCTAAAACTCTGTAATAAATTAAAGGATTTTATTAACTTATAAAAAAGAATAGGTTTTTTTGAATATTACTCTTCAATAACGCACTATACATTTCTCTATTCTACTGAACTTGTCCTTATTTCTATTAACACTTTTGAGGAAACTTAATCTAATTCTAACGAGGTCTTACGACGGTTATACGGCATTTCCTCTTTTACATAGATAATCATTATTTGCGTCAAGATAACTTTTCTGTTTTCTATCAAATCTTTAATCATTTCTAGTGACGATACATTAGTGTGATCTTTTCTGAAACAGCAACGGAAAAGTGTATTCGATGATAAATAATCAGCTTATTGAGTATATCAACTTCTATCTGTCAGATGACATAGATATATAATGAATGAAGTAAAAATAATTTATAATATCATTTTGGTAGCAGTTTTGTAAAAATGATGCTAAGTCTTAGCCAGAGGGAGTAGACATTAGGCAATTGCCCAATAATTTTTTGAGAAGATAATTATTGACCAATACCAAAACATCTTGAGGCATGTATGTTCAGAGTCGAAATAGCTTTATTTTATCAAATTGTCTCATATTATAATCTAATATAAGTAGTTATTTGGAACGGTCAATTGATAATCTTTTTTAATTAAACAAACACACCTACAGTAATTATAATTCAGTGAGATTTTTGTTAAAAAAAACTCGCCATTCTTCTTTATTTCACTTACGTAAAACGTGGGTAATTAATCAATGAATTTATGAAACTATATAGAACATATATGATATCAACGCAATAGTCTAAACCTCCTTGGTTTAAAAGTCTCCATGAGAACTTGTAATCTGTTCATCCTCTAAAATTTCCGGAGGAGCTTCTACTAGATCGTAAAACTTTTCAATAGATTTAGATGATACAAGATTTCGGAGACTTTTACGACTTTTATGGGTTGTTTAAATGACTTTCTATAAAATCTCAAGATTTTTATGTGGATAAATAAGGAAGTTAAACAAATTCTCATCTAAAGATCTTATATTATGAAAGTTTTCCGATGAAAATACAAAGAAAAATTTTCAGAAAATTTTTAAAATACAGAAGGAACTTGAGTAAAATACTAACAGATTTTGTTATTAAAAAGAAAACGATTTAAAATATGAATTCATGCAACATTTTACTCATAGTGTTTATTTTCTTTATTGGTAATATTTCAGACAGTTCGAATGAATTGCACCAAGGGAGTACTAATCTAAATCATTCTTCATATATTTGACGTTATAATAGATATATATATAACTTCCTATCAGTCATATCTGTCTTCCATTCGATGCAATGATAGAGTTACAATTATCTTATAGTAATTTCTACTGTGCGTTTGCATAATTTCCATTTCAATCAACATGTATAAATGGACTTAAAAATCTATAACATTAGAAATTCTATGAATTTTACATATTTATTAACTACTCATCAAATATAGATATCATTTTTAACAGAATCTGTAATCTACTTTCGTATGGTATTTCTTTCATAGTCTTGGAAGTGAAAAATTTTCAAAGGAACAGATATTTTATAATTACCATTATCAGTTACACTTCTATCTTTTTATACTTTTCTCGATGTTAAATATCCGATTACGTGAAAATCGAAAGTTCTATTTATAGATAAGAACAGCAACAATGATAAAGTTTGCCTTAGCTGAGAATAATAAATCTCTCTCCGTCAAACATTAACTGTTCTCGGATGAAGATGTTTTTGAAAAAAACGTAAACCAATTGATTTTGAATTGTCCATTATCGATCAATGTACAAAATAATGTAGCTGATAAACGGCCCATAGTTCAGAAATTCTTAGTTACACCACTGATCGATACGGTTCAAATCATCATGTATATTTTGGTGCAAACTGACTAGAAAATATAAACGCAATACGACAAAAAAACTAAAAATCGACTGATAGTTATATAGAAGTGCACAAAAAACATTTGTACTAATAATAAGATATTTTATTCAGCATAATCCTCAAGTATATATGATCCAAATATGAAATTTAACTATTAATTAAAAAACATAATTAAAAATAATTTGATATTTCCTTATTTTCCACTAACTCTGAATTTGATGAATATTTGTAGCCAATTAAAAATCAATTAATTAATTATGAATTATACATGATATTATTTTTTTGGAACGAGAAGAAGCAAATTCTAGGAAAAAATCTTAATGATTGTCTATTTAACCTAAAGCACTATTCAATAAATATTCGCATATATTTAAATAATATCGAGCGACCTGATTATTGAATAAAATTATAACACCACCTAATCAGCTATCGAAATTATTAAATAGCTGCATAACTTTGATTTGATTGACTATTAAATCATTTAAGTTGTTATAATTATGTGACATAGTATTAGTTTTTAAACAAGTATACTTATATAAAGAAGTATAATAAACAAAAAAAAATTTCAAGTTTTGATATAAGTGAAAATTCCAGTCTTTTACTACTATTCATATTAAGGAACAAAATCATCAACAATTTATCCTTAGTTATAATGAAATAGATATCTTTAAAATCGAATTTGGAAGTTAAAAATTATTAAAATAATTCTATTCATCCTTTATTTTGAGAGAAATTTGTGCTCTTTTCTATTATACAAATAGTTAATATGCACATCAGCAATAAACATATTGAAATGTTCAGTGAATATTGTCTAATCATACTGAACGCATAGATAACATTTAAAAAAAGTTATCTATCCATTTAGTATCAAAATGAGAAATTTTTCATCTCAAAATTGTAAACGCCATTAATGACTGCTTTTTCACTGACTGTCAAAAACTCTCATCGATCATGAAGTTTCAGTCTATGCTGTACTTATCGAAATAATAAAAAAATCCATTTTATGCAAACGTTTTACTACCTGATAAAGTCAACACCTTTTAAATAACACACACAGTCGTCTGTAATAGAGATAAATTTAAAAATATACAGTCCATTTTAAAATTGAATTTTGTATCTTGTTCAGATTTACTATTGACAATAGTAGTTAAGATATCAAAAAATTTCAAATAGAAAAATATTAAACTTATTATTTCCTGTGAGAAACCATAGATGTCTATTAAGAAAAATCAATGACAATGAAAGATAGATATTATCCTGTAATAATTATTGTTGATCAATGAACATTTATTGAAAAATCAAATAAAAAGAAAGAAAGAAGAGAAGAAAACATAAAAATGATCTCCTCATTGTCTTATAACTAAAGATACATCGGTATTTATAGATGGTGACGACGAGAATGTATTGTCAGAGGAATGAAAAGATGTTTCTGTTTTTTAATTGATAATAGATGAATTTGCGAGCATTGTTTAGGAAAATTCAGTGAATAAAGAAAAATATGAACTTCGTTGTAGAAACACATGAAATCGAATAATGGAAACATTTGATTCATTCATACAAATTAAAACACATCTTATTATATAAAATTACTCCCAAAAATATATCAAACACTGAAAATAAAGATTAAATTAATAGAGAATCCTTCATTAAGTTTGTACATATGCGTATTGTTATTGACATATTGTTTTTTAACAGAATTTGAATTGTTTAATGAAACAAGTCGATTTATCCTATATAATAAGTTGTACTTATTTTGATTGAGATGATCACACACTTCTAACTAATATTTCGATTTCTTCTGACTGTATCTCTCAGTTGTAATATTTCGAATTATCCTTTGTGATAATTTGACTTATCTTATGTAATAACTCTAATTATTAGCTAAAACCACACAACTCATTCAAAAGAATCGAGTTATTCATTAAGACAAATTAACTTATCCAATAAAATAACTTGAATTATTCAATGACAGCACGTATTGAGCTAGTCAAACAAAGTCATCTAACTCATTTATGTTTTTTGTGAAAAACTTTGATTTATTTTATAAGTCAACTTGTTCCAAAGAATAATTTGAGCTCATCTATCTATATATATAAAGAAGAATGTCTGTCTGTCTGTCTGTTCGCTATGCATTCGGTCCCTGTACTAGCTAGCGTCACCAAACTTTCCATGGTGCATCCTCAGACCCGGAGGAAGGTCATAGCGGGGTCACCCACCGAGGGTGTGGGTGCGGATGAAATCTCACCCAGATAGTATCGTCTTAATTAACGCTACCAAACTTTCCGCGATGCTTTCCTGAGTCCAGCAGTGACTTGATAGAGTGCTGTTACGATTAATAGGAGTAGAATGTGGGTGTTTGAGTGAAATGTCACCGAAGTCATATGGCAATGAAATTTAGTGAATTTGTTACGATACTAAGATTAATCATTTTGAATGGATGGTTCTTTGGTCTAAATGTGAAAATCGAAAGTTTCTAATAGTTTATAAGAGAAAAAAATATATAGAAGTGTTTTCTTGATTCACAACTATGGTGTATCCATTAGTTTTCTATAACTCACAGAAACAACGTATTCGTTGCTTTTTTTGAGTCACAATGATGACGTATCTATATATTTAAAGAAAAACATTTGTCTACTCGCTATGCAGTCAGTCCGTGTGATAGCTAGCGTTACAAAAGTTTCCACACTACTTCCTTAGCTTCTGAGGAAAGTCAACTTGAGGTTGGAACTACCAAACGGGGTGCGTAGAAGGGGATGGGTGAAATTTCATCGTGATCAATACAGATCGAGATTGTGATGAGTCTGTTCGCTATGTATTTAGTCATCATGAGAGACGGCGTCATGGAACTATCCGCATCAGTTCCTGGAGTGCGCTAATGAAAGTCGACAGATTGATTGGAGGTGAGAAAGGAAGGCGTACGTGAAACTTCATCCAAGTGGTAAGAGACTGTGATTTTATTCACTTTTTAATAAAATGACGCAGTTCAATGCAATTTTGAGAGTGATCGTGTCCAAAGTGGATGCGAGTGAGAATGTCAACTTGAGCCCGATGAGAAGAGTTCCACTGAAGTTGCCTTAAGCACGGTGGGAAAAGTTCTGTGAAAGATACTCCACCCACTGCGGGAAAAGCTCTGTAGCAGAGGTTCCAGGTACGATGAAAAAGAGTCCTATGAAATAGGTATCACACACGGCGTGAAGAGTTCTATGGGGAATACCTAACGCAGAGCAGGAACAATCCTGTTAAAGATGCCTGACGCATACCAGTAAAAGTCCTGTCATAGAGATTTCAGGGGTGACGGGAAAATTTCTGTTGCAAATGGCTCAGCCACAGCAGGGAACAATCCTGTAAAAGACGTGTTATGCACAGCAGAAAAAGTCGGGTGGAAGATGCAAAACTTTAACCATATTCTCTTTGCAGTGGGTACCTCCTCTAGTTCCTTAATAAATATTTCAATGAAAGAAAAGGGTTCAACTTGTACAACAAGTAAAAAACTTTAATTTAATATAACTAATTCTCAAATTTCAGTACAATATAAAATAAACAAAAATAATAACAAAAAATTCTATATTTCAAATGTTTTTATTTTATCTCTGACTAATTTTTTATGCTAAACCAGTTAACATTACATGATTCCATGTATCTCTACAATGAAATCCATATTTTTCTTTAATTCTTTGGATTTTCCGTTACAGAGTGCCTACAGAGTATTCATCTATGGTCTAACAGATTACCAAAAGAGAAAATTTATCATAAGAAATATACATAACAGAAAGGACAAGAGAACATATCGAGGGAACACGTAATTGGTAACAGTTTTATTCCTCTTTACATTCTTCTATTTTTTTGATTCAATTATTCTAATTTATGTAACGTGTTAAACAATTTTCTCAAATAGATTATATTTTTTCTCTTTTTCTTACTCTTTATTAATACGGTGCGACTTTAGGAGCATCGTATTATTGAGTTTCTTTTCGTCTTTTTATTATTATTATTATTATTATTATTATTATTATTACTGTTTCTAGACAGACCGTCCAAGCTCCATAATTTGTGTTAGGATAATCTAGAGAACGGAATATCACCCAGCTATCGAACAAACGTTATCGTGGAGCTAAAGTGTTGTATATGACATATCTTTTGTTAGATTTTCTATATCATACTCGGTTTGCCCAAAATAAAATACGGATTCATAGGTAAACTATGGTAGATTGATTTTATATGGTTGAGATAATTAAAATCAGTATAGGCGCAAAAAAACAACTGTTAAGTCTTTTACAATTAGCTGAATGGACAATTAATTTATACAGCGACATTATTTATTTTGTGAATCTTGAAAAGTCTTTATAGAGGGTAGAATATTTGAATTAAGCTTTGCATGGATTCTTTGATATTGATCAGGATTAGAATCAGAATGAAAAATAAAGTGAAATTGATATGTGAAGCTGCACTTAGACGGTTAATTAATATATTGACTATCTCTCTAGACATGTTTTTCTCTTCTTCAGACACATGTACAAGAAAAAAATCGAATGATGCACATGTTCTATTATAAAAAAAATAGCCATAATATGCATTATTTGATTTCGAAAAAAACATTATAAAGTAGATTACAATCAAACTTGAATAATTTTCTGAAATTTAATCACTAGCTATTCAGCTCGCAAACGTTCCTCAACTTCGTCGCACCGTATTTCGCAATCGAGCTATGCTCGAATGCCGTCTAGTTATACTAGTATTTTATTAATCTGTCAAAGGAACAATAGATCTCTTTTATAATTCAATCGATTCAAGTACCTCTTTAATAATATGACAGTATATTCCTTTAAATTTTATTCCATATCATATGATTTATAATAGATGCAAAAAATTATTTTTCTTAACTGAATTATATAAAACCATCATTTTTGAAATACTAAAAAAACTACTGTAGAGAGTTTGTTTTCGAATTAATTTATCTTCTTCGTTAATTCTCATTTTAAATCCAATGAAGACCTTAGCTTTGTCGTATAAACAATTGTTTTCGCTTTATATTAATTAATGAAAAATTAAAATAAAATCGATCGATCTATGCAAATATGATAGAATTACATTTTTTCGTATTGTGTTATCAATATCTCAATAGAACAAAGTTTTATAGCGATGAAAATTTTACAATATATGTAACTCGAGTTGTTTTACACACTTTATTTAAAATATGTATAAGAACGATTTCAGAGTAGGAAAAAGGATTTGTGATGGAATCATGTTTTTAAAAGGATGAGTTTTTTTCAACGTCCATTGTTTTAGAACTTTAACTATAATTCCTAAAAAAAAACAAACTAGTATCACTCATGCAAAATCAATCGAGAAAGAACATTTGACATCATGTTTTGCATAACTTAAAAATTTAATTACGAGAGTATAGACATTAAACTGATGTTTTCAACTTTAATAAAGAAAAAAATAGTTAGAATTATCATAGACCAACTTCACAATTGAGCAGTGAGCTTTTAACCATCCTTTTGGCTACTTAAGAATATTTCTTTTATAAAATGCAAATATTTTCTTTTAACCTAAATGAACTGAAAAAACCGTAGTATATTTTTAAATGTGTTGAAATTAAAAAAATTAAAATATTCTAAACAAATTTTTTAGAGTCGTATTGATAAAAAAAAGTCTAAATATATTTTCAAAATGGACCTAAAATTGAAAAAAAAACATCAAATATATTCATTTAAATCGAATCAAATTTGAAAAAAAAATTTCACGCTTAGAAAATATTTAGAATGACATTGTATATATAGAATTTTTATTTGTATAAGTTCAAATAAAAGTTTATATTTAAGTAAGAAATTAAAATATTGAATGTTCGAGCGATCTAGTATAATATGATAGATTCAGCTTGGGTAAGCTGATCGGTATGTAAATCCTCTATTTTTTCGATTTTGAATCTTTTAAATTCCTGACAGGATCCTGGAATTTTCTGTCTACACACTTCTCTCAGCATTTGGTCATTTCTTCAGGAAAAAATGGCCCATGTTTGCAGGATCCTGATCATATCTTTCAAGAATCTTGCGCTGAAACAGCAAAGATGTTCCTTAGGGCTATTACTTGAAGCAGACAAAATGAATATTATTAATAATGAGAATGAAAGTAAGAGAAACAACATTTTTGATTGGACTTGCCTACCTGCTCGATAGAACACTGTCCGAAATTATATGAAATAAAACTTCAAGAAATATACTATCTTATGGGCGACATATAAATATTTTTTATCTGGATTTCAATAAACGAACGGATATGAAAAGAAAAAAAGACCACTATCGAGCAAGAAATCTCTGTATTTTTTCTATTACTAATTTAATACATGATATTGAACGATGTTCTATATATATGTCTTTCGAGGATTTTAAAATACTTCTATCAAGAAAAAGTTTCTCTCCAATCTACATTTCCTTTATATTTGAGAAATCATTGGTATAGACATCAGTAAAATACTTAGGGTATACCAAAAGTAATGGCGTCTCGATCTTAGTTTCCTATAGATCGCTTCAAAAAAATTTCTTTTTCAATGAAACGATAGAGCGTCTTCTGCTCTATCTTTCTATGCTATTTGATTACTATTCAAATGAACTTATAATAATAAAAGTTCGATAAGGATTATTTTTGTTGCTAACTGGCTGGTACCATTTGTATCATAATGGGTATGGCACAAAAACATGCAGCATTTTTGCATTTCATTTTATTATTACTTAATAGGTTCTATTAAAAAGCACAATATGCCATATGATGCAGCATGAAAAGCTCTGCAATTTATAAAGGACTGTTTATTTTATAGTTGCATTTCTTATTTTCAAAATGGACAAAAGTGTAACCGATCAAATTTTGACATTGGAAAAATGACATTGTTTTTTTCGTAAAAGATGAAGTCTAATTGTTTCTATTGCATCTTTTTATAATGGTTCTTTATAAATTGTAGAGCTTTTCACGCTACATCATGTGGTATATTATGCTTTTTAATAGAATCTATTAAGTAATAATAAAATGCGATGCAAAAATGTTCCATTCATTATGACCTGATGATAACAACGAGTTTGTATCAAAAACAATTTGAGTAGTGATCGGATAGCATAGAAAGACAGAGCAAAAACCACTCTATCTGTTCATAAAAAAAGAAATTTTTCTTAAGCGTTCTGTATGGAGTTAAGATCGGGGCGACACTAATTTTGGTATGACCTAAGTGGCAATCAATGTTGCGGGAAAAAGAATATAATTTTAGTGCGGTTTGATGCGCCTTTTCGTGAAGATTCTAAGTATGGTCTTGGATTGTAGTTTGCACCTTGATTTATCGAAGAAAACAAGGGGAAACCATTTGTTAACGCAGTTTTACAAAAAAATCGTATAGAAAAAGTACTGTTTTTCTAGCACCAAAAGTATTTTAAACATATCTCTATCAAAACAAACGATAATTGGTAATATTTTTGTATTAAAATGTTCGGAATCAAAAGCTCTACAAACTATGTAATAGTAATGTGGATAAGAAAATAATTTTTAATTCAGAAGGTACCTCTGATGGATGCCTTCTTATCCTAGAAATGCAAAAAAATCACTTTTGAATAATAAAAAGATATACAAGTTTTGTAAGATACGAACTATTATTTATACGAACTGAATCGAAAATGTTCACGAATCCAAACAATACATAATAGAGCTTTCGAGACGACAAGTCTCATCATCAGTATGCGAAGTGTAAATGTACCTATATGAATACTGCGTTTAAATAGATATAAAATAAAAATGATTCAATAGGACTTATTTTTTAATTTAAATAATAATAAAATACATAAACTTGTGGTCTCGAAACCTCTATTATGTATTGTTTGGATTCGTGAACATTTTCGATTCAGTTCGTATAAATAATAGTTCGTATCTTGCAAAATTTATGTATATTATTATCATTCAAAATTAGAAAACAAGTCCTATTGAATAATTTTCATTTTTATTTTATATCTAAAAATATCACTGTTTGTTGAATTATTTTGTTGATTCAAAAAAGCAAGAGCTCCCACTTGAGAGGCTGCAGAATGCCTACCAAGCAGAATTCACAATTTTGTAGACTGGTCTATATTAAGCAATGAATTGACTGTAAACAAACTTCCTTCCTTTCAAGCGCTTCTTTCAAACACACAATTTTGCTTAGAATTCCAAAACTAAAGCAGAATTTTGACAGAATTCTTTTTCCATCAGCAGAAAACAAACTTTTTTCTGACTTACCTTTCTTTCAAATGCAAAATTTTGCTTAGGGTTCAAAAACCAATCGAGATCGGTAGGTCAAAATAAGAAATAAAGTAATTAAAAAAAACAAATATATCTATTCAGTGCACCATATTGCTTCTTATTTATTCTCCAACCAACAAATCTACGAGATCTCTCTGAACCGTCAATTTATGACTAATTACATGCCACGATCCATCGCAATGCCTTACCATATTCGGTTTAAAACTGCTAGTTCCTTTAAACACTCCACAGGATACAAATTCCATTAAACATATGTTAACAACTGAAAAAAGAAAGCTGCAGCAGAATTTTGTTCAGAATTCTATTCTATCAAATATACCATTTTCTTTCACACGATATTATGCATCATAGAATTCTATAAAAAAGTTTTGAATCACAGCAAAATCTCGTTCAGGATTCTATTCCATAGACATACTGTATACAACTCAATGTATGTATATCAGATTACGTATCCTCTCTTTTGATACTTGTCAACAAATTCTAACCAGAATCAAGATAATAGTAGAATTTTATCAAATAGAATTTTATAGAATGTTATGTAAGTATGAGAGAAACAAAATTAAATAAAAACAATGCATAAGTGTACAAAATTCTGAATTCTGCTTGGTAGGCATTCTGCAACTACTGCTAAGAACCTAATGCCATTCTGAAGAAAACCTAGTTCAATTCTACAAAGATCCTCTCATGATGCTGGGCAAAATCTTCGACGAATTCCAATCACATTCTAAAAGATGAGAACAAAATTTTTTTTATTTTTTCGATTTTGAAATTCTGACAGGATTCTAATCATATCTCTCAAGAATCTTACGCTGAAATATCAAAGATTTTCCTTAGAGCTATTACTTGAAACAGATAAGATGAGTGTTATTAATAATGAGAATAAAAGTAAGAGAGACAACATTTTTAGAGTGGGCTTGCGTACTCGTTCGATAGAACACTGTCCAAAATTATATGAAATAAAACTTAAAGAAATAGATTTCAACAAAACAACGGATATAAAAAGAAAAAAAAGACCACTACAGAACAAGAAGTCTCTGTATTTTTTCTATCACTATTTAAAAATATGATATTGAACAATGTTCTATATACAGGTCTTTCGAGGATTTTAAACTACTTCTATCAAGAAAAAGTTTCTCTCCAATTTATATTTTCTTTATATTTGAAAAATCATTGATATAGTCATCTATAAAGTATGTTATAATAGTGCTTTTCTTTATACTTCTCTATTACATCAAACAGAGTGAAAAACAATATTATAGAAGTTTTTCTTTTCTCACAATTCAAAGAAAATGAAAGATTTCTTTTGATGATGATCATGTTTTCTCTTTCTTTTAGTACCACTTCGTGCCAGTTTGAGAGATATTCCTGCAAATGCCAAATGGAACAAGAATGGTCAAACAGTAGGAGGACAAAATCCAACACTCTCTAACCCTCAAGGTTTATACGTGGATGATGAACAAACAATTTATGTTGCTGATCAAGGAAATCACCGTATTGTGACATGGAAATCGGGTGAAACAAATGGACAAATAGTGGTAGGTGGACATGAAAAAGGAAATGGTACTCATCAATTGTATTGGCCAACAGATGTGATCGTGGATAAAGAGAGAGATAGTCTTCTTATTTGTGATTATGGGAATAACAGAGTAGTTAGATGGCCTCGTCAAAATGGAATAAGTGGAGAAATAATTATTTCGAATATCGCTTGTCGGAGTTTGACAATGGATGACAATGGATTTCTCTATGTCACTGATATTAACAAACATGAAGTAAGAAGATATCAAATGGGTGAATCCCAGGGAATAGTAGTAGCAGGTGGAAATGGAGAAGGAAATCGTCTTGATCAGCTCAATATCCCCACTTACATATTCGTCGATCGAGAACATTCAGTATTTGTGTCTGATAGGGATAATCACCGTGTGATGAAATGGATAGAAGGTGCAAAAGAAGGTATCGTTGTTGCTGGTGGACAAGGACAAGGAAATAGTTTGACACAATTGTATAACCCTGAAGGAGTTGTAGTTGATCAATTGGGTACTCTTTATGTAGCTGATAGTCATAATGATCGAGTTGTACGTTGGCCTAAAGGAGCACAACAAGGAAATGTTATTGTTGGTGGAAATGGTCAAGGAGCACAAGCAAATCAACTCAATGGTCCCGAAGGATTGTCATTTGATCGACAAGGTAATCTCTATGTTGTTGATTTTGATAACAATCGAGTACAACGATTTAACATTGAAATACCATGAAGTTAATGGGATGAACTGATCAATTTTTATTTATTTTCAGCTATTGATTATTATTTTTTGATTGCTGTGTAATATTAATTGAAAAGAAATAAATGAAATTGATGTATAATTATATTCACGTGCGCGCGCGCGACCAGAGAGACCCTGATTGTTGGAGGCATCAAAGCCAACAGCGGTCAGACAATGTACGTACATACGTACGTACATAAAAGGTCTTTCCGTTGTCTTTGTCCAACAAGAGCAGTATCTCTCTGGGTTAAATTAATGTAGAAAACATACATTAATTCAACGCTAAAAGAAAAGTAGTTGGAACAAACGGACAGCACTCACCCTTGGGGAAAAAATTTGGGGTGGAAATAAATATACTACTCTTTCTGTTCCAATGTCACAGTAGTATATTTATTTCCAAAAAAAAAAGATATGTAAATGCTTAAATTTTGGGTGTTTTTATTCAATTGGATAATTTTCTTTCATATTCAATTTGTTATTGATTATCAATTAAATGACTGTTACATTTGGAACAGAAAGAGTCATTTAATTAATAATCAATAACAATTTGAATATGAAACAAAATTACTCAATTGAATGAAAAACGAAAAAAATTTTTAAAGATTCTATCTAACTTATTGTTAAGAGACTTACTTAATTTATTGACATAAATGATAGATTTCAGTCTCTTATATATGATATTATTTATTGACAAAGCGGCTGACTTTATCGGTCATGTTCGTCATATATGAATGAAAAAAAAGATGAAAATAGCCGATATGTTTCTTATACGCTTAATTGCTTTCATATTGACGTCCGTATTGTATGATTTATATACATGCGTGTAATATGTATTTTTATCAATTAAGTGATTTATGAAAATATTTAATGAATCAGTCATTTTTTATCTATATTATAATAGACTAAATTTCAGTTCAGGAACTTCCATCTGGTTGGTTACAGAACGGAAAAAAGTGTACATATATACGTATGTTCATATATACTTCATTACAGAACGAAAAGAAAATATCTATATTATAGTTTACAAATTTCTTCTTTGTCAGAAACTTTTTTCTTATGTACCCAGGTCTATATTGACGGTCCGTAAACGACGGTAAACCGATACCAAACGGCATCTTTGCGGTGTCCAGATACTTTTCGCTTACGAGTATCGGTTAATCACATATATACGGATACATTGCAGGCCTTTTTACGGGCCGTTTAGCATACACCATTTACTATACCGTAACGAAACATCGTTTAAGTGGCGGTTTTAGCCGTTTTTTAATGTATCTTATAATAAGATGCTAAAGTAAATCTTACAAGATTCTTAGTATAAGATTTAAATAAAATTTGATGATCAGAATCTTGCAAAGTCATACCTAACCATGCGCAACTAAAGTTTTTCTTCGTCAACATAGCTCAATAAAGATAAACAGGCATATAGACATGAACTTAGTTTGCTATCTTACTTTTCGTATAGAGAATTTCACATCATTGTGGATTGCAATAAACAATTTGTATGTATAACTTTTATTACCGTTAAATTCAGATATTTCAAAATTATCGTGAACAAGCGAAATATCAAGTTTACGCGTTAAATTCTTTTTTTTTTGTTTAGATATTTCATCAATATCATCAAATAGACAAGTGTAAATTTTCTAGACAAAATTCTTATTTTTGTTTATTTAGATATTTGAATTACATCGTCAAATAGGTAAATATTAATTTATAAATAAAATTCTCCTCTTTGTTTTTCAAATATTTAGGCAATATTATCGAAAAAATAAGCATAAATTTTATGTATTAAATTTTTATTTTTATTTATTCACATAACGCAATAAAATCATCGAATAGGCAAGTATGAATTTTATATAGAGATTACATCTTTTTATTTAGATAGTTTCATTTTTATCGTGGAGAAACAAATATGAAATTTATATATTAAAATTGTTTTATTTCAAGATTCCAATTATGTCGTCGATATGGACAAATAAGAATTTTATTTATACAATTCTTTTTTTTATATATAGATATTAAAATAATATTATTGAAAATGTATGAATTATATATATAAACTTGATATACTTGTTTTTCATTTAGACATTTCAATCAAATTTGGGAATGAACACTTACGATTTTTATATATAGAATTCTTATTTTTTATTTGGATATATCAATAATACCATAGTGTGGTAAGTGTGAATATTTTAATTCGATTTTTATTTTTTTTATTTAGATATTATTATAATATTCTCAAATAGATAAATAGAACTTTATATACGAAGTTTGTTTTCTTTTTAGATATTTTAGTTTTACCGTCGAATAGGCAACTATAAGTTTAACATATAAAATCTTTTTTTTACTTTTATTTAGATATTTTAATAATATCGTGGTATATGTAAGTATAAATTTTATAGATTAAATTTTTATTGTTTTTATTTAGATATGATTTTTCTAACATCGTCGTAATGGTAAGTATGAATCAGATGTACAGATGTGGTGGTGTTTGATAAAAAATGATGGAAAATCAAAGAAAATTATGAAGAACGGTTGATTAGGAAAGGGAAATATCACAGATTAGAACAGAGCGCTGAGATCGATGAAAAACTATATATTTAAAGTTCCAATAAAATCTTGCATGAATAATATAAGATCTGGCACAATTTCATAGTATGATCATACTAGAATCCTATCTTAAAATTCGAATTTTATCCGTAAACGGAGAGAAAACGACCAAATACGGTGCGTTTACCATACGGATACAATACGGTGCGTATTTCTGTGCCAGGAAATACGGGTTCGAACGGACCGAAAATGGCCCGAATCGATCCGGTATACTACCGTAAAGATCCCGTTTTGATCACTTTTACGGTTCGTTTTCGGTTCGCAGACGATACCGTTTTGATAGACCTGGGTATGTGTACATACGTCATATCTGTTCGTTCATTACGCATATACGTCGTACGTGCTCATTCACTACATATATACGTCCTATCTGTCCATTAATTATTTATGTATTTATAAAAAATAAAAGGTCACTGAATTAACATTTTTAGTAACAATAAATGTTGTATTTTGCATTCAGGAACTTTTTTCTTATGTAAATTAAATCAATTTTTTCTCGAATATTAAAGTCCAACCAAGTTGGAAAAGTCAAAAATTCTGTACTCATAGAGTACAATGGGAGTAAAGTGGATTACAGTGGAAGTACAGTAGGAGTTCAATAGAAGTGCAGGGGATAATACTGGAATCACAGGGAAGTACAGTGAGAGCACGGTGAAGTACAGGGGATTACAGTGGAATACATTGAAAGCACAGAAAAGTGCAGTGGAAGTAACGTAGGAGCACAGGGAAGTACAGAGAAACATAGTGGACGTACAGTGGAGTACAAGAGAGCACAGGTGAGTATAGTAGAAGTACACATTCCAGGAATCTCGCTTTCTCCGTCTTGAATCCGACCTTTCATAAGGGTCTTTACTGACAATTAAGTTGTGATTTTTTGTGCAACCTTATTTTTGTTTTATAGATTGGTTGGAATAAAAGGGTTGATATTTGTAGTATGTATACTATTAGTCTAGTTCTACTCTATACTAAAATTTGAATTTTCTATATATCATCATTATCAGTTTAGATACATCACACAAAAAAACCAATGAAAAATCGAAAAAAATCATTACATATTAAAATTTTAAAACATAAAAATAATGTCAATGACAATGTATTTATTCACCATTTTAATCTTCTACTTAGTGCAGTTACAAAAGTATAAATAATACAAAAGTGATCTAGCTTTTTCATTTACAAGTACTATAATTGTAAATAAAATGAACTGTCTTCATTTAATTATCTATTCATGCCGACGAAATAATTCTTCTAATCTAAGTATATTTTTGTGTTCTGGTATCTATCAGATCGTGATAAATGAAAAATATATAAACAATAAATTGTACGAACATAATACATAGAACGATAAAATAATCCTATTTTTAGTGATGTTAATATTTTAAACTAGAAAAGCTAACTTTTATTATATAACGTTATAGTCATGCATGAAGAATATCTCGATTTTTTCGAATTTTTCGTTGGCGTTTTTTTTTGTGATACATCTAAACTGATTATGATAATATATAGAAAGTTCAAATTTTAGTATAAAGTAGAATTAGACTAGTTGTATACATAATACAAATATTAACTCTTTTGGTTCAACCAATATATAAAACAATAAGGTTGCATGAGAGATCAGGACATAGGGAACACTCGTTATAAAAACGAATATTTTTACTACTTATGTAAGCATTTTATTACGACTAAAAATACAAAATTATATAGATTGAAATATTTTCAGAACTAAATCGACAAAACTCATTTTATAAATAATTTTGTTACACTTTATTATTGGCTTTTTTCATATAATCAAAAATAATTAATTCATATTGATAAAAATCTTTTTTTTCAGTCGATCAATTTCTTTTATTACTCTCAAAATTAAATCTTCCTTTCATTTTGTTACCTACTTAAAATAATTCTTTATTCAGTAATGATAATTTTCATCCAATTAATTGTCTCATCAATTCTATTTATAAACTGGATACAATAGAAAATAAAACATCACCCAAAATGAAATATTGAATTAATACTAAAAAAATTTTTAATGAAATAAATATATTATAGGATTTCTGATAAATAATAATATTTTACACAAACAAGAGACATGAAAATATTGAATAATTAAAACATTCTAAAAGTAGATAAACAATTTTTAATCAAATAAATTTTCTCAAGTGTTTTTTTATGTAATGACATAGGGGCATTGACAAATTCATTAAATTGAAATAAATATGATTTTCTTTTTCTATATAATCTAAATATTTTCAATGTCTTTGTTTTTGTCGTTGAGAATATATACATATAAATTACACGAATAACGATCAATAAAAATATACTAATGGCATGTATCATATCTTTATTGTTTAGTCTTATTATATAAATCAAACACAGAATTTATATGGAAGATTATTCTATGAAATGAAAAAAAAGAAAAATTATTTATTTATTGTTTCATCAAATAGTTTTCTTTGTTATATATAATCAAGAATATTTTAAAAAATT
The DNA here is from genome assembly GCA_022393335.1 of Macrotrachela quadricornifera. Taxonomy (NCBI): domain Eukaryota; kingdom Metazoa; phylum Rotifera; class Eurotatoria; order Philodinida; family Philodinidae; genus Macrotrachela; species Macrotrachela quadricornifera. The sequence continues at coordinate 145,317 of JAJEKB010020163.1, forward strand.
CTTTGAAGTTATAAGATGGCAGAATAGCAAATATCCTGACAATAAGCGCAGAATTTTCAATGAGATCATCCTTCAGTGAAGTTATCCATGAACTAGTTTAACTTGTTATGCTGATTCCAAATTGGATTTTTGCGATGGTAATCTTCTAAATATTGTTTATAAAAGTACAAAATCACTTCATGAGAAGGGTATATGCCCAGAAAATTTTTGGAATATAGATCAAAAATGAATTATTTTATTGATAGCTTCTAGTAGTCGATATTCCATAAAAACGCTATTTTTAGCGTAATCTTCTAGTTAATGTATGATTCAATTGAATCGATCAAGAAAAATATCACTAAATCAATTTGCCTTCTTTTGCATCTACGTCCTTTCGAAAAATAAGATAATAGCTTTGAAATTTTTTTAATAAGATTGTTGAAATTCAGTCGCTTATTGAAAAGCTATATATATTTTGCAAGAGCAAATTTAGAGTTTATCTTCCTACAGTAAAAGACTTCATTTGAGAAAACCTTTAACCAATCAAATGTAAGATTTGCTCGAGCCATAAATGAGCAATTGTGAGCTGTCTATTACGCTTCACTTTAGAAAATGTTAACAGAAATGCAACGATTACTTTTTATACAAAATGATCGTTCATGCTAATATTATACAGTTTTTTGTACATGTGTATTAGTTGCTAATAGTTTTCAAAACTTAAGTTAACGAAAAACAATGGATGATATATAGAGTGAATTTAGTTAGGAGACAAGAGAGTTACATCGATGAGCTTTATCTTGAACTAGAATGGCAAAAAAACAGATCAAAAAAAAAATTTTTATCTAAATTATAATTATAACTCGAGAAATATCTTTGTACTTAAAAATAATGATTGTATCGTAGTGGTCGAGAATTAATAACTTTTGATGAAGTGCGCAACAAAAAAGACATTCTCACCTTAAATATTCATCTGTATAAAAGTACTTTTGCCTGCCTAACGGATCTTTTTTTTTACTAAATCAAATGTAAAGTAGATAAGACACTTTAGCCATTGAATAAATATACGTCTTTAAGAAATAATAAATGCCAATCTTTTGTAGTAATTGTGAGTTCATTTAGCACTGAAATTGTATAGTGAATGATTTGTAAGGTCTATAAATCTAGTAGAGACTGATTATTAATATATGTTATTGGTATAGAAAATACAGTATTTTCGAAAGTAAATTGCTACATTTAGATGTAGAAAGGTCAAAAAGAACATTTAACTATTTTCTCATCTTCACAATTAAGTAAAATTACTGTAAATTGTATCAGCAAAAAACTTGAAGTTACTCGTACGTGCTCCCCACTGGAGTCTGTAGATACTTTGGATAATAAAACTGCATTCATCCAACACTTCTACACCCTCACCCTCATTTTTATCTTAAATTACACTTTCATGTGTCAGTATTCTGAAAGCTTGTCAAAGAATTATATAATGTCTTCTACAATCAGTAAGATACCTTTTAATCCCGCTGATACATGTTCATCTAGGATAAATTTTTCGTTTTTCTGCTATACTTGTAGATGAAATTTGAAAAATCTTACCATTTTCCACTACCCAGATTAGACATCTACTCATACTTATAGAAAACACCTTATCTGAATTATAAACGTTAATTGAAGTAACATTTTATTTTTTACCTCAATAATGGAAAATTTTTATATAACTTCTCGTTGAAAATTCTGACATTAAAGTCTTTGCTTAAATTATAATTACAATTTAGACAAAAGTTAATGTTTAATATAATCAATTTCAATTTCAATATTAATAAATGGCTTCAAAATACGTTGATAATGATGATTTACAACGTAATCAACGAATTTCAGATTTTGTTAATGAACCTCGTCGAATGTTAATGCCTATTCAAGATTATGAAAGAAAACCACTTGTCGCAATCGAAGAAGCTGTTGAACCAATAGTTTCAGTTGTACCCGATGTTAGACGAATGGCATATATTACTAAAAAGAAATGTAAAAATCCTTCAGCTGATAATCTTTCGATAGATGAATGTCTTTATTATGTATTAAATGGAACTTTTCGTTCTAAAAATCGAAAAAAATTAATTCCATGGTTTTTATTTCGAAAACTAATTTTAACTGCATTTGCACGTCTACCATCACGAAATCGTTTTGTTTATCGTGGTATTAAACGTGATTTGACAAAAGATTATACTGAAGGAGAAGAAATTAGTCGTTGAGGATTTAGTTCATGTACATCAAACATGAAAGTATTGAAAAATAAACAATTTTTGGGTACAACAGGAACAAGAACACTTCTTACTATCGAATGTATAAGTGGAAAAGATATTCCGAATCATTCGGTTTATAAAAAATGAAGATGAAATTCTTCTTCCACTTGGAAATCAATTTCAAGTTATTTCTTGTCTTAATCAACCAGATGATCTTCATATGATACAACTTAAAGAAATTGAATCATCAGATGCACTTCTTGAATCGCCTTCAAAAGTAAGTCAATATTTTCTTATTATTCAATCAGTAATTAAATCATATTTGGATTTTTTCAAGGATATTTCAATAACTTTCATTCCTATTTCAGCAATTAGTCAATCAATATCCAGACCAATAAGCAGATAGTATTAATATTCTCAGATATATTCAAAGAAAGTTTAACAAATAGTTCAGATCATGATTATTTATACTAAAATAAAATTCATTATTTTTTATAAATATAACATATTCAAAAAGCTGAGCTCATGGAAAACATGTTGAGGATGAAGATAAAGATTTTATGACTAATCTGAGGTTAAAAATAAACTAGTTTTTTTTTTCAACTATTATTATTAATAACTTCTTGTATATTATCATAAAATTTTATATTATTTATAACTTATAATCATTGAAAAATATATTTCTATAAATATATTTTTTGAGAGAATACGTTTATCTTTCTTATTATAATCTTGATTTTTACTCTCTCGATAGTAAAAATTTTTGAAAAAACTCTATTCAATTGTGATAAATGAGATCTCGAATATAATCTAGTTATATTAAACTACCAAAGATGAATCGTTGTTGGTTAAAATCGTGACTTTTGAGAAAAAGTTACAGTATGAGATGATTCCGAAATATTAAATTAACCATCAGACATCTGCATTTTATCAAAATTTTAGAAAATCGAAATTACTTCATTGAGACTTACAACGATATGGTGAGAAGTACTCCCAATCAGTCAAACTAATTATAGATGATCGAGATCTAAGATAATCTTTTCGTAAAATTCCGACAAGTTACATTTCAAGAAGTTGTATAGTAAAGATCGTATTACCTCATATCGTCGCAGTAATAGTTAAAAAATATATGAAAGCATGGATTTAACCGCTTCTGAAAACTGTAGTTTGTATATAACGTGATGAGTAAAAATTTCGATTAACAATAGATTTGTGACTGACACTGAGTTGTCTTAATAAACAATTGTAATAGACTAAAAAAAATTCTCAATGACTTTCGTTTTACTTAAATTTTTTTGTGGGATGTAATCTTGTATATGACCAGAAAATAATTTAGTTTCAAACATCTCTTCTATTTCACTAAAGCTTTGTTTATTTATGTGTAACTAAAAAAATACAATTATCAAATAATACAATAATATCAGTTTGAAAATTGTTCATGAAAATAATGAGAGGACTAAAGTCGTTGCGAATATTACTATGTCTGATATTTATAGTGAAGATTCTTTTTCTCTTAAAAAAGTCTGATTTTTTAAAGAAAAGATCGAAATGAAGTTTTTATCATAGCAAAATGAGCTAGCTTTCTCTTTCAGTAGATAATATATGGAGAAGAAGTTCGCAGTAATTTTTCTTTAGTTCAAAACGTAAGTAAGTCAATAGAGAAAGTTTCTTACATGCATTTTTGTTTCTGAAAAATGAATGGATGAGATATTTTAAACGCCCATATTTTGCGTTTCAGTTTTTTATCAATTATTATATCGTATTAAAAAACAAAATATGTCATAAGATGTAACATGAAAAGCTTTACAATTGACACAAGATCTTTACTATGTAAATTGTAGAAGTTTTCACACTGCATTTTTTGATAGAATTTGTTTCTGAAAAGGCTGAAAACAAATATACAAAACGCGGTCATTATATCTACCTCATTCGATACTAACTTACAAAAAATGAATGGCTTTTTAGTCATATTTTTTAATAATATTCAACATAGTTTCCTATCGGAGAGAAATTGTTCTTATTTCTAATGAGACGTTTACATAATCGTGAGATATTTTTTTGTTTTACATAGATAATTATTATTTGTATAAAAATAACTTTTCTATTTCTATTAAATCCTTCATTATTTCTAATAAAAACATTTTTTTCACCTTTTCTGAAGTAGTTTGGAAAAGTATGTTCAATAAATATATTTTGTAATACCATTTCAGTAGCAATGTTTTCAAAGAAAATGTTAACCTATAGATACTCTCATTTTATCTTTTGGTTTGCTCCTATTAAAGAAAAATATATTGTCTAATGTATAAACCATTTTGTTTTCATTGAGAGATATTAACGAAAAATATGAATGCAACTTATTTTTTTTTAGTATCGAATATAACGAACAATAAATAAAAGAAAATAGTTTATAGAATTATGATTATGATGATCTCCTTCTATTTTATCATTATTTAAAATTTCACTTTAATGATATATTTGTGTCTGCGTAAAATAATCAAAATGTTCAAATACTAACTCTCATTCTTTCAATCTACTAATGAAATATTTAAAGATATTTCAGGCTAAATATCGAATTGAACGCTTGGATTATCGCTTTAGCTAAACTTGTTAAATCTCAATATATATCAATCGTGTGTTTTAGACAGATGAATCGATAAATTTGGTAGACAATTGTACCGTATGAGATATGATTTTAACCTTAAACTAATTAATTTTTTATGAATATAATATTATTTAATAACAAACCAATTTTAATATATAAATAATACACATCATTTATTCGTTTGAAAAAAAAGATGTCAAAAATTTTATTAAAATTTTGTCTTAATAGATACTTTGAAGAGTTCATATTGTTAGTTTGATATGTAATAGATGTAATTCATAAAATAGATCAACATGGAGAATAAAAATAATAGAGGTGAAACTTTATAAATTCCTGTTGAAAGACCTTTTTGATCATTCTATATAGATGTACTCTGTAATCACAAAGGAAAAAAATAAATTACTCTAAAAATTGAGGTGTTCTATAGGATTAGTAAATCACATAGGTTCTTACATTTAGTTAGAATTTTCTCGATATTCTAATAATAGATTTTTAATTATTCTTTATCTAATTGACATTAATAAAAATAGAAGTTCTAAATAATATTCTTGTAATACAAAGCTTTCTTACGAAATAGCTACGAAAATATATCAAAACGATATAGATTGATAAAGAAATCAAAGATTTCGAAAAACTAATCGATTAAAAGTACAAATCGTGAAAAAGATATATGTTTTGATCAGTTCTATCAATTCAATTGCCTCCAATCAATTTCTTTGTTTAAAACTGAAGATATATTTCTTTTGAAAATAATCTTCTGACCTAGATATAATTCCAAACTTTTATTTTTTTAATCAAAAGATATTTTTTGAGTAGGTATTATCTTTTTACAATTCTTGCTATAAATATATTTCAACTTATTCTTATCACCCTACTATGTATATTTGTGCCTTTTTATAATTGTGTAGCATGAAAAGCTGCATTTTCTCAATCATTTTATTTTGAAATTTTTATTTCTATAGAGATGGCTATTTATAATATTAGTTATACAGAGATGTGTCATTATTCCAAGATTCTGGAATTCTCATAGAATTCTTGATTAAACATTAACATAATTATATTTTTATATTTACAGCTTACATACCATTCATACTACTAATATTCTCAAGTTTCTGGATTTCGTAAACAATTCCAATCAAGCGGAGTGTTGGAATTATTAGAATTTTACATTCATCAGAATTATAAGGGCACTACGAATTTTAGAATTATTAGAATTTCAGAATTATCAGAATTATTAGAACAACAAGAATTACTAGAACAATAAGAATTTTAGAATTATCAGTGTTAATAGAATTTTCAGAATTATTAGAACAATAAGAACTATAAAATTATAGAATTATTGGAAGAATAAAATTTTAGAATTATGAGAATAATGTGAATTTTACGTCCGTCAATGTTGAGATGAGTTCAATTTTTGGAAGTTGGAAAGTTTTTATAAGAATTTATATCAATGGATGCTTGGGGTAATCGGGGTTTTGAGATGATTGAAAATTTCAAGTTATAGTGTGAATGTTCCAATATTCCTCACTTAAAAAAATAACCATTTGCATACGAGTAAGAGACAGATGATGTATGTTCGCCTCTAAATCGAGACTAATTTAATTTTGCACCTGGTAGCACACATGATGGAAACAAATAAAGAAAAAAGGAAAACCAAACTTTTGATATGGATTAACCAACATAAACAAGAAATTTTCCGAATCTCTATGGCTCCACTTGACTAGATGTGACTCCAACTGGCTCCAAAGCTCTGGAGTCTGCTGTTTCCGCCTTGGTATTATCAGATTTTTATTTCTGTCTAAGTTAAAACATTTCTTTCATTTAGAACTTCTGCAATACTGAGCTGAATTCGAATCGTGATCCAGCAATGACAGATGTCAATACTCAATCATACGAACAGCTGAACGCATGGTTAAAAGGATTTAGTCATATTCTTTCGAATATGAACAAATCACGCTTTCGCACCACTCTTTTACTGTTTGTGCATTTACGTAACTGTGACCAAACAGCCATTTCATTTCGAACTATTAACGCAAAAGATACCTTGGTATATTTTTTTCTATAAATAATTCATCATAGTCATTCATAATCTTTCAAAGAATCGACAATCCACAGCTTCAAATAATCCGATTCAACGCTACAGCAAACTACATCTATCAGAATCAACAAGTGATCCTGATAATGACGACAGCATGGAGGACTGAGAGAATCAAGATAACAATTACTAATCAAGATGAATTTTCACATCAAACATAGATAATCCTATGTCACCAGTAACTCACAATACGTAATGCAACACTTCTTAGATCTATTCTTCCATTTCACCTTACACTAACCTATTCAGTGTAACACGAAGCATCGTCACAATACGATTCATAAACTTCTAATATTTACGCACCTGAAATACTCTTATTATTCTAATAATTCTTGTTATTCTAATTAATCTGGGTGATTTGAGAATTCTAGAAGTTGGATGGTAAGAGCTGTATGAATGGTATAGAATCATTAGACATGAAATTTGATTATGTCATTGTTGGATTAGGAATTCTATGAAAATTCCAGAATCTTGGAATAATGACACTACCGTCTTTCAAGTAAATCTGAGTATCTTTTTCTCCTCTATATTGTTTCAAAAATTTCACTCTCAATAAAATTAATATTGAACAATCTTAAGATGTTCAAAATCGGTGATGCTTAAGTCTACATGAATGCACATATCTTACATTTCATAAAAGACTATCTATATTTTCATACATAATTGCCTGAACTGGTTACAAACAGCAATCGTATATGATTTATGATAAGCTTCTTCTCAAAGTAACTACAACTTATTAACCGTCACATATTTATTTACTGGCAATATTTCTCAGGAACAGTTATTTAATGTTCGGTATTATCAAACGAACAAAAAAGTAAGAAATAATACTAAAAGAAACAGTTTACTATCAGCCTTTCAATGTAGGAATTATTTAATCCTTTGGAGACCGTGGGACATATATTGTCCCACCTTTTTTCAGTAGAGAAAATGTTTGTTCTACATTAAACTGTTACAATCTTGAAGGTAAGTAGATCACTCGCCTACCATCCCATGCAGGTCTTTTCTCTCTTTCCTCCTGTTTTATAGATCCTTCTCAGATGTTCTCCTTTCTTTTTGCTATTATATACTGACGCATGATTTCTTCCTCTCTCATCTCGTTGCATTATCATGAGGTTTTTATCCTAGTATTTTGAGCCAAAAACAACAGCTTGATTGAAGAACTATTTTTCGATTGAAAAAAGTTTCGGTCCTCAAAGGATTAAGAAATGTACGAATGTCTCTCTTGCACTTTAATACAACTCACATAAATTTGCTATTTTTTAATCAAATATGACAATCATTTTTTTTTTTTTATATTCTAGTTTTAAGTAGTGTTTTACGCAACAAATCGGAAACACTATAACGATCGATATGGTTCAAATCATCATGTATATTTTGATGCAAATAGACTAGAAGATATAAAAACAATAAAATAAGAAAACTAAAAAGTCGACTGACAGCTATATAGAAGTGCACAAGAGACATTCATACGTTTTCATATATTCCAACAAACTTTTATAGTTAAAGACTGATAATATGATATTTTTTTCAGTACAATCATCTAGTAAATGTGATCCAAATATGAAATTTAATTATTAACTTTAAAAAATGACTTAATGTTTCCTTAGTTTTTTTTCAAATAACCAGAGACAAAATTTTAAAAAAATTGAATGATTATCTATTTAATCTGAAACACTATTTAATAAATATTCGCACACATTTAAATAATATTCAGTCACCTGATTATTGACCAAAACTATCCTTTTCAACCGATTAGTTATATAAATTATTGAACAGATGTATATCTTTGTTTTGAATGATTATCAAACCATTTAAGTTGTTATGATAATGTCTCAATAGCACCAATTTTTAAACAAGTATACCTGTATGAAAAAGTATAGTCAAGAAAAAAATTGTTCGAAACAATTAACTATATAAATCGCTAAGCTAGAAGTAAAATAAGAAGGATGGAAATGAGTTTTAAATGGTTTTTTTTCATATTGACTTCAATAAAATAGTACATATGAAAAGAAAGATCTTTAACCGAAGAGTTAAAATAAAAGATTTGAACATTGACATATCTAGATTTTATTTTTCTTATGACTATTTAGGTACGTAATATTTGATAAAGTTTGTGAAATTTCATATGTATTCTTTGAAACTTTAAGAAAAACTAACATTTTTTAACTTTTAATACTAGTGAAAATTTCAATCTTCTGTTACTATTCACATTAAGAAAAATAGTATTTTGGCAATTTATCCTCAGTTATGATACAATAGGTACCTTTGAAATTAAATTTTGAAGTAAAAATTTATTATATTCATCCTTTTTTGTGAGAAGAAAAACCATGTTTTCTTTTTGCTTTTGTGCAAATGATTGATATACACATCACTGAAACATATTGAAATGTTCAATAAATAGTGTCCAGTCTAGGTATGTATCGAACCAACCTTAGTAAAGGTATTCATCAAGAGAGTACTCCAAAATTAGTCACGCTAGAATCTGAGTACGACCACGGAGTACTCGCCTTAAAAATAATAAGTGTTTCACGAGTACTCTAGTCATTTATGTAAATTACTCAGAGACCTAAATTCTGTTCATTACTATTACATCATGTCTATTTTATTTTTTTATACAAAATTCATAACATAAAATACAATTCTATATATTGAAAATATATTTAAATCAATATTAAATCTTACTCTCGAAGTTAAAAGTTCATAAATGAAAATCTCTTTTCTTTTTCTCTAAAGTTGATCATTCAATGAAACGGTTTAAACCATTGATTAGAAAATAATAGAAAATACAGAAATTCATTAAAATTGTGCTTCACTATTTTTCATTTAAAACAATATCGTTTCTCTGTATTATATTATTTCAATTTATTTTTGTGCATAGGTGTTTCGCTAAATATTCTGTGAACATGAGTACTCAAGTCTTTTTTTGCCACTTAATCTGCAAATAAAAACTAATATAAGTACATAAACAGTATTTATACACATTAAATTCTTCTAGTACTCGTAGGAGTAACATGAGTACTCATGCGGATAAGTCATATTTGGTTGATGAAATCATTTAATTATGTACATAATACTTTACAAAAAAATGCTACAAATGCATAACAATTGTTTTAAAGTAATTATTAATATTTTTTTAATTACTTT